>CM024574.1:10667551-10908545 GCA_014182395.1 Eucalyptus sp. ANBG9806169
TTATCATTAGCCCAAACTATAACGTGGGTAAAATCAGTGGATCGAAAAGGATCTTTAGCTAGGAAGCAATAAGCTTGCCATATTTTTCACGACAGAAATGGCTCAGGTCCATAAATCACTCAGGCCTCAAGTATTGAAAATAAAACTTCTGCTCTTGGTACTCAAAGATAGGGAATTCATCCTCATAGCACTCGACCTTGAACCCTGGAGGTCCACAGAATTTGGGGTCGGCCACCTCCCCAGAAAAAGATTAGTTATATTTTCGATGGTACCGCAATTAAAAGAGGGTGGCAGTCAGTATGGTGGACATCATCGTCTCCGTCGCATAAAAGAACTTGTGGAATAATGAGGACGATGAGGACAAAGACAAGGATGGAGTGTGAAGGGGAGTGGATGCGTCGCCGATTTGAGTGAGTTCATGCTCTCATGGATGGAGAATATCATGTGGAAGGAGGGTTTATTTAGACTTTAGAGTTCATAAAGGCATGCTAAGGATGTAGAAATTCTTTTTTATTCACCTTTTTTCCGGACTGAAGTGTGACCTATGTAGCACAGACACTCTCCAGAAGCCTTCGTGTCGTGTCCGACACTCCAACACGTGTCCGACACGCTCCAACACGTCCCGACATGCTCCGACACGCGGTCAAAGAGTGTCGAAAAATCCAACACGTGGTCAACTCTCTCCGACACGAGAGTTCGAAACGCACAGGGTCAATTTTAAAAATTTCTAATACTTCTTGGGTCAAAATATAAATATACACAAAAGAAGTAATAAAAATGCTATAACTATACACGCACGGGGTCAATTTTTTTTTTTTTTTTCAGTTTTGTTTTTTTAGAATTGTTTTAGTTTTTAAAAAATTCTTTTACTATGAAAGAAGTAATAAAAAATGCTATATATGATAAATAAATAAATTTAAAAATATCATTTCAGCATTTTCTTTAAACAATGTTTTTTCCTCTAAATTTTATGTATTATTGTGTAAATTAATTCTTGGTTATTATTATTATCATTATTATTATTATTATTATTATTATTATTATTATTATTATTATTATTATATAAAAATATATTTAATATATAACGTGTCGGAACGTGTCGAAATTCTCTATTTTTAAGAAATGACGTGTTGGCGTGTCGTATCGTGTCGTGTCGTGTGTCGCGTGTCCGTGTCGGTGATACAGAGAGTGTGACAAGGATGGATGCGGTTAATTCTTCCCCAGTATAATATAGGAAACTTTTCTAAGTGACGACTTTGACCGAGACTAGTTTCGGTCTCCTGATATTTCGTGGAGGGAAATGAAAAAAGATGGCTATCGAATGTTAAAACTAGGTCTAGGGGAGGAGGTGATGGGGGAAGATGTGGCGTGGAAACATGCCAAGCATTTTCCGCCGGATTTCTTCCCATGTTGAAATCGAAAGGTGAAAACCTTTTTCTAGGTTCTCACCGTGAAAAAGTCTAGCCCCTTTGAGGGGTCAGGAGTTGTTGTCATGAGAAGTAAAACAAGTCAAACCTAAATTTTTCGTTACTTGACTTATAGGCTAACGCATTCCAATTTAAAATACTTGTCCATGATGAAATTTCACAGTAAGCTTGGAGCATCTTCGCTTGCTGCTAGGGGTGTCAAAAACCGAACCGAATCGAACCGAAAAATTCGATTTTTTCGGTTAACCGAACCGAACCGAATCGAACCAACAAACCGATAAGACCTTATTTATTGAAAACGAAAATATATACAATAGAAAAAAAAATGAAAAAAAAAACAAATGCAAAAACCGAAAATTGAAATCTGTAAATCGAAAACCAAAAAACCAAACCGAATCCAAATTTCAGTTCAGTTCGGGTCTCATTCAGTTTGATTTGGAAGTTTTTCCCAACGGTTTGGTTTTTTTGAAAAACCAAACCGTTGACACTGCTACTTGTTGCATTTAAACCGTTGGATCTAGTGGGTTGGAGATACTGACCTAATGATCCAACCGTTAAGACAAGGAAGTTTGTCGAGAATGCGGTGATAAAAGTTTTAGGACTTGGAGTCTAAATTGTAACATGATCATGTCGCAGCGCGGATGATATGACTGCACTTCATAATATTAGAGGGAAGTGTATGCCCAGCAAAATGAGATAGTCAAGCTTTTAGGGGCATGAGTGGGTTGTTGTCCGATTAACAAGCAAACCCAGCAATCCCTCCCGTGAAAGAACATTGGCTAATTGAGAACCACACACTAGGCAAGAGTAAGCATACATACCGCAAGTCGTTGAATGGACTCCGTCAGGGCAGAAACAATTGAATTCTTGCCTTGTCCTGTTATACCCGCATCTTCCCCCTGATTTGTTGCAATTTTCGCACTGCAATGTGTTGACAATCCAGGTTATCTCAAAGCCTTTTTCCAGGACTGCTCTAATCACTACTACTGGTAGCACTATTGCTGCCCATCAATGTTGGTGGTGTACTTGGAGCTTCAATTGATACAATTGGGACAACGACACTGAGGTTGCATCGCTTGCGTAGCAGGTTTTCAAGGTTCGCATCGAGAGCAAAGTAGCCACCTCTAGACGCGGGACAAGAGAACCGATAAGGTGAAAGGGTTGATGATGAGTTGCAATTGTAGAATAGGTAGAATTGAGGTCATTGAAAGTGTAGTCGAAGAGACTAGAGTTTAAGGTGGTGTTGACATGTATTCCAAGACATAAATCTTTTGATAAATCCATCCTCGCCACCTTAAGGATCTGTGTGCTCCTATCCATGTGGATCACCCGATATTCTAGGGACTTCATGGACAGAATGGTCAAGTTATCTCTATCGCAGTCAAGCTCGTAGCCTGGATACCCACAGTAACTTGGTCGCCTAACATGCCTAAAAGGATAGCTAATTTCTTGATCTAAGCAAACAAAAGGAGCGCACTCATGGAATGGCAGAAATTCTCCGGAAGTTGGCACCAGGTAGTGAATATGGAGGGAGAAGATGAACAAGGACAGAGAGAAGCACGACATGGTAAGATCCATTCGAAGAGAGATGGTGTTGGAGCAAAACAAGAAGGGTAAATGTAAATGAAGAGGACGCAGAGGATAAGAACAACGCTGCTTTGAGAATGATTTTAACCCAATGCACCAATGAGAGAAACTTGATTTGGCCTCCCCAAAGACCACGACTTTGGCACATTGAGAGAAAAGCTGAGAAGAAAATAAGAAAGAACAAGGCGCGTGGAAACAAAGCCAAGTAGCTTGAGCTGCCGGCTAGTTGTAGACTTGACTTGAGGACGACTTGGACTATTATTACCCATTTTACAATTCTTACACGCGGCCCTCAACTAGTGAACGAGATTGGTCAATCTCCTTGACAATTCAATCGAGGACACTTCAATAAGGACCTCGAGAACATAGTTAGCAACATTCTAGCAGACGTAGGGCCATTTGTCTAGACTAGAAAACAGAAGGGAATTGAGGCGGCTAAACTGCCATTAGGATGAGATCCTATTAAGATTTGCCTATTCATCTTTTTTGAACTGATTTAACTAGTTCTATCCAAGTTGCAACCAATAGATATAACCACTTTTGAAGTTGCGCCAATTTTTTATTATTATTATTATTATTATTATTATTATTATTATGATCATCATTATTATTGTTGCTTTTGATTGCTTTTGATTGCTTCCATTATTACATACAAGTCCTTCTATTTCATCAATCTCAAGAGAAAATTTATTTTACATTAGAGTGTCAAAGTATTTCACTTCATTTGTCTACGAAAATTTATATTCTATTTACACACACACATATTTATGCAGTCTTCATCCACATATTGTTTTGGGTTTTTTTATTAGATATTGAATATGATATTAAAATCAGATTCTATCTCAATTTATTTCGCTTGGATAGTCCCTCGTTAATCAAATTCTTTGCATCGTTCCTAATCTAATTTACACGGGAGAGGGTGTTATATTACTTTTCTCTTTTTCTATATACATGTTATTTCTCCCAATTTATTAATTTAAATTTTTATAGTAAACTTTCTAACAGGGGATACACGCGCACAAGTGACTACCGTTCTAAATTTGAAAAGGGATAAATTGACCAGCCAAATATATACTTTTCTAATTTCTTAAAGCTGCCGAAACTTCAAATATGCAGAATAAGTAACGAGCATTGAAAAAGCAAGCATGGCGAGTGGACCATTTCCCAAAGAAAGACAGAAAATAAACAGGCACAAACCTCGTTCCTACCTTTGCAAGACGAGCCGGTGTGAATTGTCTCGTCGTCGCAGAAGCACAGCAACTCCTCTTTCAGGTCGAACGCGCACCGCCCGCTGGAGTTCTCGCACTTGCCGCACTCCTTTGCCGCCTCCCAGTCCAGCACAAACCCCTCCCTCATCGCCTCGACGAACTCCTCCACCACGTTTGCCGCCGTCACCTCCGTCCGCTTCACCGCCGCCACCACCTCCTCTCCGCAGCTCCACACCTTATCGAAATGAGCCGCCATCTCCGGGCTCATGTCCACGAACACATACGACCGGTTATCACCAGATTCCAAGCAATCGATGGCCCCTCCGGTGGGGAGGGGCAACCTCAGAGGAGCGCTGCAGTTGAAGAAGAAGGTCAGATTGACGTTGGTGGAGTTGTAATCGAGGGGGAGCGAGTCGATCGTGAGGTTGTGGTGGGCCCTGGGGCATTCCTGGCGGGCGACGTCAATGTCGACGAGAGTTAGGGTTGTTTCGTTGTAATTGATATCGGTGACGAAGTAGGCGTCGTCCGGAAGATGGAGGATTGGGTGAGGGGAGCCAAACGGGCAACGAGGCCAAGGCCTGGGTATCCGCAGTGCACGGGGGCATCGCTTTTGTTCCAGAATGGATATTGGATGAAGACGTCGCCGCATGGGAACGAGGACGAGACGGGGTCGCAAATGGTCGAGAAATTGGAGTGGACTCCATGGAAGCTCGCGGAGGAGAAGAAGAAGAAGAGGAGGAGGGAGAGAGAATGGGAGAGAATGCAGAGTAGGCGGTGGCTTGGCATTTTCTCTGTCCTTCTCTTGGTGAGGAACAAGATGATCGTCTGGCAATTTAGAATGGACGGCCTATTTAATAAAAGTGGTCAAAGTCTTGCATTGGGACTAAAGGTTACACAATTTTTTTTTTGGGGTCAATGGCTACACAAATTTGACTTTGATATTTTCTTCTTTTTTTTTTTTTGCGTGCAACGTTCGAGTAATCCTACGTGGAAAACAATTTCTAATGCATTGATAATGATTTAATATGGTCATAAGTCATTGGCGGAAAAATAACGTATAATTACACCATTGAGTAGAATTTTATGTGTTAGTCTTTACACGCACTTTGTCCACAATCTCATGGTTGGGTTATTCAATTAAGTAAGAAGTTGGAGACTTCACTAGACCATAAATTTTATTTATTTATTTATCTTGTTTATTAATTTTTCTAATATCAGTTTTTCTTTCAAAAGAAAGGCATGATTTAGAGCTTAATACAGTTTTTTTAAAAGCAATTAGGGCTTGATTGCACTTTTTATAAATATATTTAGGGGACTTTAATTTAGTGTAATTATTCATGATTAAATTTTATGAAATTACAGCCTTTAACAATTAAAGTAGCGGTTGTCGGCATTTTCTATGTTGAGAAATCTTGAAGAAGTTGATGGATCTTGCAATTCAAATCTAATATGGAGGTTAACAACATTGATATGAGAAGTCCTACTTTATGCTCGCAACTTCATTGAAAAATTCTTCAGCATTGTCTTTCGGCTTCTTTAGAAGCTTTACTGCCACAAATTGATCATCTTGAAGCTCGCCTTTATACACGCAGTCATAGCCTCCCTCACCTAACTTTTCTTTGAAAGAGTTGGTCATCCACTTGATGTCTTTGTAGGTGTATCTTCTCGAAGAGACGAATCCCTCAATCTTCATTTCGCCATCGAAATGTTCGCTCCTATGCTTTATCAAAGCCATAATAATTTTGATCACTGGTTTCTTCCTGAAGGAAAGCATTGAAATAAGGGTGATCCCAATTCCGGCTCCCGATGCAGCCATTCCTGAAAAAATGGAGAATATTTTTGAACATCAATCTCACTTCTTCAAGGCTTCTAGGATATTTTGGAAATATAGATTCCATTGAGCAATGATGCAAAGATTACTGCCAAAAATCGCAACAAATTGCGGAGGAGAATGTAGAGAAAAGGAAGTGAAAGTCTTGAAATAATTACCTATTCCAATTTTCAGTCGAACCCTTTTTTTTCCTGAGACAATAGTCATCGAGAGTGAAAAATGTGTCAACGAATTGCAAACTGACAACTTCAAAGTGTCTAAGAGACATAAAGATCAGGCACATCATGAGGTAATAGATCATTCTATTTCAAGGAAGAAAAAAACCCCGATCGAGTGAAAATATTACAGATTCACCAGTTTCGATCAATTAGTGACATCTTACCAGAAAAATTGGAAACACATGCAAATGGATCTGTGCTTGATTGACTAACAAGTATAGACATTACCTGAAATCCTTAATTCTAGAGCTATCAGGGGATGAACAGGAAGACAGCGAAAAATATTAGCTGGTCTAGAAGTAGCAAACACGCTGCAATATGATCGACAATGTGGTGTCAGAGGCGGAGACAAATAAAACTTTCTGTGTATTGAATGGGCGGTATATTCTGGACATGTCTCAACTCTTTTAGCCTCTAAGCAGACCTATAGGCTTGATTAGAAGTCGTCCCACGAATAAAACAAGTGGGCAGCTCATGTTCAGGCAAGAATTTTGAAGCTTCTTGAATCGTGAACACCCAATTGATGACTAGCTAACTATTGCAGAAAGATACAAACATAGAAAGATAGAAACATCAAAATACGAGGTTGCCGTAAGATGTCTTGGGACCCAACAGATCGGAGAGTTTTGTTTGTAGCGATAAGCGCCGGTGAGGGTTCCGGCGGGGGCACCGGGGGCGGCGCGACTGTGGCGCGGCATCGGGGCTTCGGGATCAGCACGGGACAACGTTGGCTTTGGGAGCTGCCATTGCGGGCAGAGGCGAGGTGGAGGCGGTGACGGGGCGGCGCGGCAAGATCCACGGACGGCGTCGCAGGCGGCATGGCAAGACCAGCGGGCAGCGTCGCGGGTGGAGCATGGGATCGCAAGCAGGGATGAGGAGACAGGGACAGCGTCGGATCTGGGCCGGCTGCTGTTCAGATCTGGAGGCGGCGAGCGGCATCGAACTGCGGGCGTCAGGGCGGCGTGGCGGCGCATCAAGGGCAACACGTGGGTCGGCTCTACGATCGGACGTGGGGCGGCTTTGCGATCAGCGCGGTGGGATCTTGGCTACGGCGGCGAGCGAGATGGCGACGCGGCGGCACGGGGAAGGGTGGCTCGGTGGCGGTGCGACTCTGGGTCACCGATGGCTCGGCTACCGGCGCGGGCGAGCGGGGACGGCATGGGTGGATGGTGATGGCGCCGACAAAGACTCCACCCCCCACGAGGAAGATGAACAGTCATGTGGGGGGCTTTTTCACCTCACTCACTTTTCACCTTTTGCTTTTTGTTTACTTTTCTTACCCAACGGAAAAAGGAACCCCCTTTTACTTTTCGCACGATGTATTTTATAGGTCCAAAAAATGTATCCTCGCGACATATATTTTTTCCTTTTTTGCTTGCGCACGATACCCCTAAATATGTCATTGAAATACACACACCCTACACAATATTCCCTTTTGTATTTCTTGTATATTCTATCCAGAAAAATTCTCTCTTTGCACAAAATACACCCCTTAGTGTATATTACCTAAAAATATGAAAAATCTGAATGGAATATGTGAAAAATCTTCTCTTCACCGACGGCCTAAAATAAAATAAAACAAAATGAAAATAAAAATAAAATGTTTCTAAACTATATGCCATGTGTGTTTTTTTTTTTTTAATTTAAAAATCAACCCCAAAAATTTAGGTGTCAACAGCTGCCCTTCTTTAGAGGTGAGCTCACAGGGGTTGCCTTCAAAGATAAATTAAGATCTAAATTTTGATCATGCATATGCAATGAATGATTTTTGTTTGGAAAATGAATTCCATTTTTGATGCAATTTATATGATACATGGAAATGCTAATGCGAATGATAAATGAACCTACCTGGAATAACTTACCTTCAATGAGGATAGAGTAGTTCGAGATAGTTGGTGTTACATGTCCAGGACCCGTACCATTCTATGATCGCCTAGAATAGTAACATGACTTTACAAAGAGACTGCTTTCCCAAGACCTGTACCATTCTTTGGTCGCCCAGTATGACAGAGTTTGGTTGTGTTTAGGACATGTATCATTCTACGGTCACCTAAACGGGGATTCATTTTCCAGGATCCATACCACTTTTCGGTCGCTTGAATGGGGAAATAGGTGTTGTTTAGGACTTGTACCATTCTATGGTCGCCTAAACGGAGATTTGACTTTCAGGACCTATACCATTCTACGGTCGCCTGAATAGGGAAATAAATGTTGTCTAGGACCCGTACCATTCTACAGTCGCCTAAATTGAGGTTTTGCTTGACTAGGACCCAAACAATTCTTTGGTCGCCCAGTGTTGCAACAAAGATCTTCTGACCAGGACCCAAACCTTTCTTCGGCCGCCTTAATCAGAATGAATCCGAATAAAAATATTTGGAGACAACTCAATCGAGTGTTAATGTATTCAAAAGGGGAATGCCTGTGCAACGACAAATATTTAAGGTATGGATAGAGATATACTTACTTAGTGACATCTCTGTTCCTTGAGGACAGGTATCCTGTAAAACATGGTTGTAGGAGAGGCAACATGCATTAATCCAAGTAAGGTTCATGTGTAATGATCTCCTAATTCCAACGGGAAGGATTTCAAAAGAAGATTTCAATCTGGACACATGAGTGTCATGGATGTGTCAAATGAGGGATCCTTCAGTCTGAAAGAACTTTTCACTCATCTTCTTTAAAAGGGTTGTTTCATCCTGACATTTGATGCAGGATTTTGACAATCATTCTATTTCACTATCGTCATGCTAGACAAGGGTTTGAGCAATCTCGCAAGTGGTATGAACTTACCAATCTGAGAGGTCTTTAATAGGGACCGTACTGTCGGCTTGGTCAATGGCTTAACAAATGGGACTCTTTGAGTCGAGGCTATTTGAAAAATGACATTTTGCAACTGTCTTGGGATTTTTAAGTCAACAAACATATGAAATGAGGCAGAAATTATCTTACTCACGCTTCTTCAAGCGATGCTTTCAAGCATATGAACTTTTACGTTAATCCAAGTACCCTAATTTGAAGAGACTTTGCATGGGTGGTTCATGGGTTGTGAAATGAAAGGATCATTAGGCTCAAAAAGTGTTTAGAGAGTCAAAGTTGGTGATCATCTTGACATTTCCACCACTTTCCTTCTCCATTGTCGAAGGTTTTTTCACATAAAATCTCCATTGCAACAGCATTTGAGTGTTTAGTACCACCTTGTTGGGGATACAACTTCAACCAATGTTTGATTTTTCTTTTTGCGGGCATTGACCTCGCTTTTACTAGGCACACTGCTTTTTCATGCCTCATTTTGCACTTATTTTCTTTGGACAAAGTCTCCATTTTTTCAGCATTCTAGTTCATGCCACTTGGATGTTTTGTCTTGCCCCAGTGTGGGGAATGATCACCAACTGGGTTTAATATGAAATGAATTCATAAGCTCAAGTGGGCTATGCAATGAATAAAAGTGTGTAGGATAGAGAAATAATGCTCTTCTTCATCCTAGAGCACTTTAAATTATCGTATAAGTTACAATGCGAAAGCAATACTTGAAGATTGATGCAAGTGTAAGTAAGGAAATTCATCTCAAATTTTGTCCCAATGTGGGATGACCCTTGACAAGGATGATTTACAAACTTTTCACATGTGTGGGCTCAAAGGGCTAAATAATTGATATACCCGTAATGTTTTGGGTAGAGGAAGAAATTGCCTCTCATCACTTTGGATGATGTACCCTTTGCAAGATCACAATTTTCCTTGCGGGCATGGAATTTTTCACACAACTCACTAGAGATTAATGTATAAAATAGTGTATGGAATCGGGCTTGCCTTTCGCCATTCCAAAGCATCTCATTTGACACATTTAATTTATCTCACACAATTCTTCACGAAAAACATGCAAGATTTGTAATAAATTTGAACAATTCAACTCATTGAGGCATTTTATTCATCACATAAATACTTGCAGTTCACGACATGACATGGAAAATTCCATCATGGATAATACTTTTTGACAGCATCAGAATTAACTAGAGTGGAAAACTCACGACCATCCATTTCTACCAAAATCAGGGCACCTCCATGAAGTACCTTCCTCACCACATATGGGCCGCTGTAATTTGGAGCAAACTTACCCCCAGGATCTTGGAAAATTGGCAATAACTTCTTTACAACAAGATCATTTATCTTAAAATGTCTTGGTTGTACCTTTCGGTTGAAGGATCTGGCAACTCTTTGCTGATAAGTTTGGCCGTGACAAAGAGCCTTCACTCTTTTCTCATCTATCAAGTTTAACTGCTCAAGTCTTTGCCGCATCCATTCAGCCTCAAATAACTCCACTTCAGATAAAACTCTCAGAGAAGGAATCTCCCCTCCACGGGCAGCATTGCTTCCATGCCATATACTAGAGTAAAAGGGGTTGCCCTAGTAGAAGTGCGAATCGACGTTCGGTATGCCATCAGTGCAAAAGGTAACCTGTCATGCCAATCTCGATAATTCTCAGCTGTCTTAGCCAAGATCTTCTTAATGTTCTTATTGGCCGCTCAACAGCCCTGTTCATTTGAGGGTGATAAGGGGACGAATTCAAATGTTTGATCTTGAACCCGCTGAATAGCTCATCAACAAGTTTATTGTTCAAGTTTGTCCCCTTATCAGTGACGATTGCTTCAGGGACACCATAGTGAGCAATTATGTCATGCTTGATGAACTTCACAACATTGCGGGCGATGATGCTTGCAAAAGATGTAGCTTTGATCCATTTAGAGAAATAGTCTATTGCCACCAAGATGAATTGATGCCCATTTGAAGCCTTAGGATTTATTGGACTGATCACATCAATCCCCCACATCAAGAAAGGCCATGGCTCAGAAAACTGGTGCAACTCAGTTGGAGGAACATTTATCTTATCACCATGAACTTAGCAGCAGTGACAACTTCATACATGCTTGATGCAGTCACTTTCTAGTGTGAGTCAATAGTAGCCTAATCTCATAATCTTCTTAGCCATCATCTGCCTATTCCTATGAGGGCCACATATTCCTTCGTGCACTTCTTGCATGATTTGAGTGGCTTTGGTTGCATCCACACACCGCAACAAGACTGAATCATAAGATCTCTTGTACAAGTTATCGCCATTAACGAAGAATTTTGAGGCCATCTTCATGATGTACCTCCTATCAGTGGGAGTGCTTCCTTCGAGAAATTCTTGCTTTTTAATGTAGTTCATGATATCGTAATACCATGGTTTTCCATCAGGTTCTTCAATTATGATCATACAGTAAGCTGACTTCAGCAAAACCTCTATTTTCAATGGCTCGACTTTTAACCCGTCAGTAACTTGCAACATAGATGACAAAGTCGTGAGTGCATCAGCAAATTGATTGTGAGACCTTGGCAAGTATTCAAATGAAATTTCTTCAAATTCATTCACAAGACCTTCTAAATACTCGTGGTATGGGAGCAACTTGGCATTCTTGGTCTTCCACTCACCTATAGTCTATAATATGATCAGTGCTGAATCTCTAAATACTTTTAACTTGGCCACGCCCATCTCAATTGCAGCCTGAAGCCCGAGAATACAGGCTTCATACTCGGCCACATTGTTAGTGCATGGGAATATCAATTTTGCAGCTACCGGATGGTGTTGTCCATCTGGGGATATCAAAACTGCTCCATACCAAATTCGGATAAGTTTACAGCTCCATCAAAGAACATTGTCCATGAATCTTCACTCACATTCAAGACATGATCATCTATGAAATTGTCATAATTATTTGAGACTCCTGAATTCTCGGCCAATAAATCAGCAATCACTCGACCCTTAACCGATTTTTGTGGCATGAATTGCACATCAAATTTCGATATTAAATTTGCCATTTGACCAACTTACCCACCAAAGCTGGCCGATCAAGTAAGTACTTGATGGGGTCGTTCTCTGTCACGAGAAATGTCTGGTAATGCAATGTGTATTGTCGCAATCTATGCAATACCCACACCAATGCAGCACAAATCTTCTCAACATCAGAATACTTCAGCTCTGATACAGTGAACTTCTTACTCAGATAATAAATGGCTCGTTCTTTTTTATCAACAGGACTTTCCTGAGCCAACATTACACCCAATGATTTACTATGAATGGTGAGGTAGAGAATCAAGGGATGCCCCGGTGATGGTGGGACAAGAACTGGTGGATTCATCAAGTACTGCTTCAACTTGTCGAATGCCTCTCGACACTCGTCATCCCAGTTGATTCATGCATTCTTCTTTAGGAGCTTGAAGAATGGCTTGATAGTTTCAGAGAGTTGGGAAATGAACCAAGCTATGTAATTCAGTCTTCCCAAAAGGCTCCGAACTTCTTTCACCGTTGATGGAGGTTGTAGCTCGCATGTGGCCTTAGCCTTGGATGGGTTGATCTCAATCCTCTTATTGCTTACAATGAATCCGAGTAATTTACCGGATGTTACCCCGAACACGAATTTAGTGGGATTTAGCCGAAGCTTGAATTCACAAAGTCGATCAAACAACTTCTTCAGGGTTTCCACATGGCTTCTTCCGGGCCGAGTCTTTGCAATCATATCATCAACATAAACTTCAATCTCCTGATGCATTATATTATGGAATAGTGTTACTATGGCTTGTTAGTAAGTTGCCCCTACGTTCTTGAGTCCGAAGGGCATGACCTTGTAATGAAAGGTCCCCTATGGGGTGATGAATGTGGTTTTCTCCTTGTCTTCATCCTTCATCCTTATCTGATTGTACTTGGAAAACCCATCCATAAACGAGAATAATTCAAATTCGGCAGTACTATCCATAAGGACATCTATGTGAGGCAGTGGGAAATCATCTTTTGGGCTGGCCTTGTTCAAATCTCGATAGTCGACACAAACTCGAACTCGACCATCCTTCTTCATCACTGGCACGATGTTAGCCACCCATTCAGGGTATTGCGAGACTTCAATGAATCCCACATTCAGAAGCTTTATCACCTCCTCCTCTATCTTCTTCGAGAGCTTGGGCTTAGTTCTCCGCAATCTCTATTTCTTAGGTGGCACGTCCGGATTAGTAGGCAAGCAATGCTCGACAATCGATGGGTCTAAACTAGGCATGTCAGCATAGGTCCATGCAAAGACATCCTGATATTCCTTCAGTAGTTGAATTAGGCGCTCGGCTTCGTTTTTAGGGAGATTTGCGCCAATTTTAACTTCCTTAGCTTCTTCAACATCACTTAAATTAATAATGACAGTTTGCTCAGATGTGAGAGCCTTGGCTTTTTCATGTTGTTCCCAGATTCACTTCACCTCAATGGAATCTTCAATCAAGTCCTCGAGATCATCAGTGTCAGCATTTGTTGCATTGGGTTGGACCATTTCCACACCTTTGTATGTCACAAGACTGTTCTTGAAACATGAAGTAAATAAATTAGAAAGACAAACAGAGTAATCTAAATCCTTTTGTTTTTTTTTAAATTATTATTTCTTTTAAAAGAATTTTGGAAAAAACATTTTTTGAAATATTTTGACATGAGAAAGCATGATGAAGCCCAGGTCTCAGAATTCTCCTTGGATTTTTTCCTTTTTTTATCGGCTGGATATTATCACCGAGCCGATTTAGTGTACCTCATCATGCCCTCAAAATAAAACTTGTAATTTTATTGATATTGAATGGAAATGCGATTTTCAAGCCCTAAAAAGAAAGCGAAAAAGAAGAAATCGAAAACAAGCTCTAGAAAGCGATAAAAATTCTCGCGCAGGGGAATGTGGGAAAGCAGTAAATGAGTTACTCTTGTGGGCCAGGGCCCATTTCCTTCGGAGATCCTTCGTCAATGGTTCCTATGAAGATGTCGTCGAAGAGACTTGTGATCCCCTCCAATGCATCATCAGGGTTCTCTATCTCCGGAGGTGTTGGATCATCCATGCCACCCCATCCATCTAGGATAATGTCGCGGGGATCAATGTAGAAACTAGGAGGAGCCAAATACTTCACCAGATAGTCGAATTTTCCGCTCGGTTGCCCTAGGGTGTCCATTATTTCTGCTTCATCCTGCATCATTATTGGAGGACCAGGGAATGTCTCGCGAATACTCGGGGGTAGTGGGTTTTGCCTTCCTCGAACTTGATCAGGCGGCGGGTTCCGCCTTTCCTGTCTTCGTCCTCCAGAGCTTTCCCCACCTCTTCCATGGTACCCTAATCCAGTAGCACGGGATCTCTGAGGGGCTTCAATGGGGTTTCGAATTGCCTGACCATTTCCTCCAAGGCCTCTACCAGGAACAAAACCATTTCCAACCATCACCTTTACCACCATAAGGGCAGCATTCGAAACTTTAGGAGTGGGTGGAGGTGAGTCTCGAGATGCATGTATGGTGGACACCAACTCAAATGAGTGGTAACTTGACTCGAACTTGGAGTCTGGCTCTACCTAGGGTATATCCGTCTCATGGTAGATTCGATGATCTTCTTCGCCATAGACAATGACCAATTTCCCCTTGATCACGAACTTCACAGCTTGATGCAGACTTGACGGTATAACTCTAGCAGTATGAACCCAAGGACAACCCAGCATAAAGTTGAAGGCAGTGGGGATATCCATTACTTGGAAGGGAACATTGAAAACCACCGGCCCTATTTGTACATGGAGGTGAATCTCCCCAAGCACCTCCTTCTTTGTGCCATCAAAAGCTCGCACAGAAGTCCTTACAGCATGTATCTTAGACGGGTCTACCTTGAGGCGATGAAGAGTGGCTAGTGGACATATGTTCAAGGCAGACCCATTATCAATGAGCACTCGAGACACATGAGAAGCATTATGCTTGACAGATATATAAAGTGCCTTGTTATGCCCCCTACCCTTAAGAGGGAACTCTTCATCGGAAATAACAATCATGTCCTTGAGAAGGATCGATCCCACAAAATCTTCTAGCTTGTCCGCCTTGACCATCTCCAGCACACGAATTTCACTCAGCACCTTCATCAGTGACTTTTGATGCACATGGGATGTAAGTAGGAGTTCGAGCAAAGAGATCTAGGCGGGCATCTTTCGTAACTTTTCGACCACATTATACTCGCTTGCTTTGATCACGGCCAGAAACTCCTTAACTTCTTCATTGGTGACAGCTTTCGCGGGCTGAGCATTGGCTTGAGGATAAATCCGACCAAACCTTGTGACGAGGTCAACATCTAGATCATAGGACCAGGGGACCGCCTTATTGTTGACATATTCATACGGTTGAGGCATTTCAATCACTATCTCTCCGTCGGATGCATCTTCAAGTGGGGGCATGTCCACAAGTGAAGGATCAACTTCTTCCTTATCAGCATTGAGCGTAGCTTGCTCATCCTCCCAATCAATAATGATGTGGGAAATAGTGGAAACTATGCAGTTATGGTCAGCATAGACGATGATGCCGTCATCCACCATCCTGGTGACTCTTTCCTTCATCAGTGACAGAGGAACATCCTCATGATCTGGATAATATCCAGCTCTCACCAGCCCATTGTAGGCACTGCCACATGCACCTTTGAGTTCTTGATCCGACCGACTTCAGGCTCCAAGATAGCATTGACCATACCCTCATGCTCCGGTAGTGGATTCTTCTGGACGTTCAGCCGAGCAGTTTGAAATGAGAAGGCCTTCGTGTCCAAGAGGTTTTGGATCTTGTGCTTGAGGGTGAAACATTCATCAGTTGAATGCCCTAGTTCATCGCTATGATAGTCACACTTCTTCATCGGGTCGTAGCCTTGAATGCTTTCACGGTTAAGATGCTTCAGTTCACTAGTAAGCAAACCTTTCTTTCTTAGGATTGTCAGCACTTGGGATGGAGATCTGGGGAGAGGAGTGAATTGCCTTCTTGCTTGAGCGAATGATTGATGGCCGGCAGTTTGTTGTTGCCCTTGATTCATCTGGATAGATGGGGCACGATTGGTTCTTTCTTGGCTATAAGCCACATTCACGTTTACAACAGCTTCTTTCTTTTTTTTGGCAGAGAATCTTCTACTCGATGGTTCAGTAAACCATCCTTCCCTTATTCCCATCTTGATTTGTTCTCCCACGGGAATAAGCTAATTGAAGTTTTCAACGTACGTGCTGGCCATCCGGTTACGGAACTCAGACGGGAGGGTTTTGATAAACAACTTCATCAACTCCTTGTCAGTAGGCTCGGGAGTGATTTGAGCTGCCATATTTCGCCATCTCATGGCATACTCTTTGAATAATTCGTTTCTCTTTTTCTCCATCCTCTCAAGATCTTCTCGGGAAGGTGCTATATCCATGTTGAACTCATATTGCTTGAGAAATGCGTCGGCCACTTCGTTCCAGGTGTCGAGAAGGTTCATATTCTTCATAATATACCAGTTCATTGTAGGCTCAGTCAAACTTGCATGGAATGATTGGATCATAAGGGGCTCGTTCTTGACATATTGAGTCATATGCACATGGTACATGTGCAGATGAGCTTTTGGATAGGAAGTACTATTGTATTTCTCAAAATTCAGCATTTTGAACTTCTTTGGCATCTTGACTTTCTTGTACACGGATAAGTCGAACAGGAGTGAACTCTGCGACTCTTACAATTGCTTCACTTTTTCCTCTAACTTTGAGAAGCGCTCATCCTGCTCCACCTTAGGGACATTACTCGACTTTGTCTTTTCAGCGGTGATCAATGGTGGATCGTCTTCCGCATCGGGCATGTGATCATCACCCATTTGAGCCTTTGAGACAACTATCTCGGGGAGAGTGGTTGCAAGGGTTGGATTTGCTCGGAGGAATTGGATTTGAGTTGTCAGAAGCTACATAGAGGCGGTCAATTGTTGAAGTTGTTCTTCCATCGTAGTGATACGATCGCGCATTTCAGCTTGATCAGCCATTCTTGCTCTTAATCACGTGATGATGGGAGAGCGTGGAGGATCCGTTATCACCTAATTTATGAAGAAATGAATGAAGATAAGTATCTCAAATCGAACGGGAGTGAACTCTGCGACTCTTACAATTGCTTCACTTTTTCCTCCAACTTTGAGAAGCGCTCATCCTGCTCCACCTTAGGGACATTACTCGACTTTGTCTTTTCAGCGGTGATCAATGGTGGATCGTCTTCCAGATCAGGCATGTGATCATCACCCATTTGAGCCTTTGAGACAACTATCTCGGGGAGAGTGGTTGCAAGGGTTGGATTTGCTCGGAGGAATTGGATTTGAGTTGTCAGAAGCTACATAGAGGCGGTCAATTGTTGAAGTTGTTCTTCCATCGTAGTGATACGATCGCGCATTTCAGCTTGATCATCCATTCTTGCTCTTAATCACGTGATGATGGGAGAGCGTGGAGGATCCGTTATCACCTAATTTATGAAGAAATGAATGAAGATAAGTATCTCAAGTGGAATGTGTCCATCCATGGCAATATTCTAGAACTTTTATTCATTAATAGAGCTTTTGACAAACCAAACAAAATAGAAAGTCAAAATGCCATAAACAAGTGAACTAGGAAAGTAAATGACTCAACTTCTTAAACATTAATCTAGAAATGAAAATAGCAAAATTGATTTAAGAATTTCATCTAGCTTGATCAATATACACTTGGGACACCATTTGGCGCAATTGTTTATTCTCCTTTTGAGCTTTTTCAACAACTCTTTTGAGGCATTTATTCTCAACACAGTTGGTGATCTTCAACGACACCTCTGGTATCTTCGGAAGCAGTTCCTCAGGAATCTTATGTTGTTGGATGTACTTAGTTGAGGCATAGTACTTCCTTTCTTTGCCCTTCAACTCCTCTTTGGGCCATTTGAGTTTTCGTGGATGGCACATGTCTCACATCGATTTGATAGTGAGAATGGAATCTTCATGGCCTCGGCTTCCATCAACGAAGCTGACTTGGAGCGGATTTGCTTGTAACGCCGAGGGAAGCTCTTGCATGACTTGATACTGACGAGTCACTCTAGTTGGATAGTACTCCAATGCTCCGGTGAATCCTAATAGGGGGATTGGGCCAATACCTCCACACGAGAGTCCCGCCACCCGAACTTGGAACCATTTAGTATGCTATAGGAAACCCTTGGAAGTTTGTTTTTTCATGAAAGCTAGCCACCTAGAATAATGGTAATCCGGTGCATGTTTTTGGTTGTTCTCAAATCTCATAATAGGGTGATTAGAATTACTAACATCATGTATATTCATTAAACCACCAAATCCCTTTATATGAGAAAGGAACCAGATTTGTAAAAGTTCAGGAGAGGAATGGAGAGTCTTATCACTACCTCCTTTGAATCGAGTGAGAGAAAGAAAAGTTTCAGTCAGGACAGTTTTACAAAATTTTTTCCTTTCAACACTTGTCTAACTAATTGAGCAATCAAAGGGTTAATAACATTCTTGCAGTAAGAAAATACTATAAACCCAAAGAAAGCTAAAAGGAAAATCCTACGCATTTGAAATGAGGTGCTTTTTTCAAAACATTCTTTTAGAAAAGATAAAGGACATGCATTGCGGTGAGCCTTTAAAACCTTTGTTATGTCGTCTTCTTAAATTCTCAGAAAATCAGATAAGGCCGTAACAGGATCTATTCCAATAGGCGGACTAATCAATTTAGCTTTCAAGGACTTTCCTATGGCAATGCTATACTCTTCTAAGGTAGGAGTCAGCTCATGCTTACCGCCGAATATAAAAGTAGAAGTCTCGGGGCGCCAACAGTGGGCGAGTGCTTGGATGAGGCCGCCATGGATGTTGATATGCAACAGTGGAAGCGGTCGACCAATGTGCGACTCTACGAATTGATGGCCATCTTGATCTAACTTGTCCCACCAAGTGCTAAACTCTTCCTTTGGAGGGAGAATAATTCGAATGTTTGGCGTCCCCATTGTATATTGATCAAGACTCAGGACAATCCTAATGCCATGAATCGACAAAATAATGCGATAAAGTAAGTAAATTGCAAAGGCAAAAATTTAGAGAACTTATTTTACCAATGAGGGGCAATCACATAGACATGCGCATGGTAAGTGGCTCAATTTCTAATCTATAAGGGTTATCAAAGTGGAGCCACAAGGATGATCAGACTAGCCACGAGCTTGTGGACTATGTCGGGTCCTCATGACTCCGGCTTGATCAAAGAGCCAACCCGGGTCTCAGGCATGCGGACCGAGGTGGGTACTTTTGACACCATGAAAGAAACTTCGGGATTGAGATGGGTGACTCGTACCGCGAGCATGCAGTCAGAGTGGTATTCATTTCAACACCATCCTAAATGATCCTATACGGCCCAAGTTCGGCGGTAGGTTGTGTGTGCAAAAGTGTAGTGCAAGATGCAAGGCATGCACAATAGTTTAAATCAAATAGCACTTTAATAACTCGAATTTAAAATATTCATCATCAACTCCAACTTGCAAGACAAAGGGTTAGCAATCACTACTCCCCTTATACCTCCCAACTTGCAAGAACATTTAACACCTTAAGTGTTAGGAATATACCTGGGATCCTCGCTACCAAACAAAAACATTTTTTCAAAAAGAAAATTGGTTGAAGTTCACTAAGAGTTTCAACTCAAGTCCCCAGCGGAGTCGCCAAGCTGTCGTGACCTAATTTTTCGGGGTGAACTACCTAAAATTTGGCTAATGGATTGTTAAGCCTAGACTTAACTTACGCTCTCCCAAGCCCATACCAATTCACGACTTATGTTCAAATTCTTAACATGTAGATAGATTTTATCCAAGAGTCGCCACTAATCTATTTTTTGGTGGGTCGATTAGAAACCCAAGTAAAGTAATGAGATATTTACTTTACTCCTATGAACCAGAGACTATGGGTATGGGGACTTAATTACACTAGATTTCTCTAATGCCCTTTCGGTACCATTCTTTTATTTCCAAAAACGTTTTTACAGGCAGCTTAAATTGATTTTAAATTTATTTCTCTAACATGTGAGGTGATCATGCGGATGCGCAATCCACTAATTTAACACCCATATAAATAATGAATAAATTGCAAAACTTACCTCAAAGCAACGAAGTCATCTGCAATGTTAAATTAAAATCCACACCAACAACCCTAGATATGTTTTCTAATTAACACGCAATTTTTGTTTTTTGTTTTCACTTAATTAATGAAAATCATACAATATGCAATGCAATATTAACTAAATGACCTAATTCTAATGACACGTAATTTCTAATTAAATGGGCCTAGCAAAAATACCAAATGGCATGCATCTCAATGAATCTAACCCTAATGACGTACATATGACATTTTTTCTTTTTCCTAAAAGAATGCATTTTATCCTAAATAATAAAACTAATTCAATTTATGACATTTTTTGTATTTTTTATGAAATTCGGAATTAAATAAAAAGTGGAAATTACCTAGCTAGATTAAGATCCTATTCAATTTGTATTAGGAATTAGGTTGAGCCAAATCCTAATTTAAACTAAAATATTATCTTAACTCAAATAATCCTAAAATGCAATTTATTTAATAAAATACCTAAACTTATAATAAATTAAGAAAACATATTATCTAAAATTAAACTAAGTGCAATTTTACCCTAATATGCAATGACGTACAAAATATGCCCTAATTCTACATGACATATGCATGATGATTTTTTGTTTTTTATCATTTTTTTTTAATTTTGTAATTAATAATTGCCAAGTAATTAAACATGCAATCCAAGTTTAAAATAAAACTAGCATCCTAAATTTATTTATTTTTGGATTTTGGATTTTTGGATTTTTTTAGTTTTAAATTCGAAATAAAATTCCTAATCTAAATATATAAACCCTAAAATAAGCAATAAACCTAATTCTAACCTACATTTTTTTATTTTTTTTAAAGAAAACTAATTTAAGTGACACCACAGCAAATCAAGCAATATTGATACCCAAATTGACGAACCATATCTCGTGCATGAGATCGGGTTGGCCAATTTTACATAAATCACGAATCGAATCTCGGGCGGGAGATTGGATTGGCAATTTTTTAAAAGTAATTACGAGTCGGATTTTGGGCGCAAAAATCGGACTGACAATCACTAAATTTCAAGACAATTTCATATCATGCAATTTCAACTTCACATAAAAGGGATAATTACACTAAAAAAAGTGAAATATCAACAATAATAAATAAACAAAAGAAAAGAAAAAATAAAAATTACCTAATTTTGCTTTTTTTCTTTTTTTCTTTTCTTTCTTTTTCCTCTTTTCTTTTTTTTTTTCTAAAAAGAAAAAAAGAAGAAAAAGGCTGGTGGCTGGTCCGGCGAGGGGGAGAGAGCGTTGGCAAGGGTTTCGGCGAGGGCACCAGGGGCGGCATGACGGTGGCGCGGCACCAGGGACGACGTCGGCTCTAGGAGTGGGTGACGCAGGCAGAGGCGAGGCGAAGGCACTGACAGGGCGGCGCGGCAAGATCAGTGGATGGCATCGCGGGCAGGGACGAGGAGATAGGGACGATGTCAGGTCTAGGCTGGCTGCTGTTCAGATTTGCAAGTGGTGAGCAGCGTCGAGCTGCGGGCGTTGGGGCCGCGTGGTGGCGCGTCGGGGGCAACGCGCAGGTTGGCTCTGTGATCAAACGCGGGGCGTGTGGCACCCCGAAACGGCTAAGGTCGCCACAGATACCTATCGCTCTACCTATTGAATATCAGTTACTTGTCTCTAAAAAGGGCTTTAAGGAAACCCGGGGTTTTGTAGGCATAATTTTTTTTATTTTTGAAAAGGTAATTTAGCGCAGCTCATAGCGAAATTAAAGACGATTCTCACCATCCCTCTACTCTCTTAGCGATTATACAATGCACACCAACTACATATTGAAGGAAAACATAAAGCTGAGCCACTTTTATTTACATTTTCAGGATGGACATATTGGGTCGGTACAACCAAAAGTGCCAAGGCTTTTTCACTAACTTGGCTACAACTCAAAAGAGAGATCATCGTGTATAACCTACAAGTGTCAGCTATTCTCCAAAAAGTGTCAGCTCCCTCTCCTCACGCGGGCCATCACACCCATCCGAGTGCATCGAGCGGTGGCGGCGGCAACATCCCCAGCATCACCCCATCACGTTGGACATGGACAGACAGGAACTCCTGGATGACCGGGCCCCAGACAGGCCCACGTCATACATCACCAACACCCTAACCTGTATGAACACCAACCCAGGGATGGTGACGCATACGTGGTCCATGCACTCGACCTCCACGTCAGATGGAAGGCCGTAAAAAGTACCGTGCGCGACCGGAGGGAGAGGCATCTCTCTAATATGAAATGTTAGTCCCCAAAGGGGTGAGTACATCCACTAAGCAAGTAAAAGATTCATTAAACTACTCAATGCATCAAACCGAGCAATCATGTTATCATAGAGTACACATAGTTTCATACATATCAATCATGTCTCACCTTTTGGTCATGCACATTACATCAAAACAGTCATGTGTAAATATAGAACACCATATCACGTGCATAAACTACCAATGCACTAGTACATAGATCATGTAGTCATGCATTCATGTCATCACACCATGTGCACATATCACCATGCACTTATACATGTTACATCATACAATCATGCATACATGTTACCATACCATGTGCACATATTACCATGCACTTATACACGTTTCATCATACAGTCATGCATACATGTCACCACATTATGCATGATTCAATTTCAACTCATGTTTTTCAATTGGATCGCCACATTTTTCTTTCCCGGGACAAGTAATTGCATCCCACATTTCTATCGCTCACACCCAACCTGGCATCGCGAGGAACCTCCGGCACACACCTTCGGGCATCCGGCACACACCTCCGAGCATCTCGAAACTCCCGAGGACATCTGGCACGCGCCTCCGGGTATCCGGCACACAACCTCCGGGCATCCCGACACTCCCGGGGCATCGTCGGCTCACACCTCCGACGGTATCCTCTTTTCAATGCATATTCTCATATATCTCATTTTCAATTTCACATTTGATGTAACAATACAAATGATTAGAATCAGCCTTTTGAAATCATGTAATATGCATTGGGAAAAATATCATTTGATGCAATGGTTTTAAAAAGAAATCTTTCTTTGAGTTCATGAAAATTCATCAATTCTTTAATGTCATATGAAATGTATGAATGTCATCACATCATTGCACGAGTAATAATCCAAATATCGTGATTCACATAACAATTTCAATGACTAGTAAATAGCACAATTCCCAACTAAATCAGAATACATGCAGTTCATGAAAATTTCAGAACAATTAGTAAACGGTGGAAGTAAATTCTGAAAATTTACCACATTGTAGATAAGATCTAGGAAAACATATTTCATGAAGACCACCCTATCAAACAAGGCTTCACAGAATACGCACGGTCCGTATGTCACAAGAAAAGGATTTTTAGCCTTACCCATGCACAGTTTTCGACATACTTTCAATTAAATACATAAATGACCTTAAAAAATTATGAAATTTGAACATGTGATAGTTAATACATAGAGAAAGATACTTCATGAAGAACACTACACCAAAAGGTCTTTACATAATTCAATACTAACCGCGCATCACGGCATTACTTATTCTGTCCGTTCATCTTGCACAGTTTTTGAAACATTTTTGGTTAAATGCTCAAATGATCTTCACAAATTATGAAATTTAACTATGTTGTATACAAGATATAAATGAGGATATTTCGTGCAGAACACTTCCCCAAAAGAGTTTTACACTGAACAATATAAACCACACATTGTAGCATCACTAAGTCCGGACACATCTGATTGCACCGTTTTAAAGAAATTTTCGATTAAATAGGAAAATGATCTTCAAAAATTACGAAATTTAACTATGTTTTAGAAAATACATAGATAAAGACATTTAATCAAGAACACTTTTCCAAAAGAAACTCGTACAGAATGGTATAGACTACGCATTGCAACATCACCAAGTCCGAGTAGTCAGATTGCACTATTTTCAAAACATCTTCGATTAAATAGGCAAATAACCTTCAAAAATTATGAAATTTAACTATGTTGTAGACAAGACATAGATAAAGATACTTCATGCAGAACACTTTTCCAAAAGAAACTCGTACAGAATGATATAGACTACGCATTGCAACATCACCAAGTCCGAGTAGTCAGATTGCACTGTTGTCAAAACATCTTCGATTAAATAGGCAAATGACCTTCAAAAATCACGAAATTTAATTATGTTGTAGACAAGACATAGAGGAAGATATTTAATGCAGACATTGAAGTCATATTCACTCTAGATAATTAACTACAAACGGTTAAAACTTCTGTTTCTAGTATCGAAATCTCCAGATCTTACCTTCTTCAACGAATGACAGTTTCACCTACTTGTGATTCTTCAATGGACCTCCCCCCCCCTTCTCTTCCCTCGCACGGCAGCCCTTTTATGGGCTTATGGGCCAGCCCTCTTGGCCCATTTTAGGCCCAACTCTCTTGGGCCTAAGTCCCAAGCTTAATTAATTCTGAAATCAACCCTTTAAAAACCAACCAAATCCCTATTTGAAACAAAGTATTGAATTACAAAATTAGATGGCTAAACACTTGAAATCATGAATTCATGAGCTCCAATTCATGATTCATATGGCCAAAGGTAGAACTTTCTTTCATAAAATTTATCCATTAAAAGCTTAGCCATAAATCTCATTGCGAATCATGGATCAAAAGGTTATAAAAATATCATAACGGCGCATCCATCGCCTATTCATAACTCACGGCATAATTAGGGGTTTTCATGAAATTCTAGGATGCCACAGGGCGGCTCTACGATCGGCGCGGTGGGATCTTGGTTGCAGCGGTGAGCGGGATGGTGACACGGCGGCACGGAGAAGGGTGGCTAGGCGGCGGTGCGACTCTGGGTCGCCGATGGCTCGGCTACCAGTGCGGGCGAGCGGGGACGGCACAGGCGGACGGCGACGGCGTCGGCAGAGACTCCACCCCCTACGAGGAAGATGAACAAATCGTGTGGGGGCTTTTTTTTTTTTTTTTTTTTTTTCACTTCACTCACTTTTCACCTTTTGCTTTTTGTGTACTTTTCTTATCCAATGGAAAGAGGAATCCCCTTTTACTTTTCGCGCGATGTATTTTATAGGTCCAAAAAATGTATCCTCGCGATATATATTTTTTCCTTTTTTGTTTGCGCACGATACCCCTAAATATATCGTTGAAATATACACACCCTGCGCAATATTCCCTTTTGTATTTCTAGCATATTCTATCCAGAAAAATTCCCTTTTTGCACAAAATACACCCCCTAGTGTATATTACCTAAAAATATGAAAAATCTGAACGGAATATGTGAAAAATCTTCCCTTCACCAACGGCCTTAAATAAAATAAAAATAAAAATAAAATGTTTCTAAACTATATGCCGTGTGTGTTTTTATTTTTTTTTTATTAATTTATTTTTAATTTAAAAATCAACCCCAAAAATTTAGGTGTCAACACCCTTCTGGCGCATAGATTATATGAAGGTAGTTGAAAGTGAAGAAAGGCAGGGTATAGTCACCCAATAAAGGGAAAAAAATGACCCCTAAGAAGTATCGACACTTTTCAAAAGCCTTCATGTTGTGTCGGACATTTTGACACATATTCAATACTCTTGGACGCTATTTTGACACTCGGTCAATATGTGTCGGAAAATTCGATAACTAATCAATTTTCCCGATACTTTTTGACACTCGAGTCGGAATCTTGATATGTAAGTTTCTAACACGTGATTCCAATACATGGATCAATTTAAAAAAATTTCAATAAATGAGAGGTCAAAATGTGTGTGTGTGTGTGTTTATATATATACAATAAATAGAAAAAAAGAAAAACCGAATCTTCTCATCTTTTGACTTTTACTTCTTGTGATATATAATTTATCCTCAAGTTTTTTTTTTCTCCTCTTCCGACATACCTACTCCTCTTTTGACATGTCTAACACGGGATTCTAGAATGTGCATTAGTTGTTTTTTTCTCCAAGTTTTATGGATTATTGGAATGGAGTTGAATTTGTTAAATTGAAGCAATTAATGATATTAATAAATTATGGATTAATTTTTTTTAGTGTAAATTCATTCTAGGCTTTTATTTATTTGTTTGCTTATGAATTTTGTTGGAAGATATGATGCTGATCTAGAGAATATCTCAAGAGATTCTAATCACTTATTTTAGTCAATTTAGGATTAGATTTGATACACGTAGATTAGAGAAATATAATCATCCTTTTTTATTATTAGTTGTTTTGTATTATAAAGGGATTGTTTTGTACATTACATGATGAGATGAATGAATATACAAAAATTTTCCCCACGTCTCCTTCTACAGATTTTGTTATCGTCTTCTTCTTCTACTTCAGATTTTGACATGGTATGAGAGCAAACGCTCTTTACCTAGCTTCCACAAGCTTCTTTCTTGATTGCCTATCGGATAGATTGCCCCTTTGTTGCTGCAAAAACTCTAACCTGCAAAACAAGGTTAGCACTCCGGTGTAGGAATCGGTATCTGAATTTTCTTTGAAAAAGAAACGACCTTATTCCTCCTTACCTTTTACACTTACCGACACCATGCCTAAAGATCATTCATCGACGTCAGAGGAAGGGATTCCAGAAGAGTCAACGATGCAGCAAGAGACTAATGTTTCAGATCTGACTCAAGCATCAAGGATTCAGGCCCAGCCCAACCAGGGACAACCCATTGGGGGTCAGTCCATCCAGTGGCTGCCTATCTAAATGGCGCCTGGCCCATGGTTCTATGGATCCTCGTAGGTAATCAAGCCCATGGAGAACAGATCCAGCTCAATGTGGGCTCACTGATCGCACCTGGGGCAGGCTCATCCACCAGGCCGGGTTTATTTTATGTGGGTCGTGTGCTCGAATCGGGTAATCCAGGTTTGGGATCGAATCCCTACCCGGTTCCTTAACCCGGCTTTTTCCCGTATCCGATTGTCGTCGCCAGTGGACGCTCGGAACCCGGCGACCTACTTTACACAACGATGGCTGACGAACCAGAGCTACGGCTCATCGCCCAGCAATTGTTCGACGCCAACAATTACTCAAGCTGATCACGAGAATTCTAGCAAGCGTTGGTAACCAAAGAAAAAGACGGATTTATTGATGAGACGGTTTTGATCCCGTCCAACGAGCGACAGGCACAACTATGGAGGAAATGCAACCAGTAAGTCTGAACGTGGATCTGAAGCTGCGTCACCTCCAAAGTCGCGGTCGAATTACTGCCGACGGAGGACCCAAAATAGATGTGGGAAAATATAAAGGAAATGTACGGGAAATTGGATCGGGTTCAAGTTTTTTCACTAACCCAACAACTTTCAGATTTGAAACAGGGAAATATGAGTGTAGCCACCATTTACAACAAAATCTCAACGTTATGGAATGAGTTGGAAGCGGTGGAAGAGAAACTGGAAGGAATAGAATCGACTCTACAACAGTATTGAGCCATCCGGGAACGAGAAAAAATCACAAGATTTCTTCTCGCCTTGATTGAATCATACCTTTTGTTTCGGACGCAAATACTTACCATGGATCCAACGCCGACGCTTGCTTGGATCTATCAGCTTGTAATACAGGAGGAGAGCCAACGCCTTGCTGTGCCCGACAATCTCAAAGATGGCATTGCACTCGCTGTTCATGAGAATGCTTTTCAGAGGGGAGATGCGAAGAAGGGGCAAGGAGACAGAATGACCGGGCAGCTGCTAGGGTTTTCTGGAACGTGAGAAGACCATTGAAATCTAAAGAGAGAATTGGACGGCCACGATTTTTCTAAGCGATTCGATAGTTCACGTGTGTCGCACCCACTAATCGGATCTGATGGGTACCGAGGCTTCTCCTCAGCAGCATCGGACGACCCACGTGCAATCTCGCCCATGACAGGATTCGACGGTCCGTGGACTTTCTTCCCATCCGATGGTTCACACGAATGGCCCCTCATTTTAAATCACCATTTGGACCGTCTTATGCCGCAACATCAAAAGGAAATTTCAAAGGCAAAGGTAAATTATATTGTGACTATTGCAAGCGTCCACATCATACAATCGATAATTGCTGGAAACTGCATGGCAAGCCCGGAGAAAAAGGGAAAAAGGATTTTTCAACCGTTTTTCAGGTTACAAGTCAACATGCTGATAATTCTAATAAGTTAATTAGCCAATAGCAATATCAAGAACTTATGAGGGCTTTCAAAAAACTAGATAAATCTGACAAGGCTAGGAGCTTCACAGGTACATCATATTGCTTAACGAATTCAATTTCCAATGATAAATGGATAATTGATTCAAGGGCTAGTGATCACATTACTTGTGATAAAAAAATTTTCTCAAAAATCCAGAAATTACCCATACCAGCTTCAGTACAACTTCCCAATGGTAATTCCACATTTGTCATGATGATTGGCACAGTAAATCTTAGCCCACTCATAACACTCAAGAACGTATTATACGTTCCCGATTTCAATTTCAATCTAATATCAGTTTCTCGAGTTTGTGAAGAGAATTCGTGCCAAGTCCTATTTGATTCTGATAAATGTCTTTTTCAGGCCCTTTCGACTGGCAAACTGATGGGCTTGGGTAGTATCTCTCAAGGGCTATATTTCTGGATCAAATTTCCCAGCAATTCCAAATTATCATGTATTGAATTGAATAATCTCTCATTGTGTAATTCTACTACCAATTATAAAAATTTCCTTAATCATCAAAGATTGGGTCATAGTGCTTCTTTTCCTTGTCCTCATTGCCCCATTTGCCCATTGGCAAAACAAACTCGTGCACCTTTTCCAAATAGTATTTCTTGTGCAAAAAGTCCATTTTCTCTAATTCATGCTGATGTTTGGGGCCCTTACCATACACAACATCGTGATGGTTCTCGATTTTTTCTCACAATTGTGGATGATTTTTCAAGAGCCACATGGGTAATTCTGATGCAATCGAAAAACCAAGTTTTCCATCATCTGAAAACTTTATTTTCTTTGTCCAAAAATGAATTTGGGAAGTCTATTCAGCGCATCCGCACTGATAATGGAAGGGAGTTCTTCAGCAATGAATGTGAAATTTTTTCCTCCTCAAATGAAATTCTACATGAAAGCTCATGTATCTATACTCCACAACAAAATGGCATTGTTGAGCGTAAGCACCGCCATTTATTAGAGGTATCGCGTGCTTTGAAATTTCAAGCCTCTATTCCTGAAAATTTTTGGGGGGATTGCGTAGTCATGGCTGCTTATATGATTAATCATATGCCAAGTCGTGTTCTTAATGGAAAGACTCCATTTGAAATGCTTTATGGAAGGAAACCGAAAACTCATCACTTAAGAGTTTTTGGTTGTCTATGCTATGTGACCACGGTAGGACCTCGAGACAAGATGAGTCCTTGAGCCCGTCGTTTAATATTTATGGGATATCCAAGCTTACAAAAGGGATATCGAGTCTTTGAGCCATTCACTGGAAAGCAGGGATGTCATCTTTCATGAGGAAATATTTCATTTCCGTGATAAGTCGGAATCTTCTGCGAATTCTGACAGGGCCACCGACTCTACTCGTTTTATATCATATGAAGATTTATCTCCTAGCCAAGCATACATCCTTGCATCTCTAGAACATGAATAAGAAATTACAGCATCATCCCCAATCTTTGATGAAAATTCCATGGATAAATCAAATGTGCATTCTTCTATGGGAAATACAAAAGTGCTTGATGCAACATCTCTCGGCACTTGTCAATAGTGAAGAAATGCCAAGCAATGAGAAGAAATCTTCCACTTCACAGTCCCAGATGCCCAGACGATCTGGACGCATTACTCGTCCACCTACATGGACAAAAGATTATGTTTGCACGGCCTCAAATTCATCAGGTACACATTATCCCATTTCCACAAATGTCTCTTTCCATAGATTATCACCTGATCATATGTGCTGCATTAGTCAAGTATCCAAGGAACGAGAACCATCTCATTACAATGAGGCTATCAAAGACCCACGTTGGCAAGAAGCTATGGAAAAGGAATTGCATGCCTTAATGGAAAATCATACATGGGATATTGTATCATTACCACCAGATCACAAGCCGATTGGTTGCAAGTGGGTATACAAGATCAAATATAGAGCAGACGGTTCTATTGAAAGATACAAGGCTCGATTAGTGGTTAAAGGTTTCACTCAGAAAGAAGGTTTTGACTATCACGAAACTTTTTCCCCAGTAGCAAAGGATGTTACAGTTCGTGCTTTTTTATCCATTGCTGCATTTCGTGATTGGTCATTACATCAAATGGATGTTCATAATGCATTTCTTCATGGAGATTTAGATGAAGAAATTTATATGGATCTTCCACCGGGTTTACGGAGACAGGGGGAGTCCAATGTGTGTCGTCTCCATAAATCCCTTTATGGTCTCAAACAGGCTTCGTGACAGTGGTATGCCAAGTTCACCGGTGCACTCACAGCTGTGGGTTTCAAACAATCCAAGCATGATTATGCACTTTTCTCTTGGACAAAAGGTACGTCATCTGTCTACTTAATGATATACGTTGATGACATACTTATCATGGGAAATGATGAGCTTGCTGTGAAGAACCTTAAAGAAAATCTCCATTCCATTTTTCATATTAAAGATTTGGGGTCACCAAAATATTTTCTTGGAATTGAGATAGCCCATTCAGAACAAGGTATCTCTCTTAGCCAACGAAAATATGTACTGGAGATTATATCAGAAGCGGGGTTATCAAGATGCAAGCCAGCAGTCATCCCCATCAAGCAAACTGTCAAATTAATCACTGCAGATCGGGTCTTCAGTCTACATAAAATGATCCATTGCTCGAGGATCCGTCAAGTTATCAAAGACTAGTTGGGAAACTCATTTATCTCACTATGACGAGGCCTGACATTTGTTATGCTGTTCAGACACTTAATCAATTCATGCATAGCCCAAAACAGTCTCATATGAATGTTGCCTTGAAAGTGGTGAAGTATTTGAAGAAATGTCCGGGACTAGGAATCCTTCTTTCTCGCAATTGCAACATGGAAATGACAGCTTACTGCGATGCGGATTATGCAACTTGTCCTATGAGTCGAAGATACATCACTAGTTTTTGCATCAAACTTGGGGAATCCTTACTCTCATGGAAGACAAAGAAACAATCTACTGTATCCTTATCATCGACAGAAGCTGAGTATTGATCCATGGCGAAGGCTGTTTGTGAAGTAGTTTGGTTATGAGGCTTGCTTCTAGACCTTGGAGTAAAGGTCAAGGGACCAACCTTGTTATTTTGTGACAATGATTCTGCACTTAAACTTGCTGCAAATCCTGTGTTACACGAGAGAACAAAGCACATAGAAGTCGATTGTCATTTCACTCAAGAGAAGATTCAAGAAGGAATAATTGAAGCAAGAGGAATTAGAACCATAGAACAGCCTGCTAATATATTTACCAAGCCTTTGTGTCAGAGACAACATTCATATCTTCTAAGCAAGCTTGGCATCTTGGACATATACAAGCCACCAGCTTAAAGGGGAGTGTTGGAAGATATGATGCTGATCTAGAGAATATCTCAAGAGATGCTAATCACTTATTTTAGTCAATTTAGGATTAGATCTGATACACGTAGATTAGAGAAATATAATCATCCTTTTTTATTATTAGTCATTTTGCATTATATAGGGATTGTTCTGTACATTACATGATACGATGAATGAATATACAAAAAATTTCCCCACGTCTCCTTCTTCTACAGATTTTGTTATCGTCTTCTTCTTCTACCTCAGATTTTGACAAATTTGAATCTAATTAATTTGATTGGAATAATCATAAAAATAAAAATATATAATTAATATACAACGTGTTCCAATATATCAAAAAATTTTATTTTTGAGAAATGGCGTGTCGGCGTGTCGTGTCGTACATCGCGTGTGAGTGTCAGTACTATTTAGAGTGATCCATGTGAAAAGAAGAATGTCAAGTACAACACAATCATTGTCCCTATGGAAGGGCCATAACCCGTTGAGACAAATCGAAAGTTGAAGAGAACAGGAGCGGTGGGGTGCATCAATTGGATTCAGGAAAATGTTCCCGCTCAAAATGGGACATCTCTGTAACGTTTCAGCTTGTTAAACTGAAATGTGTTGGATGAAATCCCTTAAAGTATTTTGAAGTTGACAAAACAGGTTTATCAGTCTAGTCTGAAGACTTACAGGCTCTTTTGACAAAGTCTGAAGATCAAAGTCTGAAGATTAAAGTCTGAAGCTAGCAAGACTCAAGACTTATATTTCAAAGTCTACTCACATGGACAGTTTCCAGGACGACGTTTATTCTGATCTTATACGATCTTTATTCTAACGACTAGTGGATATCTTTCTACTGGATTCAGCACTAAACGATCTTAATTTTATATGGAATTTATTTAGATTCCTTGACGACTTCGCAACTTATATTTGGAAGGATCTACTTATGGAAACCGAGATCCTGATTGTATGGGCGAGCATGATTGATGGGCTATCAACACTTACCTTAAAGAGCTCGAGATCTCTCTAATTGATTCTGTCCAACGGGTTGATTGGAAGAACTTCTTTGGAAGGTGCCAACGGTATTGAAGGCATGAAGAAGTATATAAGAGAGATGCTCTAGTTGTTGAAGGGTGCGGATAGAAGAATTCCAAATTCTGAATCTCCTTTTCTATTTTGCGATATCATTCTTTGAGCGTTACATGTAATCAAAAGAGAGATCATATTGTAGACCTTGAGGAAGTGTAGTAGAGTAATCTACACTGTGGACTCAAGAGCGTGAGACTCGTAATCACTCTTATTGATTCTTAGTGAAATCTAGCCGAAGGGCTGTCCGTGCGGGAGAGTGGACGTAGGCTTGATCTAAGCCAAACCACTATAAATCTGAGTCTTGATTCTCTATCCCTAATCCTTTTATTATTAACTGTTTTCATTTGCTGCAATCGTTGATTTTAAATTATTTATATCTCATTCGATTTGAATTGTTAAAATCGCTTCAAACACCTATTCACCCCCCTCTAGGTGTTAATTCTAGTTCTAACAATTGGTATCAGAGCTTGTGTACTTGTTTATAAGAAGTGTCTTTACTTCTAAGTAAAAGATCTATGGCTAGTATGCTGCCTACGGGGGTTGGTTGAAGGTCAAAGCAATACCAGACCTCCATACTTTGATGGAAAAGATTACAGCATATGGAAAAATAAGATGAAGGCATTCCTAAGATCGAAAGATCCTTTGGAATGGGAAGTGGTTGATAAAGGAATCATTCATGTTGCTGCATCAGACTCAGAGAGAGGAAAAGAACCTGTTGTTCCTATTCTTTTGACTCAAGAAGAAATCACGAAGAGACAGACTCTCGACGCCAAAGCTATTTACTCTTTGTATTGTGCTTTATCCCCTACTGAATATAATAGAATATCTTCTTGTGATACAGCAAAAGAAGTATGGGATAGGCTTCACATTACCTATGAAGGAACTGATCGTGTGAAAGAAACAAGGATCAACATTCTCTTGGGACAATATGAAGTCTTTAAGATGAGATTAGGAGAATCAATTACTGACATGTTTAGTCGCTTTACTGAAATTGTGAATGGTCTTGAATATCGTGGACATCCAATCTCGGGACATATGAAGGTCAACAAACTTCTTCGAGGACTCTCAAAAGACTGGAATTATATAAAAACCTCAATAAGAGAGACACAGAGGATTGCTCCACTTTCTGTAGATGAATTGGTTGGGACTCTTCAATCCTATGAAGTAGAACAGACCAACGAAGAGGAAGACTCAAAAGGTAAGAAATCTATTGCCTTAAAGTCTAATGACTATTCGATGTTACGACTCAAGAAGATCTAGATGATGAAGAACTGCACTTATGATAAAGAGATTCGAAAGTTGAAAGAAAAGGAAGGAAATTCAATTGGAAGAAACAAAACTCTCAAAGATTTCAAAACAGGTCAACAGAGAGGAAGATGATACGAATAAAGAAGTGACTTGCTTTGAATGCAAGAAAAAGGGACACATCGGACCTAACTCGTCCTCTCGTTAAAGAAGAGAAAAGGGAAGACCGAGAAAAACAGAAGGCACTCAAAGCAGAGACTTTGAGTGATACCGAATGTGAAGATAGTGACAATGATTATGCCAATATTTGCTTAATGGCAAAATCGGACTCGGACTCGAGACCTTGATTCGAACACGACTCGCATAAAATAACTCGAGGTTAGTAACTTGAAAATTCCTGTTAAAGTTTCTAAATACATTGATGAACTTTGTCTTAGTCTGAAAACCTCTCTTAAGAGGATCTCCGAATTGAAAAGGGAAAATTCTACATTGAAACAACAGGATAAACTTATGAAAGAAAAGTTTGAAAACTGGAAAAGATTTTGTTGTTGTGAAAGAAAACTCGAGAAGTATTTCAAATGAAAATAATCTTTTGAAAAATGATATCACTAACATATCAAAGAGATTTTCAAATGGTTCTCAAAAGCTGGATAAGATTCTTTCGATACAAAGACCATATTTTGACAAGTTAGGTCTTGGTATGACTTCTGAAACTATTCCACTGATTGATTTTCCGAAGGTAAAAGAAAGAATTAAACAAAGACCAGCTAGAACTGTTTACAAGAATCATTTCCAGAAAGTCTTTGTAAAACCTGTTGGTAGAAATGCTTTGAGATGTTCCAAGTGTAAAAGCTTAGAACACTTCGAGAAAGAATGTCCTTTGATTTGGAGACCTGTTAAAAAGAGCTGGGCTAAGACTGTCTATTGTACTAACACTTCTGGACCCAAGATGGTATGGGTACCAAAAAGAGCTTGATTTCGTTAATTGCAGTTACTATCAAAAAGAAGATAAAATGGTATCTTGATAGTGGCTGCTTAAGACATATGACAGGAGACTCAAGCTGCTTCATAAAACTTATCCAGATAGACGGATGAAAAGTTTCCTTTAGTGGTAACAACAGAGGAAAGATTACTGGTCGAGGAACAGTGAAGATTGTAAGTTTGTCTATCAATAATGTTTCATTAGTTGAAGGATTAAATTACAACTTGCTTAGCATAAGTCAGTTGTGTGATTCTGGTTTCAAGATCAACTTTCGGGAAGAAACGTGCTCGAATCGGTAAATACCTTACTCAATCTTTTACTCGGTCGAAGACATGGAAATATCTATCTTCCGGATGTGAATCAAGAAAGATCACAAAGTGCTTAATATCAGTACAAGATGAAGCAAATCTCTGGCACAAAAAGCTAGGCCATATCAACATGAAACAGATCAACAAGATCTCTACAAAGAAACTTGTTCGAGAATTGCCTACTCTGAATTATTCAAAGTCTGATATATGTACACCATGCGTACTGGGTAAACAGGTTAGAAATTCTTACAGATCAATAAATAGAGTTTCCACTAATCATGTATTGCAGCTTTTGCACATGGATTTGTTTGGACCTACCGTAACGAAAAGCATTGGTGGTAAAAGGTTACTATCTGGGTAATAGTGGATGACTATTCACGATTTACTTGGGTCTACTTTCTCACAAGTAACTCAGACACTTTCTCTCTCTTTTCAAAATTTGCTAAAAATGTGCAGAATGAGAAAGGTCACACTATTACAAGCATTCGTACAGACCATGGAGGTGAGTTTGAAAATCAAGACTTTGCTAATTTATGTGATGAATTTGGTTTTCAACACAAATTCTCTTCTCCATATACACCAGAACATAATGGGGTTGTGGAAAGGAAAATAGATCTTTACAAGAAATGGCAAGAACACTTTTAATTGGAAATCAAGTTTCTTCAAGGTTTTGGGCAGAAGTCAAGTTTCAACTGCTTGCTATATTATAAACCGAGTGTTTTTAAGACCAATTCTTGAGAAAACTCCTTATGAAATTTTTAAAGGGAAGAAACCAATAGTTTCTTATTTTCAAATATTTGGTTGCAAATGTTTTATTCTAAAGAATGCAAATGATCGTGTTGGTAAGTTTGAAGAAAAATCAGATGAAGGATTCTTTCTTGGATACTCTACAACAAGCAAAGCCTTTAAAGTGTTCAACAAAAAGACTCAGACTGTGGAAGAATCAATGAATGTGAAATTTCAAGACTCTCCACAAGTTCAGCGAGACAGATCAAGACTCGAATCTACTCCATACACGCTAGATCTAACTCCACCGGCGCTTGCTAAATCAAAATCGCACAACAAGCTACCGATGAAGAACCTACTCAAGAAGAAGATCAACAATCTATCGAGACTGAACAAGAATCGGAAGCACAAGTCCAAATCATCCCGAAGAACTAATTATTGGAAACATTAATGAGGGAATTCGTACAAGATCCAAAAGGCGAGAAGAGTCTAGTGCTGTTGCTCTTATTTCTGAAATAGAACCCAAAAATATCGAAGAAGCTTTAGCTGATGAAAGCTGGATTGAAGCAATGCAAGAAGAGCTCAGATAATTCAGTATTAATGACGTATGGGAATTAACTCCCAAACCAAAAGGTAAATCGCTTATTGGAGCTAAATGGGTTTTCAGAACAAAGTTGATGAAAAAGGCAAAGTAACGAGAAACAAAGCAAGACTCATAGATAAAGGATACACGCAAGAAGAAGGGATAGACTATGATGAGACTTACGCTCCAAAGAGCAAGGTTAGAGGCAATCGATTATTACTTGCTTTTGCTTGCTATAAGAATTTCAGGTTGTTTCAAATGGATGTCAAAAGTGCATTCCCGAATGGAGTTATTCAAGAAGAAGTCTACGTAGAACAACCTCCCGGTTTTGAAGATTCAAAGAAACCAGACTCGTATTCGACTCAAGAAAGCTTTATATGGACTAAAACAAGCTCCTCGAGCTTGGTATGAAAGGCTAAGTAATTTCTTAATTCATACTGGCTTTTCTAAAGGAAAGGTAGACACTACTTTGTTCATTAAAAAGGAAGGTAAAAGCTTTCTACTTGTTCAGATTTATGTTAATGACATCATATTTAGATCATCTAATGAGACTTTGTGCAAGAAATTTTCTAAGTCTATGCAGGATGAATTCGAGATGAGCATGATGGGTGAACTATCCTTTTTCCTTGGTCTACAAGCCAAACAACTAAAGGAGGGAATATTCATTCATCAAGAGAAATATGCAAAAAGAACTTGTTAAAAAGTTCGGTCTGGAGAATTGCAAAAAGACTGACATACCAATGTCAAGTTCCTTGAAGATAGACAAAGATGAAGCAGGGAAGAAAATTGACCAAAAGTTATACAGGGAGTATCATTGGCTCACTTCTTTATCTTACCGCATCCGACTCGACATATTATTTAGTGTTTGCATATGTGCTAGGTTTCAATCGACCCTAGAGAATCTCACTTAAGTGCTGTTAAACGCATTATTAAATATGTTGCTACTATCTTAAGATCGGTCTTTGGTATCCCAAAGAATGAGACTTTACTCTACTTGGCTATTCGACGCAGATCTTGCAGTTGTAGAGTTGAAAGAAAAAGCACTTCAGTACTTGTCAATTGCTTGGAAACAGGGCGATATCATGGTTCTCGAGGAAACAAAGTACTGTGGCTCTTTCAACAAATGAAGCGAATATGTTGCTCTTGGAAGTTGCTGTTCTCAAATATTGTGAATAAAACAACAACCGCAAGACTTTGGCATTGAAGACTCTTGCACGTAAATTAGATGTGACAACATCGCTGCAATCAATCTTACAAAGAATCCTATCCTACACTCAAGAGCAAAACATATTGAGATTCGACATCACTTTATAAGAGATCATGTTCAGAAACAAAGAAGTCTTGATACAATTCATAGACTCAAAGAATCAACTCGGCGTACATCTTCACAAAGCCACTTGGGAAAAGCTTGTTTGAGTCTATTCGCTCAAGACTCAATATATTATCTCTTGAAGAATGCTGAAGTTCGGACTCGGAACTAAAGTCCGACGAGTATCGACTCAAAGGTTAAAAGACTGAGAATACGAATCGACACGACTGTAAGTTTCCTTACTTAAACTGTCTTATTGATAAGGTAAGATTATCTGTCTATTTTAAGGCGGTTATTTTTTAAAAAAGAGTGGTTATCGTTTTATTAAGGCAGTTATTTTTTCAAAAAGGAAAATTCAAGATTTTCAAAAGATACGACGCTTGGTTTATCCCCCATACCTGTTATCCTTATACACCTCTTCTCCCTCGTTTTTTCACTTTACTCAGAAACCCTAGATCAAAAGTTTTTCACTGCTCTACATTTTTCTCTCCAAAACTTCTTTGTTTCAAAGTTCTCAACTTTCTTGCGACACAAGTGAGAAAGTCTCTCCAAAGAAAAGCACAATGTCGTATCAGAGGAAGTCTTCCAGAATAGCAAACAGGGGACCACAGGGATCTGGTGAGGGGCCTACGCACTTTGATCTCACTGAGGAAAGCGACATTCCTACTGAGCAAACTCCTCAACAACAAGGCCCTCAAGATGAAACGATTTATGAAGATATCGAACCAAAGAAGAACTCTAAAGCCCGCCTTTGTTTACAAACTTTACTCGCGTTAAAGGAAGGTGGTTCTGCTATGTCTTTTGTGGATGAGTTTCTGAAAGAGAAGGGTTATAGAAACGAGACGCACTTTCTTACTGTTATGGAAAGGTCTGGAGTTGTGCCTGAGGGAATGGCTGCAAGAGCATTTGCAAATTTCCCGAGTGACCCTAGGTTTAGTAGTATGAATCAGCCTGAGGGAAATGATGATGATGAAAAGATGTTCATACACTTTAAACCATGGATGGGTGTGGCTGCAAGCCTTCGAGGGAAGAAGGATGAATTGTTCCGCTCGGACGGACACAGGAAGAGATATGAAAAATTGCTGAAGCGTGGGGTGATGAACCCACGAACTGTGGATTTCGATTTTCTGGACTTGTTGAGCATAAATCTGCGAGAGAAATTCGAAAAGCTCCAACTTTATCAGTTCTACACAGATTGTGACACAGCACATTCTGAATTGACGGCCTATTTCTACTCCAATATCAGTTTCATTGATGCAAACAGTTTTACTTTCAGCGTGAGAGATAAGGAGTATGTCATTGATAATGACATTTTGGCTGATGTGCTTGGTGTGGAAAGAGGGGCTTTCCAACCAATCGGCGTGTCTGTAAGCCATGCTACTCTTGAACTAGCAAAGGACAGAATTGCAGAAGGAAGACTCTCTTATTCCAGAATGAATGCAACAAATACTTTGCTGCACAAGATTGTAATCAACTGTCTAAGACCCAAATCGACATCTAAGACAGATGTATCAATTTCTGAAGCTAAGTTGATGTTTGCCATCAAGATAGGTGTGAACTTCTCTTTGCCACATACCATCATCTTTCACATGTATAGATGCATGGTTAAGGACAAAGGAAAGCTTCCTTATGCTGCTCTCATTACTCGTCTCTTCGTACATCTACACATTCAACCTCCTCATATTCTCACAAAGGAAGACTATTGATAAAATGGTCATCGGGCTGAGGATGATTACCAAGATGCGTCCGAAAGAGCTTAGCAAGAAGCTGGAGCAATTCAAGGAAAAGACTCCTATCAAACTCGGACCAGACTCATCAAAGAACGAAAATGAAAGGGAAAGAACCCGTGGTTAGTTCTACCAAGAAGAGGAGGGCAAAATCATCCCGGAAGATGAAGATGATGAGGATGCAATACCCATCTCTACTCTTATTTCTCAATTTACTGCATCTATTCCAACTGTTCCAGAACATCAAGTTGCAGAGGAGGAGAAAGAGGAAGAGAAGACAGAGGAAGAAAGAGAGGAAGAGGAAGAAGGAAAAGAAGAACAAGCAGATGAACCAAAAAGAACAGATTCTCCAACAGAAAAGGAGGATCTACAACAGCCTGTCACAAAGGAAACTCCTCAGAAAGAAGAGTTCTTTTCTCCACCAGAAGACATGGAGACAGGGGGAGATAAAGAAAAAGAACACACATCTCTTCGGCTGACTTTCAGAGAAGAGGATGCTCAAACAGGTGTTAGTCGATCACCTCCTGATGCTGAGGATATTCATGCTGCACAGTTTCTTGAAGGAGAGGCATCATCTCCACACACTGAACCTCCTGTTGAAATTCATACGGCTTGACTCCACCTTCGACCGAGCTGAAACAAGCACTCGGACCGACAACTCGGAAATTTTCAAAGGCTGCTTGATATCATCTTGGAACTTAAAGGTCAAATTTATGCCATGGGATATGAATTTCAGACCTTGCAAAATGAAAATCATGCAATGTTCATCACTTTGCATGATCAAATTTAAAGATGTTCAGCGTCCGATTCGGATACCGCAAAGGCACTACTCTCACCCAAGTACAGGAAGATTTGAGGAAGTTGGAAGACACTGTCAAGTCTATGGGAGACTTTCAACTTGTTCGCATTCCTCGAGCTCCTTGATTTTTTTAATGCTGACAAAAAGGGGGAGAAGACTTTGCAGATTTTTTTTCTCAAACCAAACCAAATCCTATCTTTTTATTGCTTACTATCTTGACTTTGACTTGAGTTTTTAAACGTGTGCTATCTTGACTTTGACTTGAGTTTTTAAACGTGTGCAGTTTTTGGAATGTGTGCTCTCTATGGCAATACTTTAAGCTTTGTAAATTAGATAGTACTGTCTGTTTATGACTAATGAGGTTTCGGTGAATGCAAATCTGTGTACAGGGAAAGTCTGTGTATAGGATATCTGTGTACAGGATAACTTCTACTATCTTATTTAATCTTTTATGATACTTGCTTAAAAGTTGTATTGCAAGGCGATAATATTCAAATCTACAGGAAAGTTTTGTCACCATCAAAAAGGGGGAGATTGTTGGATGAAATCCCTTAAAGTATTTTGAAGTTGACAAAACAGGTTTATCGGTCCTAGTCTCGAAGACTTACGACTCTTTTGACAAAGTCTGAAGATCAAAGTCTGAAGATTAAAGTCTGAAGCTAGCAAGACTCGAGACTTATATTTCAAAGTCTACTCACATGGACAGTTTCTAGGACGACGTTTATTCTGATCTTATACGATCTTTATTCTAACGACTAGTGGATATCTTTCTACTGGATTCAGCACTAAACGATCTTAGTTTTATATGGAATTTGTTTAGATTCCTTGACGACTTCGCAACTTATATTTGGAAGGATCTACTTATGGAAACCGAGATCCTGATTGTATGGGCGAGCAGGATTGATGGGCTATCAACACTTACCTTAAAGAGCTCGAGATCTCTCTAATTGATTCTGTCCAACGGGTTGATTGGAAGAACTTCTTTGGAAGGTGCCAACGGTATTGAAGGCATGAAGAAGTATATAAGAGAGATGCTCTAGTTGTTGAAAGGTGCGGATAGAAGAATTCCAAAGTCTGAATCTCATTTTCTATTTTGCGATATCATTCTTTGAGCGTTACATGTAATCAAAAGAGAGATCATATTGTAGACCTTGAGGAAGTGTAGTAGAGTAATCTACACCGTGGACTCAAGAGCGTGAGACTCGTAATCACTCTTATTGATTCTTAGTGAAATCCAGCCGAAGGGCTGTCCGTGCGAGAGAGTGGACGTAGGCTTGATCTAAGCCGAACCACTATAAATCTGAGTCTTGATTCTCTATCCCTAATCCTTTTATTATTAACTGTTTTCATTTGCTGCAATCGTTGATTTTAAATTATTTATATCTCATTCGATTTGAATTGTTAAAATCGCTTCAAACACCTATTCACCCCCCTCTAGGTGCTAATTCTAGTTCTAACAAAATGCTCGAGTATATGACAATTGAAATCTTGATGCACCTCCATCAAAAAGTTGTATCTTGTGGTGTTTTCTAGGTAAACTAAATTGCACTCTTAGACCATAGATAAGGCCTACCTCATAGGTGACAAAAACATACATAAATGCACACCCGCTGTTTGGGAAGCATTCTATGGCAATCGAAATCTTGAAGCATATACACAAAAAGTTGTGTCTCGGAATAAGAGGGCAGACTTTAGAGTCTTTGATTTCCTAGGGAAGCGTTGAATGGGGTTAACTTGGACTCTTACTTTGTTGAAAAATCTCGTGAAGGTGTGTAATTGAGTTTTGAGCTAGAACAAGATTATGATCCCGTTTAGAAAGCCCTATAGGAATGAAGATGCCTTTGAAATGCACCCTTTTCTCCCAAATTGTTGAGGATGCAATTGACATGTACCTTCTTGATCTCGACTAGCTTATTTCCAAAAAAATAACTATTCTTCTAAAATACACACTACGTTTTTATAATTTCTATCATATTTATTTACACAAAAAAAAAGAGAGAAAAAAAGAATTAGATAATTTGGTTTCAGATTGTCGGTTATTTTCTCGAGACAAGTTTGGAAGCCAACTTAAAAGATCTTCTTGGGTCAAGGACGTGCACGAGGTAAATTAGGGAACAATCGAGTACCGGCAACGGTTAGCACGAAACCCCCGAAGATGGACAGCAAGCATTAAGGTTTTCTTGGAGTCCGAAAATTACACGAAAGGGACTAACGATTAACCCGACACGACCCCGGACCTTGGAGACTTGCGAGGGTTGGCTTTGGAGCTTGCCTTATGGACCAAACAAGACCTCATGGACAGCGACATGTGATCATGTAACCCCTCATAAACGAGCAAAAAATCATGCCCGAACGTCTAGAAATCGAAGTAAACTAGCTACTGTGCATGCATACACCAACATACAGGCAAATGTGATGTAAATGCTATCAAAATGAGAACCAAAACCATAATAAGTAAGAACAAAATGACGCTCGACAGAATTTAAATACGAGGAAATGAGATGGATTTAAACAAAAAATTGGACATAAATAGCACGAAATACAAAATGGAGCTGTCGTATGATATCCTTAAAGATAAATAATCGTTGAATGAGCTGAAATGACATAAGGAAACATAAAGATTCAACAAAGATGATGAGGAACTCATGGCTTTGCAATGAGATATATTAGGATTTAAAATACCGACAGGCAATAACCTTGAGACAAACCGAAATGTTTTTTAACCAACATAAAACAAAAAAAGACTTATTCTATCAAAGATAATATTGCTCCTTGACGTTAAAACACAATCTTATCAAAAAGGGGCTTATTACTTTGTAAGACCGTGACATTTTGCTCATATTCGAATTTGAACTCCGAAGCTTTACCTCTAATGAGGATGAATTGAGGAAATAAAGATTGATACAAAATAAGTACATTGATCTTACTATTAATACTTCCGCCTAGTCGAGCTCCTTCGAATCACAATAGCAGATTAGAAATATGCAAAGTAGAAAATTGTGGAATTTCTATTATTGGATGTATCGTAATGAAGTATGCAGCCTGTTGATAGGTTTTATGAGATAATTATCTAAGATAATATATCAAATTTGCATAATCAAATAAAGATATGGAGAAGCTCTTAGATATATATTATGGTTAATATTCTGAAAAACTCCAAATTGGTACACCTGTGACAAATTTACTCCAAACTATTTTTTTTTTACCATGAAAAATCCCAAACTGGTATACTCGTGACAAATTTACCCCAACTAACCATAAAAAATCATAAACTAGTACATCTATGGCAAATTTACTCCAAACTAATTTATTCGACTGCAAAAAACTCAAAACTGGTAAATTTGTGACAAATATACCCTCTGTTAAATTGGATTAATACAAAAAAAATCACAAAAATTGTAAACTGTGACAAACGGAGCGTAAAATCCCAAATTGGTATATCAATTAACTACCACGTGTCATTTAACTTAATAATTTGACAATAAAATTTAATAAAAACTAACAGAGGGTAAATTTGTCATAAGTGTAGCAGTTTAGGGTAAATTTGTCAAAGTATACTAGTTTAGGATTTTTTATTGTCAAAAAAATAGTTTGGGATAAATTTGTCACAGGTGTAAAAATTTGGAGTTTTTCAGGGTATTAACCCTATGTATTATTATAAGAGATGGAGAATCAAGGAAAAAATATCGTCTAACCTACACAAATGTGGCTGAAGAGAGAGAGAGAGAGAGAGAGAGAGGCGGGGGGACAGCTAGGAGAGTTGGAGTGAGAGCAGCAGCCAATGCGTGCCATGCCGTGTGGCCACCCACCAAAGCTCTCTCCTGGGCTGATGCACGAATCCGACAGATGGGCTTCAAAATGAGGCCCGTTCTTCATGGTTAATTGGCATGACAAACTTAATGTGTCTGTGAAATATAAAATGATCCGCGAGCTTTCCCTTTTTTTTTAATTGTATATTTTTAAATTTTATATTTATTCTAACTTATTATTCTTATTTGTTATTATTTTTGTTTTAGTTATGCCTATGCCATGCCGTAGTGAAAATTTTAACATCACAATGTCCCTAATCGTGATGGGATGTAGTGAGCAATGTGCATACTAAATAATACGGGATCGATTTTTGGGATCAGGGGGCCAATTTACGTCATAAATTAGATCCCTAATATTGATTAAAAAAAATGCAATAAAGACCCATATATGAAAATTTAGGTGTCAACAATACATTTTTCACTTATTTTTTAGTCATACTTGTAGAAATTCAACCTAAACATCTAATCACAAATTTATGAAAAGCTCAATAATCATTAATTTTGTAGTTGCTTAGTCTGTTACAATCTGTGTTGGTCTTGTATAATTGATAATGAACAATTCCAACTTGAGTCATTACTCTCTTGTGGAAACGAACTTTCACATGGACAAGCCGCAAGCGATCTTGAGGGTGATGAAAAAATGGGTTTGGGAGGAATTTGCAAGGCCTCAACACTTCCTTTTAGCATCTCCACAACTTGGGTCATACATGGTCGAGCTCTTGAATCGATTTGAATGCACCATAGGTCTATTATAATCATCTTCTTCGTGATTGCTTCGTCCTCCTCATCTGTGATCCCAAGTAGTCCAAGCTCTTCTTGAAGCTCTAGGCATCGGTGAACCCAGTGAGGGAAGTATGCTTCACTAGTTCGATCTATTGTGACTTCAATATTTTTTCTCTTACCGACCATCTCTAGAACCATCATACCATAGCTATAGACATCTAATTTGTGAGAAACCCCTCCGATGTTCCTTATGATCAACTCTGGAGCAATGGGTTTGGGAGGAATTTGCAAGGCCTCAACACTTCCTTTTAGCATTTCCACAACTTGGGTCATACATGGTCGAGCTCTTGGATCGATTTGAATGCACCATAAGCCTATTATAATCATCTTCTTCGTGATTGCTTCGTCCTCCTCATTTGTGATCCCAAGCCGTCCAAGCTCTTCTTGAAGCTCTAGGCATCGGTGGACCCAGTGAGGGAAGTATGCTTCACTGGCTCGATCTATTGTGACTTCAATATTTTTTCTCTTACCGACCATCTCTAGAACCATCATACAATAGCTATAGACATATGATTTGTGAGAAACCCCTCCGATGTTCCTTATGATAAGCTCTGGAGTAATGTATCCAATAGTGCCCCTAGCACAAAGCAATGACACAATGCTCTCTTCTCTTGGGCATATTTTGGCAAGACCAAAGTCAGAAATCTTGGGACAATAGTTTGTGTCAAGGAGAATGTTATTAGGCTTTATGTTGAAGTGCAAGATCCTCATTTTGCATCCTCTGTGCAAGTACTCTAGCCCGTGAGCTATGCCGAGCGAAATTTGGAATAATGTGTCCCAACTCAATTGTTGATCTAGCTCCAAAGTGTTACTGTTGTTGAATATGAATTTCTCAAGTGATCCATTGGGCATGAACTCATAAATCAAAGCTTTTTTGCTTCCTTCAAAACAGAACCCCAGGAGGGTGACAACATTGACATGAGAAGTCTTGCTTATGCTTGCAACTTCATTGAAAAATTCTTCTGCATCGCCTTTCGACTTCTTTAGCAGCTTCACTGCCACAAGTTGACCATCTTGAAGCTTGCCTTTGTACATGGAGCCATTGTCACGCCCCAATCCTTGGGGAATCCTCGAGGACACACCCATCCTTCTACTTGGTCGATTTTAGAATGCGATATCACAGGACTATGTATCGCCGACCCTTTCTCTTTTATTTGCACAAGTGAAAACAGTTATAAATCCCCAAACAATAAAACAATGTGATAGAAAAGCAGGCCATAATTTTCATATTGAAATTCACAACCACACTTTTATACACATGCACCTCATAATATCTTACAACACTATTAACATAGGTTTGATCTAACCCTATCCACAAGTACACAAGGTTCACAAAACGGGATGGGATCTCAGTCTTCATCCGGGTCATACTCGGGATCATCATCCCAATCCTCGTCAGACTCTTCTTCACTAAGCTCGTTTTCTTCAAGCTCTTCCTCTTCTGCTGGCTCGCCATCAGGGTCATCCAACGGGTAATCCTCCTCTGGTCCCTCTACGGACCTGAAATGGTTATTCAATAACCAATGAAACTACGTCTTAGCGAGTTCTACCTCCTAAGACCCGATTAGTAAGCCAATACACTATGGGCTGCCTAAACACGCACAGGTCAGAGGACTTACCTTGGCCTTAGATTTCACCTGCAAGTCAGTACAATTTAATATCAGCACCCATTTAAACCATATAGATCGAACTATCGATTAATCGAACTAGTCGATTACATGTCAATCAGACCATACATTCCCCACGATGTATATCTAGTTGCCGAGCACACGTGCATTCTCTTAGGCACTCGTTCACCGAAGTGATGCATCAAATCACCAAGTCCACGTGTCTCTTCCAAGATGCCACACTTAAATCCTTAAGCCCACGTGCATTCTCTAAGGCACTAGTTCGCCAAAGTGATGCATCAATTCACCGAGCCCACGTGCCCTTTTTATGATGCCCGGGCCCACGTGCCTTCTCTAAGGTACTAATTCACCAAAGTGATGCATCATTTCACCAAACCCACGTGCCCATTTTACGATGCCATACTCTGTCACCGAGCCACGTGCATTCTCCAGGAGGACATACCGAGTCTCTGAGCCACATGCATTCTCTAAGGCGACCTCTTCGCCAAGATGACATATTCAACTACCGAACTCACGTGCATTCTCTAAGTGATATTCCAATTCATCGAGCCCACGTATTTTCTCTCAAGTGATTACCAACTTACTTTCGATATCGACAACCAATACCCGATGATTTCTCAATTAAATAATTAAAATCCCATCACTTAAGAATATACCGTAAAAATTCACAATTAAATCAATTCCATACAACGTAGAGCTCAAATAAATAAACGGACTGCACCATGATAATCAGCATGAAATTCCGGTCACCGGCCATCCTGGTTGAATTTCTGGAAAAATAATTAATTAAATAAATAAATATTAAAAATCCAATTTAGGCTCGTAATGCCTGATTAGAATCTGAGACGGGTCGGGAAAAATCCCGAGATGCATTCAATACATATTAGAAGCTTTCTACTAGCTAATGACTAATTTTAACCACCTAACATGCATCATTAAGTCACTAATTTAATTGTTCTAAACTAATCTAACCACCTAATTGCACTTAATTAAATATAATCAACTCCTAAGCATAATTAACAAACTAAGAAAGCATTAGTGAGCAAAACTCATTTGAATAAAAGCGGGAACCGGGACATCGCGACGGCGACGTGACGGTGGCCGAAATCCAAATTTTTGGCGGCGTCGGCGGACTCTTAGGCCAAGCCAAGAAACCTTGCAAGCCCACAGAAAATTCTAGCCTTGGGTTGAACTTGCGGTTGGGCTTGGCTTCGCGGGCTGGGCCTCAAGAAATTGGGCTGAGCTACTAAATTTGCTAGGCTTCAAAGCTGGGCTGAACTTCAAATGGGCTGATCTTGCTTGAAGATGGGCTGCTCTTATGGACTTGGACTTAAAAGGGACCAAAATTCGAACGGGCTGAAGATGTGGGCTAAAGAAGACAATTTCGCGGACTGCTGCAGCTGAGGCCCCGGCTGGGCTTGACTTCAATTGGGCTGAAAACTGAAGATGGGCTGCCGCACTCTAAATTTTTGCTGGGCTGAAGATGGCAATTGACGAGCTTGACTTCACGCGACTGCTGGAGACGAAGACCTGCGGAGAGGAGAACCGGGGCTGCTGGATTCCACGAGCCTGCTTCGTGGACGGTCGATCTTCAATGAAGCAAAAGAGAGAGAGCTTCGGTGGTCTTCAGCTAGCGTGCGCTGGTGATGGACGTGTGCGGCTTCGGTTTCGCTGGCTTCGATCAACAAGATGTAGGAGCTGCTGGTTTCATTGACCCGGTTGAATTTGAAGGAGCAACAGCGAGACGCACACGGGCAGCTAGTGTTGTTTCGATGGGGAGCAGAAGTGGAGTCAACTTTGTGGGGGAACAGCTCGGTTTGTTGACTCAAGCTTGCTGGGTTGAAGACACGTGAAGAAAAGAGCAGCTTCGACATCAACGGCGTGGGCTTCTTCGGTGGGTGAGGGATGAACGGCCATGTGGCAGCCAAGGGGAGAAATAGAGGGTTAATTCGGTGGTGGGATCGCCAAAGATGAAGCTGCAGAGACGAGGAGGTGCTGGGTTCTTTTGAAGAAAAACAAAGAAAGCAAAAGTAGCTCGGCTCGGTCAATGTGTTCGTTCGAAGGAGAAGATAATAGAAGATGGAGGCAGGTAGCTAGACTTGTTCAAGAAGATTGAAAAAAGTCACAAGCTTATACAATAAATTGAAAGCTTGGTCCCCCTTTGGCTAGCATAAATATCCTAATATCCCATATTTCTTTCCAACCAATTAAACCCATAAATTCCTCAAATTGATGCCAAAATTGCTGCCCATGCCTTATTCCGAATTCTTCAATTTAAGCTTCAATTTCCATCCAAATTCTTCAATTTAATGACCAAATTTGATGTAGAAAAAGCCCACATAATTTCTACAAGTGCCCCTCGTCAAATAGCTCGGCTTGCAAGTCCAAATTTCCTTCAAACGAGTTCATTCGAGTTTTCTGTTATTTTTCCGCGGCGTCCAAAATGGCTTTCCATAAAAATCTCGGAATCTCCGAAAAATCTTCTGAAATTGAGTCGACGCTCCTAGTATTTATTGTGACATGCTAAAATCTTCAATTTTTGAAATCGAACTCGAATTTACGGTTAATTTCCATTCAACGCGTTTTTAACGTGACTTAAACTACCGAGTAACTTTCAGAAATTTTTAGAGTAAATGACCTATGGTCGATTTTCTTCGAGCCACAATGAACCAACTCGACTCATTGACCACTCTCGGTTGTCATAAAAATCTCGAAGATCCAAATACGAACACATGGTACCAAAACAATAAGAAAATCAGTCTAGTGCCGGCTGACAAGAATTTTCTAATTTAGTGGTATTACCCACAATTAGCCACACATCTCGGTCGAACTAGCCTATATCTGATTTCAATTTGATTTTATACTGTGTCGTAATGGCCTTTAAAGATGGACACGGTCAAGAAGCCGATTTCTGGTCGAATTCTCAAGTCTATTTGCTTTAAAATTTTTAATGATTTTCCCATATAGTCTAGTTATCTCGAGAGTGATCAGTTCTGAGAACAGCCCTATAAGCGTATCAATGAAATGCCCGATTTATTGAATAGAAAATAGGGTTGAAAATCTGAGATATCACAACCATAGCCTCCCTGGCCTAACTTCTCTTTAAAAGAGTTAGTCATCATCTTGATGTCCTTATAGGTGTATCTTCTGGAAAAGATGAGTCCCTTAATTTTCATTTCGCCATCGAGATATTTGCTCCTCTGCTTCTTTCTTCAAAGCTTGCATTAAGATAAGGGGGACCACAATTCCAGCTCCTAATGCAGACATTCCTAAGAAAATGAAGTGTGTTTTTGAACAACAGTCTCACTTGATAGAGCAATGAGGGAAGTATACTATCAAAAATCGGAACAAATTGCAGAGGATAGCGTAGAGAAGTGGAAGAGAGTCTTGAATTAATTACCTATTCCAACTTTGAGACCAATCTTTTTGTTTTTTGGGACTGTTGTCACCAAAAGTGAAAAATGTGTCAACGAATTGCAAATAGATGATTTCAAAGTGTCTTAAGATATATAAAGATCAAGGTACATCATGAGGTTATAGCACATTCCATTTCAAGAAAGAAAATATAGCCATTAGGACTAGGGAAATTGGCATTTACGTAAACAAGTATGCTAATTGCAGAGTAGCAGGAGCTGGTGGCAGAATAGTAATCCATTTCCTGCAATTGCTTCCATGGAAAAACTAGGAAGAATAGAAGCCATGGCTATTCTATCAGATTGCTCTCAGTTCACCTATCGTTTTAGGCAGAAATCCAAACAAAGCTTTTTGGGCAATGCAGTGGATGATACGAATGAGACATTCAGCACACTACAGAAGTCGATGTTGAACTGTTTCGTGGTCAAGTACCTACCCAAAAAGAGAGGCTAAGCTCTCATGCTCAATTCAGAAGAGAAAACAAAGACGAAAGTGTGCCAACTGCTATGTCTCATCCACATAATATTCCCATCTCAGTAAAGATGCCCGGTATGGAAGAATATGATAACAAAGGAAAAATACCATAACGTGGCTGTCCTCTTTACCTCACTCATGCACATTACCTCACTACTGTACATATCGGCAATCTTCAGAAGATCTCGTCTCCTGCAATGGCAACCTAACCACTGGCATTGGGTGTCGAATCGTTGCTAATCCATTTCGCCGCGACCGAAACTGGCGAAAATGTTAATGGATTGTTCTTCAACAGAACAGCATCATCTGATGTATTATCCGTTTGGTCTGACTTCTCCATGTTGTCTCCACGGTTTTGTATTTCCTTCAGTGTATCCAATACCTCTTCCATGGATGGCCTCATGTCGTGGCCTTCTTCCAAGCACCGGAACCCCAATTCTGCCACCGCAGTAATCATTTCTCTAGTCCTATTGTCTGTATCAAACCCAAGATTTTGATCTACAAGCTCGTGCAACGCGTGGCTTTGGATCTTGTCAATGGCCAGGGCGGATAGATTTATCTCGTGGCGATGCCTCATGATATCAACGGCTGGCAAGGAAGATATGAGCTCCATTAAGACTACTCCAAAGCTATATACATCGCTCTTCTCAGTCAACTGGTAGCATTGGTGGTACTCTGGATCGACATAACCCGGTGTTCCTTGAGGAGCAGTTGAAACATGAGTGGCATTCAATGGGAAGAGGCGCGACAAACCAAAATCCGCAACCTTGACAGTGAAATTCTCGTCCAGCAGGATATTGTTGGTCTTCACATCTCGGTGGATAACATCAGATGCGTGGAGATACACCAATGCATTTGCAGTTTCTATGGCTATTTTCAAACGGGTGGACCATGGGGGCGAGCCGGGTTTAGCTAAATCGCCATGAATATGATCAGCCACTGTGCCATTTGGCACATATTCATACACAAGCAGGAGCCTACGGCTCTGCCGGGAGGTGCAGCCATACAGTGAGACTAGATTTGGGTGGCGTAAGCGAGCAAGTATTTCGACTTCATTCACGAACTGCTCAACTCTTTTGTAGTTGCTTTCATACAATCTCTTGACCGCAACTACACGCCCATCTTGAAGTTTGCCTGCAAAACTTGATAAGGTTATGGCAAAATCATTGATGACGGGTTCACTGACTATGGACAGTTTTAGTGTTGCTCTTACCTTTGAAAACGGTGCCAAAGCCTCCATCACCAAGTTCCGCTGCTGGATCGAAATTGTTGGTAGCATTCTTAAGTTCGTCGTAGTCAAAGATGGGCAGTCCATGGTAGACATTGCCCCTCTCAGAATCTGTCCTGGAGAAGTAAATTGAGGAGGTGCTTCTCGAGGCAAAGGATGACTGGTTATATTTTTTTCTTTGGCGAGATCGATAGATGAAGATAATAAATGCTATGATCGCAATTCCGCCTGCCGTTCCACCTGCTGAAGCAAAACCTGATTTTAGGGGAGAGAGAGCACATCATTAGAACTATTGATTCCATTGAACAATGATGCAAGCTTACTGTAAAAAATTTGGAACAAATTGCAGAGGAGAATGTAGAGAAGTGGAAGAGAGTCTCGAAATATTTACCTACTACTAGTTTGTGTCTTTTTGATTCTCCTGAGACAGTAGTCACCAAAAGTGAAAAATTTGTCAATGAAGTGCAAATAGGTCATTCAAAAGTGTCTAGGAGAAATAAAGATCGGAGCACATCATGAGGTTATAGCTCATTCAGTTTCAAGAAAGAAAAAATGCCATGATCGAGTGAAAAGATTACAAATTCACCAATTTGGCTCGATCCTCCTATTGAACCTTTCACGGATCAATCAGTGGCATGTTACCAGAAGAAATTGGAAACACATAAAAATGGATATATGGCTGATTGACTAACGAGTATGGACATTAGCTAAAATCCTGAATTTCTAGAGTTATCAGGGGATGAACAGGAAGATAGGAAAATAAAATTTCTTGCCGGTATAAAAGAAGCAACACCCTGCAATATGATCAACAATGATGCGGAGATAGATAAAACTTTCTGTGCCACTAATTGAATCGGCAGTATGTTTCTAGACATGTCTCAAAACTTTCGGCTTCTAAGCAGAACTTCCATTCTGCTGATAAAAAGAAGTGGGCAGCTCATGTTCAGGCAAGAACTTTCAAGCTTCTTGAATCATGAACACCCAATTGATAACTCGTAATTTGTTGCAGAAAGAAACACGAACATTTCCATTACTCTTTCTTTCAATTCCTCCAGGTTTGCGAACATCAAAATCTACGAGGTTCCAATAAGTTATCTTGGAACCCAGGAGATCAGAGAGTTTCATTTGCAGCAGTAAGCAAGTCTAGAATCTAAGCTAAGGCGAAGAAATTGAAGAAGTTCAAGGACATTATCCACAGCACGTAGAAACGAAAGATCAAGCAGAACAGTGGACCCGAAAACTCAGTCAAGAAAAAAAATAAAGCCGAACCACCCATGCATTTACCATCACTACAGGTTTGAGAATGAGGGCCATCGTGGCAAAAGCAAACGAAATCATTGTTCTCGAATCCACACCGTCCCTCACTTTCCTCACAGTCGCTGCAATCAATTGCGGTCCAGTTCAAAAGGAACCCCATCTCCATAATCTCACTATAATTCATAGTCGCCAAGCTAGTGGTATTTGCATTGACATCAACGGGTACACTAATTGGAGAACTGCAGGAGCGGACGGCAGAATACACATCTATTTCTTGCAATGCTTCCTCGGGGAAAAGAGCAAAAGAATAGTTCGTGGAGTTGCTAGCACAGCTCACTGGAGATGTAAAATTTGGCGGCGGTGGCAAGGTGCAATTATAGTAGAAGAAGAAATCGGCATTAGTGGAACTGAGATTGAAAGGCGTTATTTCGAAGCTGATATAACGCGATGGAGCACCACAGGGGTCATGGTACACGAGGGCATCAACCAGGTGGATAGAATTGTCCGCATAGAAGATTTCCTCGATGTAGAAGAACTCACTGTCCGAAAAATTCAGGACAGGGTATATCCCCATCATACAGGTGATCTCGAAATCTGGATAGCCACAATAGGATTCCTGCTCACCCGAAATCCAAAAGGGGTAGCTGATGTTCTGGACATTTCCGCAGTCCTGAGGGGCGCAGGCCTTATACTTCGCATCATCCGCTACAGCCTGATAGACTAAGCTGGCGAGGACGACGACAAGGACCAAGCGGCGACAGCAAGCTCCGCAGATGAAGCTTTGGAGATTCATTTGGGACTGGAAGGAGGCAGAGAGGATTGCAGAAACAGGCAGGAGAGGGTGTGGAAAGCAATTTGCAGAAAATTCAAAATGGGGTTGGTTTGAACTGGTCCTAGAACTCCAGTCGCTGTCGTTGTGCTGGTTCAACGACTTTGAAGAGAGGAATACCGAACGGAGACGGAAAGTGGCTCCGGGGCGCGCATTAGTCAAACGCCCCATGGCTTATGCAGGGTGAAATTTTTGCGCCCCTGAAAATATAAAAAGAAAAACTTAAGAGGAACAGACCAGGAAACTTCCTAGTCAAAGGGGACTTAGGTTGGAGGACCCACCAACATTTTTTTCGAAATGTTGACTTTGATGATCTTACCTAATCATCAAGAAATATCCTAATTAGCAAGGCAAATTAATTATTGGTTTTTGATCTTTTTTTTTTTCCCTTTTCGATACCAAACTTTAGTGCGAACGAAAAATTAATCACATTTCCCTAGATTCTTATCCCACGTCGAGTTCCTACAACCCTGAGCGTAGCATACGACCCAACGCGGTTTTGGAATTAGTCAACGGATGTTGACTTCGATGATCCTATAGTCTAAATTATGGGCCCAAATCCACATCAATGGGCCCATGGTTTTGGGCTCCCTTTCATGGGCTTGAATCAAGAGTCAAATTGGGGCTAAAAGGAAGTCCAATCTAAATTGCCTTCCTCAGGAGCTCCTCCTCCGTTGACCATTGACAATTCAACATTGGGACGTGTTTGGCTCGCAACGAACCTTCGTGACTAGTCAGCGAAAACGACTCTCTCTCGCAAAGAATTGCTGGCCAAGCAGTAGCTAAGTTGAAATTTCCTCTTGCTTTGCGCCACCAAAGAGAAAAACGAAAGAAAAGTCTTAATTCTTATCGTATGCTATTCTTAGATGGAGGAAGATAAAACAAAGAGTAGCGCCATTGAAGTTCCAACAAAAGAAACAAGCGGATCACATTCGGTTGAATCGGATTTTTCTCTGGAAAAATTCTCAGGTTCATTGGCCATATGATCTCTGTGGAACTAATCTAAACTAACTCCGCAGCAGCTCAAGGTTTAGTGATTTTGGGCATAATCTACGTGGTCTATAATAGAATCTCATGTGCCGATATAAACTAGAACCCACCAAATGGAGGTGAGAATGATCACCTGGGAATGCTACCAAAAGAACGTAACAGGGTCATTGCAGGTACGAGCGTGGGGTTTGTCGCGGCAATAACACGTGAAACTATATGATGACGAAGAACTGTTGCAACTGCAAAACCCGCCAGAAGAAGCACAAGTTAGGCACTCACGGTGGTCACTATACTGAACCTCGAACCCTTGATTCACAACTTCCTGCCTTCCGACATCATCGAGTGTGCTCCGAAGAACAGGAAGCTTGATGCTTGTGATGCAGTTGGTGATGAAAATAGGGAGCTTTCTGTCCAAGAAGATGTCATCTACGAAGAAAGCCGACTTCCTGATGAAATCGTAGAAGTACTCGAACTCGTTACTTATGTTCTTCATTGTGTCCAAACATCCATAGAAGATGTTGAGGCTCTTAACGGCTGGGGTCATATGGAAGAGAGTGGAATCCATTATGCTAGTATTCCTAAACTCGTGCAAACACGTACCCTCCATCAGATCCATCCTAGTGATTGTCATCATACGAAGATGTTGATCAATCTTGAGGACTCGATACTTCTGCTCTTGGTACTCAAATATAGGGAATTCGTCCTCATAGCAGTCGACCCTGAATGCTGGAAGTCCACAGAATTGGGGTCGGCCGCCTCCCCAGAAAGGATAAGTAATATTTGCGACAGTTCCACAGTTAAAAGAGCGGCGGCATTCGGTATAGTGGACATCGTCGTCTCCCTCGAATAAAAGAACTTGTGGGACGATAAGGATGATGAGGACGAACACGAGGATGGAGCTTGAAGGGGAGGAGAGAAGGAGAGTGGCTGCGTCACCCATTTGAGTAAGTTCATGCTCTCACGGGTGGAGAATAAATTGTGGAACTAGGGTTTAGAGTTCAGAGGGGCAAGCTGAGGATGGAGAAATTCTTTTTGTATTCACTTTCTCCGGACTCGAGTGAAAGAGATGGATGTCGTTAATTCTTCCTCAGTATAATATAGAAATCTATTTTGACCGTCGACTTTGACCGAGACCAGTTTTAGTCTTCTGAAATTTCGTGGGGGGAAATCAAAGGGATGCTATCGAGCATTGAAACTGGGTCTTGGGGTGGAAGTGATGAGGAAGACGGGGGAAACATGCAAAGCAATTTCCTCCCGAGTTCTTCCCGTGAAGTTGAAATTGAGAAGTGAAACCCTTTTTTCAAGGTTCCACTGTGGAAAAAGCCTAGCCCATTTGAGGGGTCAAGAGTTGAAGCCGTGGAAACTAAAGAACAAGTCAAATTTAAATTTTAGGTTGATTGACTTATGCTAACGTGTTCCGATTTAAATTAGTGGTCCATTATGTGAAATTTTACGGTAAACTTGGAGCATCATCGCTCGTCGTATTTGAACCATTGGATCTTTCGGGTTTGCAGATACAGACCTAATGATCCAATAGTTGAGGCAAGGAAGGTTGCAGAGGAAAATGAGATTGTGAACCTTTAGGGGCAGGGGTGGGTCGTTTTCCAATTGGGTATGCCCAGCAATACTTCTCATTGAACAACTATAGCTATTTGAAAACCACATATTGGGTGAGAGTAAGCATACATACCCGAAGGGATAATTGTCGGTGCTGGCGGTGTCGAAGGGGCATTTGTTGGTATTGGCAATCCGTGGCAGGTCGGCAGATAGGCACCACTAGGGCAAAAACAAATGAATTTTTCCCCTGTCCAGCCATATCCACATCTTCCCCCAGATTTATTGCAACTTTCGCACTGCGAAGGGTCGAGAATCCAGGTAATCTCAAAGCCTTTGTTCAGGATCTTAATCACAGAATGAATAATAAAAGCACTATCACGGCTGTCATCTGGTGGTGGTGTTAGACGGCTGTCCTCTGGTGGTGGTGTTAAACTTGGAGCTTCACTTTGTGGAATTGGGACAAGGACGCTGGAGTTGCATAACTCGTATAGTGGTTTTGCAAGGTCTGCATCGAGAGCAAAATAGCCATCTCCAGACTCAGGACAAGAGAACCAATAAGGTTGAGGGATGGGTGACGGATCGCAATAGTAGAATAAGGTGGAATTGTGGTCGCTGGAAGTGTAGTTGAAGAGATTCAAATCTAAAGTGGTGTTGACAAATGATTGAAGACATATATCTTTCGATAAATCCATTCTCACCACCTCAAGGATCTGCGTGCTCCGATCTATGTGGATCACTCGATATTCCAAGGACTCCATGGACAGGGTCGGGTAATGACCGTCACAGCCGAGCTCGTACCTTGGATGCCCACAATAACTTTCTTGCTCTTTATGCCAGAAAGGATAGCTGATTTCTTGACCTCCGCAAGGATAGGGAACGCACTCTTGGAACGGCTTGAAGTCGCCGGAAGCTGGCACAGGGAACTGAATATGGAGGGAGATGATGAAGAAGAGCAAGGACAGAGAGGAACACGACATGGTAAGATCCGTCCGGAGGGAGAAGGTGTGGGAGCAATACAAGGAGGGTACATATAAAGAAAGAGGATGCAGAGGATAAAGAATGACGCTGCTTTTGGGAATGACTTGACCCCAATGCACATCGAGAATCACTTGACTTGGCCTCCCGAAGACCAAGACTTTGGCGCGGGGAGACAAAAGCTAAGAAGAAGAGAAGGAGAACAAGGCACGTGGAAACAAAGCCAAGTAGCTTGAGCTGCTGGCTAATTGTGAACTTGACTTGAGGACGACTTGGAATAGTATTCCCCATTTTCCAATTCCTACACGCAGGAGCAGCCCCAGCTAATCAACGAGCTTTGGCAATCTCGTAGACAATTCAATCGAGGACACTTCAATAAGGGCCTCAAGTACATAGCTAACAGCGTTCTAGATGCACGCAGGGCCATCGCCTAGACTAACAGAAAATAGAAGGGATTGGAGCCTCAGAATTGAGGCGGCTAACTTTCATCTGGATGAGTTTCTCTTTAACTTTGCCCAGTCATCTTTTTGAAGTGATTTGACTGATGATACGACTAATCATTAGCCCAACCTACAACGTGGGTAAAATCAGTGGATCGAAAAGGGCCGCGACTCCTCGGCCGAAGCCGGATCGGGCCCATCTCCCGTGATTTACGATGATGATTACCCATATTGGATCTTTAGCTAGGAAGCAACAAGCTTGCCATCTTTCTCACGACAGAAATTGCTTAGGTTCTTTGACCAAAAAAAAAAAATTTCTTAGGTCCATAAATCGCTCAGGCCTCAAGTACTGAAAATAAAACTTCTGCTCTTGGTACCCCAAGATAATGAATTCGTCCTCATAGCCCTCCACCTTGAATCGTGGAAGTCCACAGAACTGGGGTCGGCCACCTCCCCAGAAAGGATGAGTTATATTTGCAATGGTTCCGCAATTAAAAGAGCGGCGGCAGTCGGTATAGTGGACACCATAATCTCCGTCACATAAAAGAACTTGTGGAAAGATGAGGCCGACGAGGACGAAGACGAGGATGGAGTGTGAAAGGAAGCAGAGAAGGAGAGTGGCTGCGTCACCCACTTGAGTAAGTTCATCCTGTCATGGATGGAGAATATCATGTGGATTGAGGGTTGGGGCAAGCTGAGGATGGAGGAATTCTCTTTTTAATTGCTCACTTTCTCTGGACTTAAGTGTGAAAGAGATGGATGTGGATAACTCATTGTCAGTATAATAATAATAGAGGAAGCTATTCTGACCATGGACTTTGACCGAGATTAGTTTCAGTCTTCTGGAATTTCGTGAAGGAGGGAAATAGAAAAGATGGCCATTGAACGTTCAAACTGGACAGCGATGAGGAAGATGCGGCCTGGAAACATGTAAGCAATTTCCTCTGGACTTCTTCCCGTGTTGTTGAAATCGAAAGGCGAATTTTTTTTATTTTGGTCTTCAATGTGAAAAAGTCTAGCCCATTTGAGGGGTCAAGAGTTCATGTTACGTGAGATGTAAAGAACAAGTCAAACCTAAACTTATCGGCTAACACATTCCAATTTAAATTACCTTTCCTTGATGTGAAATTTCATGGTAAATTCAGAGCATCCTTGCTCAATGTATTTAAACTGTTGGATCTTGGGGGTATGCAGACACCGACCTAATGATCCATCCGTTAAGATTGTTGAGAATGGAGTGATAAAGTTTTAAGACTTGGGACTCTAAAGTGTATAATGATCATGTGAGATGATTGCACTTCATTAAACTAGAGGGAAGGGCATGCCCAGCAAAATGAGATTGTCAGGCTTTTAGGGGCATGAGCGGGTCGTTTCCCCAATTAACAAGCAAAGGAAAGAGTATGCGCAGCAATCTAATCCCTCTCATGGAACAACTTGAGCTTATTAAAAACCACAAATTAGCAACCGTCAGATAAGCATACATACCCGAAGGTCCGGGGCAGGTCGTTGGACAGGCTTTGTCACGGCAAAAACAATTGAATTCTTGTCCCATCCAGCCATACCCGCATCTTCCCCCTGATTTAGTGCAATTTTCGCACAGAAATGTGTTGGCAATCCAAGTGATCTCAAAGCCTTTTTTCAGGATATCTCTTATAGTAGCATGACTAATGGTAGCACTATTGCCGTCCTTCGGTGTTGGTGGTGGACTTGGAGCTTCAATTGGTAAAATCGGGACGAAGACACTGAAGTTGCATCGCTAGTGTGGCAACTTTTCAAGGTCCGCATCGAAAGCAAAGTAGCTATGTCTAGACGCGGGACAAGAGAACCGATAAGGTGAATGGGTTGCCAATGAGTTGCAATTGTAGAATAAGGCAGAATTGAGGTAATTGGAAGTGTAGTTGAAGAGACTCAAGTTTAAGGTGGTGTTCACATGTGTTCCAAGACATATATTGTGCGATAAATCCATCCTCACCACCTTAAGGATCTGCGTGCTCTTATCCATGTGGATCACCTGATATTCCAAGGAATTCATGGAAAGAATGGTCAGGTTATCTATATCACAGTCAAGCTCGTAGCCTGGATACCCACAGTAGCTTGGTTGCCTAACATGCCTGAAAGGATAGCTGATTTTTTTATCTCCACAAACAAAAGAAGCGCACTCTCGGAACTGTTGGAATTCGCCGGAAGTTGGCACCAGGTAATGAATATGGAGGGAGAAGATGAAAAAGGACAGAAAGGAGCACGACATGGTAAGATCCATTCGAAGGGAGATGATGTTGGAGCAAAACAAGGAGAAGGGTAAATGTAAATGAAGAGGATGCAGAGGATAAGAACAACGCTACTTTGAGAATGATTTTAACCCAATGCACCAATGAGAGCCACTTGATTTGGCCTCCCCAAAGACCAAGACTTTCGCGCATTGAGACAAAAGCTGAGAAGAAAATAAGAAGAACAAGGCGCGTGGAAACAAAGCCAAGTAGCTTGAGCTGCTGGCTAGTTGTAGACTTGACTTAAAGGACGACCTGGACTATTATTACCCATTTTACAATTCGTACACGCGGCCCTCAACTAGTGAACGAGCTTGGCCAATCTCCTTGACAGTTCAATCGAGGACACTTCAATAAGGACCTCGAGAACAAAGTTAGCAGCGTTCCAGACAGATGCAGGGCCATCGCCTAGACTAGAAAAAAGAGGGGATTGCAGCCTCAGAACTAAGACGACTAAGGGGGCGCATGACAACATTTCTGTTCCAGAAATAGTTTCCAACAGAAATGAATTTCTCTATTTCTATTTCTGGACGAGTTTCGAGAAAAAAATCTGTTTGATAACGATACAAAATTTCTGTTTCGAAATAGAAATTCGTTTGATAACTGAATAAAATTTCTATTTCTTAAAAGAAAATTTTCTTTTTTGGAGCAAATGAGATGTACATTCTTACAAATTTCATATGCTTATGAAATCATTGACCCAAATACAAAGTATGAATTTTTTTTTTTTTTAAAAGTAAAGTCTCCCAAATACAAACCGGCACTCTCATCCCTCGCATTATCTCTACGAGCATGAGCAGATTCCTCTGTCTTGTCCATCGCAGAGTCGCTCCAGAACACAAAAGCCTCTCACTTTCCACATTCCTACTGTAACTCCCCCCCCTCGTGCCCATGAGCATCGCCGAAGCTCTCGCTCGTCCCTGCCGAATTCCCGCCATCGCTAGCGGGCTCTCTCTTCTTAGCTATCAGAACAGATCAAACCAAAACTCCAAAACTAAGGCAATGAACGATAACCACAATCTCAAACTTTCCTTCGAACGTGTGACTTTCATCCTCCCTCACCAACCGCCATTAACTGTTCAATTAATGGAAAACCGACGAAAAGAGGAAGAAGACTCACCTCTGAGAACAACGCCGCAAGCGCCGCACCTGAACACGGTATAGCCACGGAGTTCTTGCAGGAGACTCGCGCATTTCGGGCAATGGACCAACCTCAAATTCGGTCTCTGAGCCATCCTCACGCAGCTCTCGAAATGCCCAGATCAAGAACCACCAACTTTCCCTCCCGACCTTTTCAAAGCAAGAACCTCACGTCCGAAAATAAAAAAGAAGAGTAAAAGCAAGAAGAAAAATCTACAGCAAAAGACATGCAGCTGTTTAATATTCGTCCGTCCTAGCACAGCCGCACCCCCGAAGAAACCAACGAATCGCTAGAGAACAAGCTGGACATGGATCGACACCCCCACCTTTCTCAACTTTCCTCATATCTAACCGGAGACACGACTGATTAAAGCTGGAAACGAGCGCAGTTTCGATGAAAAAGGACACGTCAGGGAAGGCCTGAAGTCGGCGCTCGGATTTCCGACAGGCTTCAGATCGAAAAACATTTCAAGCGTTAAAAAGTCCCTATTTCTGAAACAGAGGCGGAGGAGAGGCGGAGGATGAGGCGGAGCAGAGGCGGAGGATGAGACGGAGGAGAGGCGGAGGATGAGGTGGAGCAGAGGCGGAGGAGAGGCGGAGCAGAGGCGGAGGAGAGGCGGAGGATGAGGCGGAGCAGAGGCGGAGGAGAGGCGGAGGATGAGGCGGAGGAGAGGCGGAGGAGAGGCGGGGCGGAGCAGAGGCGGAGGATGAGGCGGAGGAGGACGCAGAGCGAGGCGGAGGAGAGGCGGGGCGGAGCAGGGCGGAGGATGAGGCGGAGGAGAGGCGGAGGAGAGGCGGGGCGGAGCAGAGGCGGAGGATGAGGCGGAGGAGGACGCAGAGCAGAGGCGGAGGAGGAGAGGCGGAGGCGGAGGAGAGGCGGAGGATGAGGCGGAGGAAACGATCTCGTCTGAAGAGGAAGACGCGGAGAGGAGGCAGAGAAGAGGCGCCGGGAGAGAAGAGGAAGACGCAGAGAGGAGGCTGATTAGGGTTGAAGAAATAGAAATTGATTTCTTCCAGAAATCAGAAATATAAATTTTCTATTTCTGATTTCTCCTTAATTTCTATTTCGGAATAGAAACCTATTCCGAAATAGAAAATCTGATTAGTGTTATCAAACAAATTTCTGTTCCCGAAATTGGTGCGGAAACAAAAAACTATTTCTGGAACAGAAATAATTTTTGTCATGTACCCCCTAAACTGTCATCTGGACGAGTTTCTCTCAATTTTGCTTAGGGTGAGCCACAAAGACCGCCCAGACCGGAACCACCCGGACTGGACCGCACCGCCTGGTTCTGGGCGGTTTCCGGAGGCGCCGGTCCGGTAGGAACCGGTGATGTTCGGTCTGGTTCGCGATTCCAAGGAAGGAATCAGCCGGATCGGACCGTATCGGCTCTTTTTTTTTTTGGTTATTTCTTAAAAATATTCAGAGAACAGCAACCCCTCATGCTCGTTCTTCCCTCTTGGCTCTCACGCCTCTTTCCCTCTCTATATGGAGGAGGATAGCGTCGTCCAACGTCTGGAGGAGGAGGGCCTTCTCAACGAGCTCGGTGTGGTGGGAGTCGAGTCGAGTCGAGGAGAGCGACGAGGATGGAGTTGGAGCTTATCTGACCCCCATGGAGTTGCGGGGGGCCGGTGGGGCAATGCGGAGGAGATAGGAGGAGGGGGGAGACACCACAGACGCGAGGATCCATGAGGGCTCGATAGCGAGCTCGGAGCGAATTGGAGGTGTCGTCATCGTCTCTCTAACATGGAGGACTCGTCACGGTGGTTTTTGGGGAAGGAGGAGGGGAAGTGGGTTTTGCGCAGAGAAGAGAGACAGATGGAGATGGGACAGGAGGGACCTGAGTCACGATGACTTAGAGAGAGAGAGAGAGAGATGGAATGAATAAAAGTAAATGTCTTTGATGTGATTGAGACTTGTTAGGAAGTAAAATAAATGCCCAGGCATTTATTTTGGAGACTAGTCCTCTCTGTTCAATTGCCGGTTCTACCTTTAAATCGGATCGGACTAGAACTGATTATCCCTAAGTTTGTGGTCAAGTCATCCTTTTTTGAACTAATTTGACTCATGATATCGACATATCATTAGCCCAAACTACCACATGCGTATAATTAGTGGATTGAAAAAGGCCTCGACTCTTTAGTCGAGCCGGACCAGGGTCATCTCTTGTGATCTACGATGATGATCCCCATTGGGATCTTTAGCTATAGGAAGCAATAAGCAAAGGTTGCCATCTTTTTCTTGACAGAGATTGCTAAGGCTCATCAATCACTCAAGTCTCAAGCAATGAAAATAAAAACTCTTTCTAGGTGCCAATTCCTCGGGAGGAAAATGATTATGATCAAAGCAATATTAGCCAAAAAAGCAAAAAAGACATCTTTCTAAAAAGAGACCACCAGACATCTTTCTAAAAAGAGACCACCACCTTGTAACGATAGACCCTTTTCTAAGTTGCGAGTTGCAATGAGTAGATGGAACATAATTTTGAAATTTTGCCCAACCAAAAAATTTATTGCTTCAATTTGCTACATGTGAATCTTTATACTTTAAATATCACAAGAAAATCCACTTTAGCTTAGGGCAGCGAAGTAATTCACGTATCTTGTCTACGGAATTTATATTAAACTTTATGCACGTGGTCTTCATTCACCTATTGATTTAAGTTTTTGGATTGAACATTGAATAAGATATCACATTCAAGCTCTCCACTTATTTATTTTGCATGTACCATTCCTCACTAGTTAAATTATATATGTGGTTCTAATTTCCACGCGAGAATGGTACTAAAGTAACAATTTTGTTTGTCTATGAATTCATATTATATATATGAGTAATCTTGCTCTATTTATTAATTTATCTATTTATTAATTTAAGCTTTCATATAGGACCTTTTGCACACTAGTAGTTGTAATTACCATTCAAATTTTGAAAAGTATTGATTAAGAAATTGACGAACTTTATATAATTTTCTAATTCTAAAAGCAGCTGAAAAATCAAAGTATGCCAGAAATCAAATCACACGCAACTAAGAAGTGACAAGCATTGAAAAAAGCAACCATGGCGATTGGCGAACATAGATGCAAAACCATTTATGAAAAAAGAGAGGAAACGGACACAAACCTCAATCCTACCTTTGCAAACCGAACCGTCCGTGTGAATTGACCCGTCCTTGCAGAAGCACAACTGCTCATTCTCGTTGAACGCGCCGCACTCCCTTGCCTCCTCCCAGTCAAGCACGAACCCCTGGCTCATCGCCCCGGCGAACTCCTTCACCACGTTCGCCGCTGTCACCTCTGTTTCCTTTACCGCTGCCACCACCGTCTCCTCGCAGTGCGACGCCACATCGGACGCCGCCTCCTCCTCCTCCTCCAAGCTCATGTTCACGGACACGTACGACCGCTTGCCAAGAAATTGCAAGCAATCGATGGCCACGAAGTGGCTGGACTCAGGCGGAGGACCGCTGCAGTTGAAGAAGAAGGTGAGATTGACGTCGGCGGCGCTGTAATCGAGCGAGAGCGAGCCGATCGTGAGGTTACGGAGGGCCCTGGGGCATGTCTGGCCGGCGACGTCGATGTCGACGAGAGTTAGGGTTTCGTCGTCGTAGTTGATATCGGTGACGGAGAAGGGGGCGTCCCCAAGGTGGAGGATTGGGTGAGGGGGTCATGCCGGCAAATGATGCCGAGGCCTGGGTATCCGCAGTGCACGGGGGCACCGCTTTCGATCCAGAATGGATATCGGATGGAGACGTTGCCGCATAAGAACGAGGATGCACCGGGGTCGCAAATGGTCGAGAAAGTGGAGTGGACGCCATGGAAGCTCGCGGAGGAGAAGAAGAAGAAGAGGAGGAGGGAGAGGGAAGGGAGAGAATGCAGAGTAGGCGGTGGCTTGGCATTTTCTTTGTCCTTCTTTTGCGAGGAGCAAGATGATCGTCCGGCAATTTAGAATGGACCGCCTATTTAATAAAAGGGGTCAAAGTCTTGCATTGGGACTAGAGGTTACACAAATTTGACTTTGATATATATATATATATATATATATATATATATATATATATATATATATATATATATTTTTGCGTGCAACGTTCGAGTAATCCTACGCGGAAAAGATTTCTAATACATTAATAACGATTTAATATGGTCATAAGTCATTGGCGGAAAAAACAACGTATAATTATACCATTGTGTTGAATTTTATGTGTTGGTCTTTACATGCACTTTGTTTGCAATCTCATGGTTGACTAATTCAATTAAGTAAGAAGTTGGATTCACTGGACCATAATTTTTTTTATTTATTTTTCTTGTTTATTATTTTTACTAATATCAGTTTTTCTTTCAAAAGAAAGGCATGATTTAGAGCTTAATATAGCTTTTTTTGAAAAGCAATTAGGTCTTGATTGCACTTTTTATAAATATATTTAGAAGACTTTAATTTAGTATAATTATTCATGATTAAATTTTATGAAATTGCAGCCTTTAACAATTAAAGTAGCGGTCGTTGGCATTTTCTATGTTGAGAAATCTCGAAGAAGTTGATGGATCTTGCAATTCAAATCTAATACGGAGAGGAAGAAATTACCAAAGAAATTTATGGATTTTGAAATTCAAATTCAATGTGTCATATTCTCTTTAAGGTTGTAGTCTTCGATAAGTTCATGACTTGATGGAGTTTGATTCAACAGCTTGTGTCATCTATGTGACCACATTGACATTAAGCCACAAATGATCTTAAATCGTTGTGAGTAAAATTTGATACGCAACGGGTACTATAATCGTTGTAGTGCTCTAGTTGCATTAAAATAGACGAAGGGCTTGTGAACTTCACATTCATTTTGGATATTAAAGCTAGAAAACCAAATATAAGTGTGAACTTGGCATAGATTCTTTCACTTTTGTCCTTTTCGTTGAGATAGTTTCCAGGAAACATGACATTTGGAGATAGTCGTCAAGTCATAGTTTCCAGGAAACATGACATTTGGAGATAGTCGTTAAGTCCGACTTTAAACAATCAATCTCGACGATTAAATAATAATAGATTATTATTATTTCTTTTTTGATAGAAAAGACAAAGGGATTACGCCTCAAAATGCCAATGCACAACCCTTCTATTTAGAGGTGAATCTCTTTGGTGGGTTTCTAAAGTAAAGAAAAATGACCCAATTAATCTTCAAATTATTGTACAAAAACAAATTAATCTTGAAATTTTCAAATTTACCAATTTAGTCATAAACTTTAGCTCGCAATTTCAATGTAGTATTTCTGGTTAATTTATACTAGAAATTATTGACGTGGTGGCCCATTTATTGTCGGCCGTCTTATGTGACACCTTGCCATGTCAACGATTTCAGGCGAAAATTGGCCGAAAATACTTTATTGGAATTTCTTATGAAGATATAAAATTAGAAAGTTTAGAACTGAATTGACATTCACACAATAAATTTATGATTGATTAGGTAGTTCTCCCTCTCGAGGAATTATGTCTCTAGGAGATAAAAAATTCCACATCATGTTGATGAATTGGAGAAAACACAACAAATAATCAAAGCATTATATTGTTGTGTATCAAGACATAATCGACAATCGGAATAGATCGCGTCCGAGGGACATTGAGATATGTGAATTGTAGTGGTTATTATAGACATATAAGCATGTGCAACACTTTCCTTCTTTCTCAATTTGGTAAGCAAGGTGAAATTTCTTTCCATGACTCTTAAGAGAATGTTCAATTCATCGAATCTAGAAGAAGTGGCCAAACATATTTCTCATAAAAAAAACAAAAATTAACAATAACAAAAGAGATGTTGGACCGAAATTCTTTCCTGGGCTTTCAAGTTTCTTATGGGTAAAGATTTCTTCCACTCTATTGCTCGGTTCTCCTTTGGTGCATTATGTCACTTAATTTGGAAGAAGAGGAATAGTATCATATTCCGTGGCGAATCCTTAGTGGTTTCGACTCTCAAAAATCACCTTATCAAGGTTGTCAGGGATAAGGCAACTACCTTTAAAGACGTTCCACCTTCTCCTAGGAACCTCCGCCTTCAAAGACATTGGGGTTTTGATGCTGCTGTTTTTGCTTGTGCGGATGTGCCTCCCTAGCTGCGGTGCCGTCTTGCTTGTCTTCACTACCATTGTGCTACTCGCTCTCTCCGTTCTTTCTTCCTTTTCGTAGAAGTAGGAGGAGGTTCGGTTTCTGTTGTAATGGTGGTGTTCTTTCTCTTCTTTGTAGCTCCCAGGCTTTCTGGGTTTTCTAACGGTTCCCTTTCACTCTTCTTTCTTGGTTAAAGTGAAAGTTTGGACCCGTTCTTTTGTATATTTGTCCAAAGCTATTTATATATTCTTACTTTTACCAAAAAAAAAAAGAGAGATGATCACATCATCTCGACGGGGTCTGGGTTCACGCGAGTCTGGATTGGCAAGGTCATGTGACCCTTGGTGTCACCTTGCTTGAGATCACATGACCTTGGCATCATCTCGTCTAGCCTCTTAGACAGTTCGATCCTCACCGATGATTGATTTGTTTCCAAGACGGAGATAATGAGCAGTAGCTATGTGCTTTGTTTCACTTGTTTTTTTTTTTTTCCTTTTAACTTAAAAACTATTTTGCAAAAATACACCAAAATTCACTTAACTAAATGGTATTTGCTTTAAGTAAATGCACCTTGAATCAAAGATTTTTGAGGAATTATTTTGCATGTTCGAGCAGTCCTATGTGTATAAAAAGTTCCAATACAATAATAATGACATACTATTGTCGTAGGTCACTAATGTAGAAATAGCATATAAATATGTGAGCATATAGAATTCTATGTTAGTCTCTACGTCAATCTCTACAAATTATCATGAGCCGTTCACTAGAATTTGACTCGTATGTTGTTTGATCCATCTATTGGGTTAGTGTTCCTCACAAATTGGATCTTGCAATGAAATATCTTTCATCGAAAGTTGTTCTTCAGTTTTTATTAAAGGAGATAGGTATTGTGGCAACTCTAGATAGAAATTATCATTAATTAACAAGAAAAACCCGAAGTTTACTTCAAATATACGTGCAAAAATCGTGCTGAAATTTAATCAACAATAAATCTTGAGAATGCAAAGATGCAACAATAGAATGTGACTGATTATGTGACAACTGGGATAGAGATACACACCGAAATTTAATTGACAATGTGGATTTGGAAACTACATCTAAGAAATATGCTGAAATTTAATTGACGATGCAAGTCTGGAAAATAAAACTACAACGCTGAAAAGTAAAGATAACTAAAGAATAATAGATTTATTTATTTGTGTGTCGGGGGGCCTTCATAAATGAACAATGGTATTTATAGTGGTTGTGCCATAACCATCTCTAACCAGTTCTACTACAGTTATAGCCATGTTCCCTCGTCTCTGAAAATTTTGGGCTCATTCTCTCATGATTCCGTGATTTAGTCTTCAAGTGATTAATCCCTTAAAATTGCATTTTGGTTACTTCACGACTTCTTGAACCCTATTGCCTCACTCACCAATCATTTCAAACTCATAACTGCTTTTTGACATCCTCTAGGTATCCAACTTCTTTTGATACCTCAAATTGGTAATCCGTAGCTCCTTTTAATCAATACCTTTATCGACCATCACATATTCATTTGTCATCATACATCGACAACTAATAAGTAATCACTCGTATCATTTGAAATAATTATTTGATGAAAAATAATTTTATTATCAATAATAATTTATGTCTAAATACTTTTATAGATAGTACAAATATTTTTCATTTATTTATTTTTGCAACAATCTAAGTAATTATTTTTATAAAAATGTATTTTAATTTATTCATTTTTTGTGAAATAAACAAAAGCTTTTAAAGTCTAATCAATGGTTTAAAGTTCGACTATTATATCACTCTCTGCAAATGTCATGTTTCGTGGAAAATATCTCGATGGAAAGACAAAAGTGAGAGAGCCAATGCTCCTTTCGTGCTTGCTTCGCTGGCGTCCACATGCAAAACCGGAAAGGCAGCCAAAAAGAAGAAACAAAGGAAGACCAGAAAAGTACACTTTAATTGTTCAGCGTTTACACTGATTTGAAGGAGTCAAAAATCGAATTTTCTTTTCCAGTCAGGTTGAGTTACTCCTAAAATGTCTCTATACATGAGACTGGTGATATCGGACTCAAATGAAACATAGTACAGTATATATCTTTGTAACATATTTACTAATTTATAAATCATTGAAACATGAATTGCTAACTTTATTTGTATCTTCTTTTCTAGGAAAAATTAGACGCTGGATCGTTTTCCCTTCTTTCCCGCAAGGTAAATAAAGGGGAAGAAGTAGTATACTAGGCAATTGAAGGTGACTAATATTGTTCGGGACGTTACTTTATAAATCAAAATAATGGACCAATCATTATAAATGCATAGTGTTAATGGATCTGGTTTTCGATCTAAGGCTTGACAAGGCTCCGACCATGATGGGAAAAATCATCCAAAAAATCCTAAACCCATTGCACTTTTGCCAATTCAATCATAAACTTTTTAACTTTGCTAATTCAGTCCTAAACATTTTTACTTCTTGCCAATTGAGTTCATCTAGCCAATTTTGCCCGGAATATGGTGATGTGAACGTTGGCGGTGCCACGTAGGACCGTCGGCACCGATGTGGATAATTTTTAATAATATTTTAATATTTTTTCTTCTTTCCCCTTTTTTTTCTTCCTTTTTTTCTTTTCTTTTTGGCTTTCTTCTTTGCCTTTTTCGGTGGCCAGTTGCCATTAGCCATCGCCAACCAGTTGGCCTCGCCCACCATAAGTGAGGCTCGATCAGGCGAGGGTGGGCCCCGGCGAGGGGAGCCCTTGCCTAGGCACGGCTCGAGAAGGGATGCTTGGGCAAGGCTAACCTGCGCCCACGCTAGGGTGGCCTCACTGGGCGTCGGCTAGGTGATGACGATGCCTAGCGAGGCCGCCTTGGCCTGTGCGAGGGTCGGCCTTGCTAGATTTGGCTAGGGGAGCCCTTGCCCACCAAATTTGGTGAGGTCGGCCCTCGCCCAGCCAAGGCAGCCTCGCTTAGCCGACACCCGGCGACATCAGCCCTCACCCGAGCCAAGGCGGCCTCACCCGGCATCGTCATCACCGAGCCGATGCCTAACGAGATTGCCCTAGCTTGGGCGCAGGTCAGCTTCGCCTGGCCTAGGCAAGGGTCAGCCTCGCTCAGGCGACCCTTACCGGGACGTGCCTGGGCGAGGGCTTCCCTCAATGAGGCTCACCTTCTCCCAGTCGGGCCTTGCTTATGGCAAGCGAGGCCAGCTGGCTGGCTATGGCCAGTGGTCGGCTGCCCCCTATGGCCAGCTGGCCATTGGAAAAGGCCAAGAAGAAAGCCAAAAAGAAGGAAAAAAAAAAATTCAAAAAAATATTAAAATATTATTAAAATTGTCTATGTTAGCGTTGGTGGTCCTACATGATACCGTTGGCGTCCACGTCAGCATTTTTCATCCAAAATTGTACGAATGGACTCAATTGGCAAGAAGTGAAAATGTTTAGGACTGAATTGGCAAAAGTACAATAGGTTTAAGATTTTTTGGACAATTTTCCTAAACTGAGTTGGTTCTAACATCCAAATGGAAAGGAAACGACCAGGCTTGTCGTGGCTTTGACCTCAAAGGGTTCGATTTGACGTCAACACTGTAAGGAGACAACCGTGCTTAACCTCAAGATCACTAATTTAGCATAGATAATAAGGAATTGCTAAAAAATTGATCACACTTAATCACAAAGGAAGTTGGTGCGTTTACAACTGTAACAATTGTTGCCTAGCTAGTTCTTAATCCATAATAAAATCTTTAAATGAAACGACAAATCTCTCAACTATACTTGTTAAATGAATAGGGCCTATCCGATTCAAGAGTTCATGTGAATTGGATTTGCATGCCCGCATTATTCGAGTAGCCAATGTTGATGTATCAATGACCCACACGGAAAATTTGCCCTGAAAAGTCTTGAGGAACAAACCATGAAACTTCCTAGTCAACAGGACCTCTAAATTACAATTAGGTTGGAGGATCCACCAACGTGTTGAAATGTTGAAATTGATGATCTTCCACATTCCATGAAACTTCCGAGTCAGAGGAACCTCTAAATGACTCTTAGGAACAAACCTCCTGTTATACAATTCCTACTATGCAGCGCAAATAAATTGTAGAATTTTTCTTTTTCTTTTCTTCCAATATACAAAACTTTAGTGCTAACAAAAATTAATTGTTTATATTATATTACACATTTAAATTGAAATTCTCGTCCCGTTTCGGAGTTCCCGCTCCCTTTAATGTAATTTATAACCAAATGTAGTTATGGGTTTAGTAAACACCAGCACCAAGTTTCTTGAATCACGGTGTTTATTAGTTTTATATGCGGTAACAAAAATTTTCATTGTGTAATTTTAATACATTCTCTTTTATACTTTAAGTCTTCAATAAGATAATAACTCGATGTCAATGCAAAAACTCACAAATCCCACAAAGTTGCATGGAATGTAGTATGCTCACAAAAAAAAAAGGAGGGAGGTCTAGGCTTGCTCGATCTGAAACTGTGGAATAAAGTATCGATGGGTTGCATGCTTTGAAGCCTCATCAATCTTCCATCCTCATCCCTATGGAGTGCTTAGGTTCACATATCAAATGCAGAGGTACTCCCATTATGCAACTCGACATAAAGGGCAATATGGCTTGGAATTGACGATGTATTCTCAAGCTAAGACATGCTCGAATGCCTATTATCTCTAGCGAAACATACTGTTGCAAAGAGGTATACAAGGAATTTAGACAAGAGGGACCAGCCGTGGACTGGTATCAATTAATTCGGACTAGCGGTATCTGCAAGCATAATTTTATTGGTTGGCTTGTTTGCAAAGATAGACTACTGACAGCAATAGACATATCACGGTTGGTTGTCTTTAGTAGATACTAAGTGTAACTTTTGCATGATTGGTACAGAAGATAGAAACCGCTTATTTTTTTTAGTGCACCTGGACAAGTAGTGTATGGCGTAGTATTTTGGCATAAAATGGAATTTGGCATCATGTAGGAGGTTGGAACTTAGAACTTCAATAGATGATTGGGGCCACTAAGGGAAAAAACTTGGAGGCGAGATTCCTCAAGTTGTCTTTCTTAGCGACAATCTATTGCATTTGGATGGAACGTAACCGCAGGCGATTTCAAAACATGTCGACTGAACCTCATCTTTTGTTAGCTAGGATTCAAAATATTGTAAGAGATAGGGCGTCACTTTACCAAGAGTGTAGGCCTTCCCACACAAAAATGTTTTATTGGCTACTATATGGAGGCTTCCTTCCTCTATCTTCTTGCATAATTAGTTTTTGTGGAATCTTAGGGGATTCCCCTAAGTTTTTGTACCTCATCTAATTAATGATATTCACATATTTACACCAAAAAGATAATAACTCGATGGAGTGAGATTGATATCTTGTATCATATATGTGGCTATAGTGAGATTAAGGGATTAATCATCTTAAATCTTGGACGAATAAAACTTCATGTGCAATTGAGTACTACAATATCAAGGATTTTTCATTTTCTAGAATTCTCGAGTATAATAAAATAATATCGAAAAACTATTACAGAACAAAGGTCTAATCGTAGTGCCAACCACATAGAACAATGTATATGAAGAGCATTATTACCATAGCATATACGTGAAAAGTATTGAAGCTCGAAATCAATGATCGTCACCAAGCATTGATGCAATTAATAGCCATAATATAATAGAGGATGTTCGTATTCTTGTATATGGTAGCTAGCCTATGTGAATATTCAGATGATGATGTGACGTTAGGTAAATTAAATTCAGTCCTTTAAATTAATTACAAAGTGATGTCCCAAATTATATAAGTAATTTTTTTATTTATTTAGTATACTTAGTGTTATTCTTCAACCTATTTCTGGCACTTTCAACTTTGTATATGTAATATGCACCGCATTGGGAAAAATGTTTGGCTGTGAAGGAATGTCTTGGTCTTGGTCGTCGCAAACAACCGTGTTTCCCAAATTGCGCATGAATTATACGAACGGATTTGAAAGTGGAAAAAGCTGAGGAAAAGAGCGGTAGTGGAGGATTCTTCATTTTCTAGAATTCTCGAGTATAATACAATAATATTGAAAAACTATTACCAATCGTCATGCCAAATACATAGAACACTATAGATGAAGAGCATTAATACCATAGCATATGAAAGTATGGAAGCTCGAAATCCATGATCGTCAGCACCATGCATCAATGCAATTAACAGACATAATATAGTAGATGATGTTGGTATTCTCGCATATGGTAGCTAGCCTACGTGAATATTCAGATGATGAGGTGGCGTCAGGTAAATTGAATTTGGTCCATTAAATTGATTACTAAGTGATGTCCCAAACTACATAAGTAATTTTTTTACTTATCTAGTATACTTAGCGTTATTCTTCAATCTATTTCTTTCACTTTCAACTTTGTATATGTAATATGCACCGCATTGGGAAAAATGTTTGGCGGTGAAGGAATGTCTTGGTCTTGGTCGTCGCAGACAACCGTGTTTCCCAGGTCGTCTACAGCTTCAAAGTTAAAAGCTGAATCTTACATGTTCGGAAATTGCTTCAGCGCTAAAGTCCACTTCAACATTTTTCACGTTGGAGTCAAAGTAGAATAGGACTTTGACCGTGAAAAGAAAACAATAAAGAAAAGAAATAGTGCGGACTTGTTGATTGGGTCAGAAAAAAAAAAAGAAACAAACAGGAAATGAACTCCTTGTTTGAGTCGACAAAAGTTCAGACGGATGGCCAATGCATTCACCTCCGTTTGAGAGCGTGTGGGCAGCTACCAAAGCTCTCTCGTGTGCTAAAAACGGGCCTCATTTTGAAGCCCATCTACTGGGTTCGCGCCGCGGCCCACTCGGGAGGGCCTTAATTGGCATGACAAGCTTAACAAGCTTAACGTGTTTGTGAAATATAAAATGATCCGTAAGCCTCGTTCCCTTTTATTATGGTATAATTTTTTTTTAATTTTGTATTTATTTTAACTTATTATTTTTATTATAGTTATGCCTATGCGAAAATTTTAAAATAAAAATGTCCCTAATCGTTATGAGAAGTAGCAAGCAATGTGATTACTAAATGATAAATGCAATTTTTTGCGTTAAGGGGCCAATTTATGTCATAAATTAGATCCGTAATATTGATAGAAATGCTACGGAGATCCAAATGTGAAAATTTATATGTCAACAATACCCTTTTCACTCTTTTTTTAGTCACACTTGTAGAATTCAACTTAGACATCTCATCACAAATTTATAAATAGCCCAATTATCATTAATTTTGCAATCGCTTTTTTTTTTTCCAAATAGTATGTTACAAACTATGTTGGTCTCATATAATTAATATTGAATAACCCTGACTTGAGTTATTACTCTCTTGTAGAGACGAACTTACACATGGACAAGCTGCAAACAATTTTGAGGGTGATGACAAAATGGGTTTGGGAGGAATTTACAAGGCATCAACACTGCCTTTTAGCATTTGCACAACTTAGGTCATACATGGTCGAGCTCTCAGATTGATTTGAATGCACTATGAGCCAATTATAATAATCTTCTTCACGATTACTTCGTCCTCCTCATTTGTGATCCTGAGTAGTCCAAGCTCTTCTTGGAGCTCTAGATGTACCCAATGAGGGAAGTATGCTTCGATGGTTTGATCTACCGTGACTTTGATACTTTTTTAGCTATTCTATTAGTTTGTTGCTGGTTTTGTGGACAAGGCAAGCTGACAAGGCAAGCTGTAAGTGGGCAACATGGGTTTATGGTTAAGTTTTAGTATGTATTTAAGCATTTTTTAGTTTTCTGAATAATATATACAGCTTTTGCTGTCAACTCCTCTATTCTTTCGAAAACAACAATTGCAGAGGATAAGAGAAAGAGGTAGGAGAGAGTGCGAAAAGCATTTGTAAAAAAATCAAATGGAGTTGGTTTGAATTGGTTCTAACTCCTATCACTGTTGTGTGCTAGTTCTTCCACTTCGAAGCCAACACCAAGCGAGGCAGAAAGTGGTTTGAAGCATGCATATGTATCGAATCGAAGCATGTATGGCCCATGCTTGGATCCACACTCATTATAGTGCTTATGCTAATTATAAATAAGGTCATGTCACAATCAAAACCTATAGCATGATAGAGTTAATTATATGTACAATTCAAATCGATCAATGTTACCTATTTTGACTGAACACCTCATCAGATTTTAGCACCACTAGAATAGATAGGAGCTTTCTCTCTTTCCTTCCTTCCTTCCTTCCTTCCTTCTTTCTTGTTTGGTCATATGCACAAGAAAATCCCACAAAAAAAAAAAGCAAGTTATTTTGGTCCAACATTTGAAATTTTTATTGTGAATTTGGTGTAGCTCCAGCTTCACTTAATACTTTTTAACTATTGGATCTTGTGGGACGTAGATACCAACCTCCGCATGTCGAAGGGAAGATCAAGCAAAACAGTAGATATGAAAACTCAGACAAGAAGCAAAAACAAAAAAAAAAAAAAAACTCCCCATCCACTTACCATCATTGCAGCTTTGAGGATGAGGACCATCTTGGCAAAAGCAAACAAAATCATCGTTCTCAAATCCACACCATCCCTCACTTCCCTCGCAGTCGCTGCAATTAAATGCGGTCTAGTTCAAAAGGAATCCCATCTCCATAATCTCATTGTAATTCATAGTCGTCAAGCTATTGATATTTGTATTAACATAAACAGGTACACTAACTGCAGAGTCGCAGGTACTGACGGCATAATACAAATATATTTCCTACGATACTTCCTCGGGAAAATAAGCAAAAGAGTGGTGGGTGGAGTTGCTAGCACAGTCCACTAGATATGTAAAATCTGGCGGTAGTGAGGTGCAATTATAGTAGAAGAAGAAATCGGCATTAGTGGAATTGAGAATGAGAGGCACGCTTTCGAGGTTGATATTACACGGTGGAGCACCACAAGTGTCATGGTACATGAGGGCATCAACCGGGAGGATAGAATGGTTCGTGTAGGAGATTTCCTTGATGGTGAACTCACTAACCGAGAAATTCAGGACTGGGAATATCCCTACGCAGGTGATCTTGAAATTCGGATAGCCACAATAGGAGTCCTGCTCGCCCGAGATCCAGAAGGGTTAGTTGATGTCCGGACCATATCCGCAGTTCCGAGGTGCACAGGCCTCGTACTGCGCATCTTCAGATACAGCCTAACAGACTAAGCTGGCGAAGACAACGACAAGGGCCAACCGGCAACAATTAGCTTCGCAGTTGAAGCTCTGGAGATTCATTTGGACCGGAAGGAGGTAGAGCAGGATAGAAGAGAAATCAAATGGAGTTAGTTTGAATTGGTCCTAGCTCCGATAATTGTCGTGCGCTAGTTCATCGACTTCGAAGCAAATGCCAAGCGAGGCAGAAATTGGTCCCATGCGTGCATTATTCAACCACCCAATGTAAATGCATCGTTGTCCTACACGGAAAATCTGCACTAGAAAGTCTTGAGGAACCGACCATGATACTTCCTAGTCAAAGGGACCTCTTAATAACGATTACATTGGAGGGCCCGCCTACGTGTTGAAGTGTCGAAATTGATGATGATCTACCAAATCATTAGGAATAAACCTGGAACCATCTGAGCCAAAGGACCTCCAAATTACACTTGGGATCCCGTTACAAAAATCTTAGGAAAAAAGTATCAATTCAGTTTTATACCTATTATACGAGTGTCAATGCAGTCCTAAATTTTTCAAATTTATTAATATAATTATAAATTTGACAAGATATTCCTAGGTAGTTTTTTCGACCAATTGCTGTCGGAAATCCTTGACGTGAAGATCCACATATAGTACGATTGGTGATGATTGGACATCATATTAGCAATTTCCAGCGTCAGTTTTTCGGAAGAATTACTTTGAAATTTCGAGTAAATGTTTATAATTACATTGATAAAATTGATAAATGTATGACAAAATTAGAATTTACACAATAAATTTGGGACTGACTAGGTAATTATCCCACAATTCTTACTAAGCAACGCAAAAAATTGTTCATTTTTTTTTTGTCATTTCATCCATTATACAAATTTTAGTGCTAGCAAAAAAAAAAATTAAATAATTTATGTTGCATATGTCCTTGGGATTTTTGTCCCACATTGGAGTTGCAACTCCCTTTAATGTAGCCTATGACCCAATGCTGTCATGGTGTTAGTAAATACCTGCGTTGAAGTGTCTTAAATCTCAGTTATATTTGTAAGTTTTGAGGTAGCGAAATTTTCATGATTAAATTTTATAGAATACAATGTCTACGGAAAGTTGCAGGGGTTGGCATTTTTTATGTTCTCTTTTACACTTTTGGTAACCAGTAAGTTAATAACTCGGTGGCTCGTATTATATATGTGGCTACGATTAAAAGATTAATGATCACAAATCATTGCGAACAAAATTTAATACGTAATCAAGAGCTATAAGGTTGTAGAATTTTCATTGTCTAAAATTCTCGATTACAATACTTTACAGAACAAAATGTATGTATGTATTCGGTATGATGTTTAGAGATATATGTACATACATATGTATGTATGTATGTATACACACACATGAAAGCATTGAATTTCGAAATTTGGACTGCCGGCACCGTGCATTGACGCAATAAATTATGTCCACAATTTAAGTCATGTACGAAATCTGATCCATTTGGAGGATTTATTCATTTTTTTTCAAAATCTAAATGCGCGTTTTTTTTTAATCCGAATCAAATCTGGTTCTTGGGGTGGTGGATGTTGATTTTCTTTTCTGCTGGAGAAGGACATCTTTGACCGGTTTGACTTCTTGTATTTTCATTATATTACGTACACGATGAGAAGGCGCTTCTTCTGGATATATGCAAAAGGAAGGACTCAAATATATTCTCTAAAAGAAGTCGTGGACGTCTCTGCTAAAAGGCACTTGAAGTATATGCGGGTCCAGGTCAGAAGAAGTAGATATGTTGACCCCTGTAAATACTCTATTACAAAGTATGTTAGTCTGATGTAATTGATATTGAATTATCCCAAGTCGAGTCATTTCTCTCTGGCATAGACGAACTTTCACATTGACAAGCCTCGGGTGATCTTGAGAGTGATGACAAGGATGGTTTGGGAGGAATTTGTAAGGTCTCAACACTACCTTTTAGCATCTCCACAACTCCGGTCATCGATGGTCGAGCTCTTGGATCGATCTGAATGCACCATAAGCCTATAACAATCATCTTCTTCGCAATTCCTTCATCCTCCTCATTCGTGATCCCATGTAGGCCAAGCTCTTCTCGGAGCTCCAAGCGTCGGTGGACCCAATGAGGAAAGTATATTTCACTTGTATGATCTACTGTGACTTCAATGTTTTTCCTCATGCCGACCATCTCTAGTACCATCATGCCATAACTATAGACATCCGATTTGTGAGAAACCCCTCCGATGTTTCTTATGATTAGCTCCGGAGCAATGTATCCGATGGTGCCTCGGGCACCAAGCAATGACACGATGCTCTCTTCTCTTGGGCATATTTTGGCAAGACCAAAGTCGGAAATCTTGGGACGATAGTTTGCATCAAGAAGAATGTTGTGAGGCTTTATGTCGAAGTGCAAGATCCTTGTATTACATCCTCTATGCAAGTACTCTAGCCCATGAGCTATGCCGAGTGAAATCTGGTACAATGTGTCCCAAATCAATTGCTGATCTACCTCCAAAGTGTTACTCCTGTTGAATATGAATTTTTCAAGTGATCCATTGGGCATGAACTCATAAACCAAAGCTCTTTTGCTTCCTTCAAAACAAAACCCCAAGAGGTTAACGACATTGATATGAGAAGTCCTACTTATGCTCGCAACTTCATTGAAAAATTCTTCAGCATTGTTGCCTTTCAGCTTCTTTAGAAGCTTTATTGCCACAAATTGATCATCTTGAAGCTTGCCTTTATACACGCAGCCATAGCCTCCCTCGCCTAACTTTTCTTTGAAAGAGTTGGTCATCCTCTTGATGTCTTTGTAGGTGTATCTTCTCGAAGAGACGAGTCCCTCAATCTTCATTTCGCCCTCAAATTGTTCGCTCTTATGCTTTATCAAAGCCATAATAATTCTGGTCACTGGTTTCTTCCTAAAGGAAATCATTAAAATAAGGGTGATCCCAATTCCAGCTCCCGATGCAGCCATTCCTGAAAAAAATGGAGAATAATTTTGAACAGCAATCTCATTTCTTCAAGGCTTCTAGGATATTTTGGAAATATTGATTCCATTGAGCAACGATGCAAGATTACTGCCAAAAAGTCGCAACAAATTGCGGAGGAGAATGTAGAGAAGGGGAAGAGAAAGTCTTGAAATAATTACCTATTCCAATTTTCAGTCCAACCCTTTGTTTTCCTGAGACAATAGTCATCAAGAGTGAAAAATGTGTCAACGAATTGCAAACTGATAACTTCAAAGTGTCTAAGAGATATAAAGATCAGGCATATCATGAGGTAATAGATCATTCTGTTTCAAGGAAGAAAAATACCCCACGATCGAGTGAAAATATTATAGATTCACCAGTTTGGATCGATTAGTGACATCTTACCAGAGAAATTGGAAGCACATTGCAAATGGATCTGTGCCTGATTGACTAACAAGTATAGACATTAGCTAAAATCCTTAATTCTAGAACTATCAGGGATGAACAGAAAGACAGCAAAAAAAAAATTAGCTGGTTTAGAAGTAGCAAACACGCTGAAATATGATCGACAATGTGGTGTCAGAGGCGGAGACAGATAAAACTTTCTGTGTATTGAATGGGCGGTATATTCTGGACATGTCTCAACTCTTTTAGCCTCTAAGCGGACCTATAGGCTTGATTAGAAGTCGTCCCACGGATAAAACAAGTGGGCAGCTCATGTTCAGGCAAGAATGAACACCCAATTGATAACTAGCAAACTATTGCAGAAAGATACAAACATCAAACTATTGCAGAAAGATAGAAACATCAAAATATGAGGTTCCCATAAGATGTCTTGGGACACAACAGATCGGAGAGTTTTGTTTGCAGCCGTAAGCAAGTCCGCAGTCTAAGCTAAGGCAAAGAAATTGGAAAAGCTTGAGGACATTATCCACAGCACGTATAAATGATACAGTAATTAAATAACAGTAAAAACATTTTCAGTATTTATTTCCCCACTATCATCATGAACAAAATTTTCATTGATTGTGCAAAGATTTAATTAAGTGCGCAGTTCACCTCTATCAATAATATATTTAAACTACCCAAATGATCATTTGGTTGTGTTTATAATAAAAGCCCAAGAAGAAACTTGTAGTTTTAGCCCAACATTTGCAAAATTTTACAGTGACGTCGGAGCATCTTCACTCAGTTTATTTAACCATTTGATGTTATGGTAGCAGATACCGACCTAAAGAGCTAACTATTAACTGCAGTCCAGTTCAATAGGAACCCTTCTTCAAGCCCGTGAACTCGGCATTACTTTAAAGAGGAATGCTAACTGCGGAATAGCAGGAGCTGACGACAGAATAGTAATCCATTTCCTGCAATGCTTCCTCAGGAAAGAAAGTAATAGAATGGTGGGTGAAGTTGCGAGGACAGTTTCGACCAAAAAAAAAAAATGAGGACAGTCTACTGGATTTGTAAAAGCTTGTTGGCTGCGAGGTGCAATTATAGTAGAAGAACAGATCAGCATTAGTGGGATTGAGATTGAAAGGCGTCCTTTCAAGACTGATATTATGGGGTGGAGCATAACAGGATTACTGCTACACGGGCATTAGCCAGGAGGAATCAATTGTTCGCATAGAAGATATCCTTGATAGTGAATTCCCTGTCCGAGAAAGTCAAGACAGAGTATGTCTCTTTGCAGGTAATCTTGAAATTCGGATAGCCCCAATAGGACTCTTTGTTTGCGATAAATCCTAAAAGGGTAGCTGATTTTCGGCCCATATATGCAGTTCCGAGCATCCAGGCCTCGTACTGTGCATGATCCGATAGAGCTCGATAGAAGTTGGTGAAGATGATGATAAGGACCAATTGGTGACAATTTGCTACACACATGAAGTTTGGATGATTCATTTGGACCGGAAGGAGGCAGAGGATTTCAGAACATAGGAGAAAGAGGTAGGAGAGAGAGTGGAAAACATTTGCGAAAATCGGTGACAATTTGCTGCACACACATGAAGTTTGGGTGATACATTTGAACCGGAAGGAGGCAGAGGATTTCAGAGGATAGGCGAATAAAGTAGCAGAGGGTGTGGAAAACATTTGCAGAAACATCAAATGGAGTTGGTTTGAATCGGTCCTAACTCCTATTACAGTGATGTGTCAGTTCTTCAACTTCGAAGCATATACCAAGCGAGGCAGCGGAAACGAGTCAAAGGGACCTCTAAATTACAATTAGGAACAAACCTCACATTATACTAATCTTTACGACTAGTCAGCGAAAACGAGTCTCTCTAATGAAGACTTCATGGCCAAGGAGTGGCTATCTTAAAACTTTTTTTCTTGCTCAGCGCCCCAAAAAGAAGAGTCACAGAAAAGTCATTCTTGTCGCATGATATTCTTAGATGGAGAGGAAGACAAAACAAGTATGACACCATCAAATTTCCAACAAAAGAAGCAAGTGGATCACATTCAACCGAATCAAGTTTTCTCTGGACAAATTCTCAGGGTCCATTGGCCATATGATCTTCGAGGTACTAAGCAAAACTAACTTCGCAGAAGTTCAAGGTTTAAAGATTTTGTGCATAATTTACACAGTTGACAGTAGAATCTCATGCGCTGATATAAACAAGAACCCACCAAATGAAGCTGAGAATGATCACCTGGGTATGCTACCAAAAGGACATACCAGGGTCACTGCAGGTACGAGCGTGGGGTTGGTTGTGGCAATAACACGCGAAACTAAATGGTGAAGAAGAGGAATTGCTACTGCAAAACCCGCCAGAAGAAGCACAAGTCAGGTTATAGGATGGTCAATATTCTGAGTATCAAACCCTTGATTCAGAGCTTCCTGCAAGCTGGCGCGCTCTGAAGAATGGGAACCTTGATGCTTGTGACGCAGCTGGAAACATCAAACGGTTGCTCTCTGTCCAAGAAGATGTCATCCATGAAGAAGGCTGACTTCCTGACGACATCATAGAAGCACTCGAACTCGTTGCTTATGTTCTTCATTGTCGCTTCCATTTGTTACATGCAAGTCCTTATACTTAATCAATCTCAAGAGAAAATTTACTTTAAATCGAGTGTTAAAGTATCCCATATCATTTATCTACGAAAATTTATATTCTATTTATATACATACAGTCTTCATCCACATATTGTTTTGAGTTTTTTAATTAGACATTGAACATGACATCAGAGTTAAATTCCAGTTCAATTTATTTCGCGTGTATTATCCCTCGTTTATCAAATTCTTTGCGCTGTTCCTAATCTAATTTATATGGGAGAGGGTGTTAAATTACTTTTTCATTTTCTTTATATACATGTTATTTCTCCCAATTTATTAATTTAAAATTTTATACTAAACTTTCTGACAGGGGGATACACGCGCTCAAGTGACTACCATTCGAAATTTGAAAAGGGATAAATTGACCAGCCAAATATATACTTTTCTAATTCTTAAAGCTGCGGAAACTTCAAAAAATGCAGAATAAGTAACGAGCGTTGAAAAACCAAGCATGGCAAGTGGACCATTTCCCGAGAAAGACAGAAAATAAACAGGCACAAACCTCGTTCCTACCTTTGCAAGACGAGCCGGTGTGAATTGTCTCGTCGTCGCAGAAGCACAGCAACTCCTCATTCTGGTTGAACGCGCATCGCCCGCCGGAGTGCTCGCACGCGCTGCACTCCTTCGCCGCCTCCCAGTCAAGCACGAACCCCTGGCTCATCGCCTCGGCGAACTCCTTCATCACGTTCGCCGCCGTCACCTCCGTTCCCTTTATCGCCGCCACCACCGTGTCCTCGCAGTCCGCCGCCTCCTCCTCCTCCTCCTCCCAGCTCATGTTCACAGACACGTACGACCGCTTGCCAAGAAATTGCAAGCAATCGATGGCCACGAAGTGGCTGGACTCAGGCGGAGGACCGCTGCAGTTGAAGAAGAAGGTGAGATTGACGTCGGCGGAGCTGTAATCGAGCGGGAGCGAGCCGATCGTGAGGTTACGGAGGGCCCTGGGGCATGTCTGGCCGGCGACGTCGATGTCGACGAGAGTTAGGGTTTCGTCGTCGTAGTTGATATCGGTGACGGAGAAGGGGGCGTCCCCAAGGTGGAGGATTGGGTGAGGGGGCTCATGCCGGCAAATGATGCCGAGGCCTGGGTATCCGCAGTGCACGGGGGCACCGCTTTCGATCCAGAATGGATAGCGGATGGAGACGTTGCCGCATGAGAACGAGGGTGCACCGGGGTCGCAAATGGTCGAGAAATTGGAGTGGACTCCATGGAAGCTCGCGAAGGAGAAGAAGAAGAAGAGAAGGAGGGAGAGAGAAGGGGAGAGGATGCAGAGTAGGCGGTGGCTTGGCATTTTCTTTGTCCGTCTCTTGCGAGGAGCAAGATGATCGTCCGTCAATTTAGAATGGACCGCCTATTTAATAAAAGTGGTCAAAGTCTTGCATTGGGACTAGAGGTTACACAAATTTATTTTATTTTTGGGGGGCAAAGGCTACACAAATTTGACTTTGATATATTTTTCTTTTTTTGCGTGCAACGTTGGAGTAATCCTACGCGGAAAAAATTTCTAATACATTAATAACGATTTAATATGGTCATAAGTCATTGGCGGAAAAAATAACGTATAATTAACCATCGTGTTGAATTTTATGTGTTGGTCTTTACACGCACTTTGTTTGTAATCTCATGGTTGACTTATTCAATTAAGTAAGAAGTTGGAGAGTTCACTGGACCATAATTTTTTTTTTTTTATCCTGTTTATTATTTTTACTAATATCAATTTTTCTTTCAAAAGAAAGGCATGATTTAGAGCTTAATATAGCTTTTTTTGAAAATCAATTAGGTCTTGATTGCACTTTTTATAAATATATTTAGAAGACTTTAATTTAGTGTAATTATTCATGATTAAATTTTATGAAATTACAGTCTTTAACAATTAAAGTAGCGGTCGTCGGCATTTTCTATGTTGAGAAATCTCGAAGAAGTTGATGGATCTTGCAATTCAAATCTAATACGGAGAGGAATAAATTACTAGAGAAATTTATGGATTTTGAAATTCAAATTCAACGTGTCATATTCTCTTTAAGGTTGTAGTCTTCGATAAGTTCATGACTTGATGGAGTTTGATTCAACAGCTTGTGTCATATATGTGACCACATTGACATTAATCCACAAATGATCTTAAATTGTTGCGAGTAAAATTTTATATGCAACGGGTACTATAATCGTTGTAATGCTCTAGTTGCATTAAAATAGATGAAGGGCATGTGAACTTCACATTCATTTTGGATATTAAAGCTAGAAAATCAAATGTAAGTGTGAACTTGGCATAGATTCTTTCACTTTTGTCCCTTTCGTTGAGATAGTTTCCAGGAAACATGACATTTGGAGATAGTCGTCAAGTCATAGTTTCCAGGAAACATGACATTTGGAGATAGTCGTTAAGTCCGACTTTAAACAATTCATTACGCCTCAAAATGCCAATTCACAATTGCCCTTCTATTTAGAGGTGAATCTCTTTGGTGGGTTTCTCGAGTAAAGAAAAATGACCCAATTAATCTTCATATTATTGTACGAAAACAAATTAATCTTAAAATTTTCAATTTTACCAATTTAGTTATAAACTTCTGCGCGCAATTCCAATGTAGTATTTCTGGTTAATTTATACTAGAAATTATTGATGTGGTGGCCCATTTATCGCCAACCGTCTTATGTGCTACCTTGCCATGTCAACGATGTCAGGTGAAAATCGACCGAAAAGACTTTATTGGAATTTCCCATGAAGATATAAAACTAGAAAGTTTAGAACTGAATTGACATTCACATAATAAATTTATGATTGATCAGGTAGTTCTCCCTCTAGAGGAATTATGTCTCTAGGAGATACAAAATTCCACATCATGCTGATGAATTAGAGAAAATACAGCAAATAATCAAAGCATTATATTGTTGTGTATCAAGACATAATCGACAATTGGAATAAATCGTATCCGAGGGACATTGAGATATGTGAATTTCAGTGGTTATTATAGACATATTAGCATGTGCAACACTTTCCTTCTTTCTCAATTTGGTAAGCCAGGCGAAATTTATTTCCATGACTCTTAAGAGAATGTTCAATTCATCGAATCTAGAAGAAGTGGCCAAACATATTTCTCATAAAAAAAAAAAAATTAACGATAACAAAAGAGATGATCACATCATCTCGACGGGGTCTGGGTTCATGCGGGTCTAGTTGGCAATCTCGACGGGGTCTGGGTTCATGTGGGTCTAGATTGGCAAGGTCATGTGACCCTTGGTGTCACCTTGCTTGAGATCACATGACCTTGGCATTGTCTCGTCTAGCCCCTTAGACAGTTCAATCCTCACTGATGATTGATTTGTTTCCAAGATGGAGATAATGAGCAATAGCTTTGTGCTCTGTTTCACCTGTACTATTTTGCAAAAAATTCACTTAACCAAACGGTATTTGCTTTAAGTAAATGCACCTTTAATTAAAAGATTTTCGGGGAATTATTTTGCATGTTCGAGCAATCCTATGTGTATAAAAAGTTCCAATACAGTAATAACGACATACTATAGTCATAGGTCACTAATGCAGAAATAGCATATAAATATGCGAGCATATAGAATTCTATGTTTGTCTCTACATCGGTCTCTACAAATTATCACGAGTCGTTCACTAGAATTTGACTCGTATGTTGTTTGATCCATCTATTGGGTTAGTGTTCCTCACAAATTGGATCCTGCAACGAGATATCTTTCATCGAAAGTTGTTCTTCAGTTTTTATTAAGGGAGATAGGTATTGTGGCAACTCCAAACAGAAAATATCATTAGTCAACAAGAAAAACCCAAAGTTTTCTTCAAATATACATACAAAAATCGTGCCGAAATTTAATCAACATTAAATCTTGAGAATGCAAAGATGTTACAATAGAATTTAACATATGAGGTGACAACTGTGATAGAGATACAAACCGAAATTTAATTGACGATGTGGATTTGGAAACTACATCTAAGAAATATGCCGAAATTTAATTGACGATGTGAGTTTGGAAAATAAAACTACAACGCGGAAAAGTAAAGATAACTAAAGAATAGTAGATTTATTTATTTGTGTGTCAAGGGGCCTTCAAAGACGAACAATGGTAATTATAGTGGTTGTGCCATAACCATCTCTAACTAGTTCTCCTACAGTTATAGCCATGTTCCCTCATCTTTGAAAATCTTGGGCTCATTCTCTCATGACGCTGTGATTTAGTCTTCAAGTGATTAATCCCTTAAAATTGCATTTTGGTTACTCCACAACTTCTTGAACCCTATTGCCTCACTCACCAATGATTTCAAACTCATAACTACTTTTTGACATCCTCTAGGTATCCAACTTTCTTTTGATACCTCAAATTGGCAATCCGTAACTCCTTTTAATCAATACTCTTATCGACAATCACCTATTCATTTGTCATCATACATCGACAACTGATAAGTAATTGCTTGTATTATTTGAAATAATTATTTCATGAAAAATAATTTTATTATCGATAATAATTTATTTCTAAATACTTTTATAGACAGTATAAATATTTTTCATTTATTTATTTTTGCAACAATATAAGTCATTATTTTTATAGAAATATATTTCAATTTATTCATTTTTTTTGTGAAATAAACCAAAGCTTTTAAAGTCTAATCAATGGTTTAAAGTTCGACTATTATATCACTCTCTTCAAATCTCATGTTTCGTGGAAAATATCTCGATGGAAAGACAAAGGTGAGAGAGCCAATGCTCCTTTCGTGCTTGCTTCGCTGGCGTCCACATGCAAAACCGGAAAGGCAGCCAGAAAGAAGAAACAAAGGAAGACCAGAAAAGTACACTTTAATTGTTCAGCGTTTACGCTGATTTGAAGGAGTCAAAAATCGAAGTTTTTTTGGAACTTAGAACTTCAATAGATGATCGATGCCACAAAGGGCAAAAACTTGGAGGCAAGATTTCTCAAGTTGTCTTTCTTAGCGATAATCTATTGCATTTGGATGGAATGTAACTATAGACGATTTCAAAACATGTCGACTGAACCTCATCTTTTGTTAGCTAGGATTCGAAAGATTGTAAGAGATAGGGTGTCACTTTACCAAAAGTGTAGGCCTTCCCACACAAATGTTTTATTGGCTACTATACGGAGGATTCCTTCCTCCATCTTCTTGCAAAATTAGTTTTTGTTGAATCATAGGGGATTCCCCTAAGTTTTTGTAGCTCATCTAATTAATGATATTCACATATTTACACCAAAAAAGATAATAACTCGATGGAGTGAGATTGATATATTGTATCATATATGTGGCTATAGTGAGATTAAGGGATTAATCATCTTAAATCTTGGACGAATAAAACTTCATGTGCAATTGAGTACTACAATATCAAGGATTTTTCATTTTCTAGAATTCCTGAGTATAATACAATTATATTCAAAAACTATTACAGAGCAAAGGTCCCATCGTCATGCCAAACACATAGAACACTATAGATGAAGAGCATTAATACCACATCATATACGTGAAAGTATGGAAGCTCGAAATCCATGATCGTCGGCACCATGCATCAGTGCAATTAACAGCCATAATATAATAGAGGATGTTAGTATTCTTGTATACGGTAGCTAGCCTACGTGAATATTCAGATGATGATGTGACATTAGGTAAATTAAATTCAGTCCATTAAATTAATTACTAAGTGATGTCCCAAACTACATAAGTAATTTTTTTACTTATCTAGTATACTTAGCGGTATTCTTCAACCTATTTCTTTCACTTTCAACTTTGTATATGTAATATGCACCGCATTGGGAAAAATGTTTGGCGGTGAAGGAATGTCTTGGTCTTGGTCGTCGCAGACAACCGTGTTTCCCAGGTCGTCTACAGCTTCAAAGTTAAAAGCCGAATCTTACATGTTCGGAAATTGCTTCAGCGCTAAAGTCCACTTCAACATATTTCACGTTGGAGTCAAAGTAGAATAGGACTTTGACCGTGAAAAGAAAACAATAAAGAAAAGGAATAGTGCGGACTTGTTGATTGGGTCAGAGAAAAAAAAAGAAACAAACAGGAAATGAACTCCTTGTTTGAGTCGACAAAAGTTCAGACGGATGGCCAATGCATTCACCTCCGTCTGAGAGCGTGTGGGCAGCTATCAAAGCTCTCTCGTGGGCTAAAAACGGGCCTCATTTTGAAGCCCATCTGCTGGGTTCGCACCCTGGCCCAGTCGGGAGGGCCTTAATTGGTATGACAAGCTTAACGTGTTTGGGAAATATAAAATGATCCGTAAGCCTCGTTCCCTTTTATTATGGTATAATTTTTTTTTTTATTTTGTATTTATTTTAACTTATTATTTTTATTATAGTTATGCCTATACGAAAATTTTAAAATAAAAATGTCCCTAATCGTTATGAGAAGTAGCAAGCAATGTGATCACTAAATGATACATGCAATTTTTTTGGGTTAAGGGGCCAATTTATGTCATAAATTAGATCCGTAATATTGATAGAAATGCTACGGAGATCCAAATGTGAAAATTTATATGTCAACAATACCCTTTTCACTCTTTTTTTAGTCACACTTGTAGAATTCAACCTAGACATCTCATCACAAATTTATAAACAGCCCAATTATCATTAATTTTGCAATCGCTTTTTTTTCCCCAAATAGTATGTTACAAACTATGTTGGTCTCATATAATTAATATTGAATAACCTTGACTTGAGTTATTACTCTCTTGTAGAGACGAACTTACACATGGACAAGCTGCAAGCAATTTTGAGGGTGATGACAAAATGGGTTTTGGAGGAATTTACAAGGCATCAACACTGCCTTTTAGCATTTGCACAACTTGGGTCATACATGGTCGAGCTCTTAGATTGATTTGAATGCACTATGAGCCAATTATAATAATCTTCTTCATGATTATTTCGTCCTCCTCATTTGTGATCCCGAGTAGTCCAAGCTCTTCTTGGAGCTCTACACATACCCAATGAGGGAAGTATGCTTCGATGGTTTGATCTACTGTGACTTTGATACTTTTTTAGCTATTTTGTTAGTTTGTTGCTGGTTTTGTGGACAAGGCAAGCTGTAAGTGGGCAACATGGGTTTATGGTTAAGTTTTAGTATGTATTTAAGCATTTTTTAGTTTTCTGAATAATATATACATCTTTTGCTGTCAACTCCTCTGTTCTTTCGAAAACAACAATCGTAGAGGATAAGAGAAAGAGGTAGGAGAGAGTGTGGAAAGCATTTGTAAAAAAATCAAATGGAGTTGGTTTGAATTGGTTCTAACTCCTATCACTGTTGCGTGCTAGTTCTTCAACTTCGAAGCCAACACCAAGCGAGGCAGAAAGTGGTTTGAAGCATGCATATGTATCGAATCGAAGCATGTATGGCCCATGCTTGGATCCACACTCATTATAGTGCTTATGCTAATTATAAATAAGGTCATGTCACAATCAAAACCTATAGCATGATAGAGTTAATTATATGTACAGTTCAAATTGATCAATGTTACCTATTTCGACTTAACACCTCATCGGATTTTAGCACCACTAGAATAGACAGGAGCTTTCTCTCTTTCCTTCCTTCCTTCTTTCTTTCTTTCTTTCTTGTTTGGTCATATGCACAAGAAAATACCACAAAAAAAAAAGCAAGTTATTTTGGTCCAACATTTGAAATTTTTACTATGAATTTGGCGTAGCTCTAGCTTCACTTAATACTTTTTAACTATTGGATCTTGTGGGACGCAGATACCAACCTCCGCATGTCGAAAGGAAGATCAAGCAAAACAGTAGATATGAAAACTCAGTCAAGAAGCAAAAACAGAAAAAACTCCCCCATCCACTTACCATCATTGCAGCTTTGAGGATGAGGACCATCTTGGCAAAAGCAAACAAAATCATCGTTCTCGAATCCACACCATCCCTCACTTCCCTCGCAGTCGCTGCAATTAAATGCGGTCTAGTTCAAAAGGAATCCCATCTCCATAATCTCACCGTAATTCATAGTCGCCAAGCTATCGATATTTGTATTAACATAAACAGGTACACTAACTGCAGAGTCGTAGGTACTAACGGCATAATACAAATATATTTCCTGCGATACTTCCTCGGGAAAATAAGCAAAAGAGTGGTGTGTGGAGTTGCTAGCACAGTCCACTAGATATGTAAAATCTGGCGGCGGTGAGGTGCAATTATAGTAGAAGAAGAAATCGGCATTAGTGGAACTGAGAATGAGAGGCGCGCTTTCGAGGTTGATATTATGCGGTGGAGCACCACAAGTGTCATGGTACATGAGGGCATCAACCGGGAGGATAGAATGGTTCGTGTAGGAGATTTCCTTGATGATGAACTCACTGACCAAGAAATTTAGGACTGGGAATATCCCTATGCAGGTGATCTTGAAATTCGGATAGCCATAATAGGAGTCTTGCTCGCCCGAAATCCAGAAAGGGTAGCTGATGTCTGGGCCATATCCGCAGTTCCGAGGTGCGCAGGCCTCGTACTGCGCATCTTCAGATACAGCCTAATAGACTAATCTGGTGAAGACAACGACAAGGGCCAACCGGCAACAATTAGCTCCACAGTTGAAGCTCTAGAGATTCATTTGGACTGGAAGGAGGTAGAGCAGGATAGAAGAGAAATCAAATGGAGTTAGTTTGAATTGGTCCTAGCTCCGATAATTGTCATGCTCTAGTTCATTGACTTTGAAGCAAATGCCAAGCGAGGCGGAAATTGGTCCCATGCGTGCATTATTCAAGCACCCAATGTAAATGCATTGTTGTCCTACACAGAAAATCTGCACTAGAAAGTCTAGAGGAACCGACCATGATACTTCCTAGTCAAAGGGACCTCTTAATAACGATTACATTGGAGGGCCCGCCTACGTGTTGAAATGTCGGAATTGATGATGATCTACTAAATCGTTAGGAACAAACCTTGAACCATCTGAGCCAAAGGGACCTCTAAATTACACTTGGGAACAAAATTCCCGTTACAAAAATCTTAGGAAAAAAGTATCAATTTAGTTATATACTTATTATACGAGTGTCAATTCAGTCCTAAATTTTTCAATTTTATTAATATTATTATTAGTTTGACGAGATATTCCTACGTAGTTTTTTCGACCAATTGCTGTCGAAAATCGTTGATGTGACGATCCACATATAATACGATCGGTGATGATTGGACACCATACTAGCAATTTCCAGCGTAAGTTTTTCGGAAGAACTACTTTGAAATTTCGAGTAAATGTTTAGGACTGCATTGATAAAATTGATAAATGTATGACAGAATTAACATTTACACAATAAATTTGGGACTGACTAGGTAATTATCCCACAATTCTTACTAAGCAACGTAAAAAATTGTTCATTTGTTATCATTTCATCCATTATACAAATTTTAGTGCTAGCAAAATAAAATAAAATAAAATAAAACAATTTATGTTGCATATTTCCTTGGGATTTTTGTCCCACATCCGATTATCAATTAATCTTTCTACTTGATTATTCGTGTTCTTATTCTTGTTCTAATTATGGAGATCATGGGATTGCGCGTTTTGCATCTTACATGTGGTATCAGGGTAATCATAACCTAGAATTCGAATGCATAGAATACTCTATTACAAACTATGTTATAATATTAATTAATGTAGTTCACATTAAAAAAACTCTTACACCGTAAATACTCTATTACAAACTATGTTGGTCTGATGTAATTGATATTGATTTGTCTCGAGTCATTTCTCTCTGGCATAGACAAACTTTCACATGGACAAGCCTCGGGTGATCTTGAGAGTGATGACAATGATGGTTTGGGAGGAATTTGTAAGGTCTCAACACTACCTTTTAGCATCTCCACAACTTCGGTCATCGATGGTCGACCTCTCGGATCGATCTGAATGCACCATAAGCCTATTACAATCATCTTCTTTGCAATTCCTTCATCCTCCTCATTTATGATCCCATGTAGTCCAAGCTCTTCTCGGAGCTCCAAGCGTCGGTGGACCCAATGAGGAAAGTATATTTCACTCGTATGATCTACCGTTACTTCAATATTTTTCCTCTTGCCGACCATCTCTAGAACCATCATGCCATAACTATAGACATCCGATTTGTGAGAAACCCCTCCGATGTTCCTTATGATTAGCTCCGGAGCAATGTATCCAACGGTGCCTCGGGCATCAAGCAATGACACGATGCTCTCTTCTCTTGGGCATATTTTGGCAAGACCAAAGTCGGAAATCTTGGGACGATAGTTTGCATCAAGAAGAATGTTGTGAGGCTTTATGTCGAAGTGCAAGATCCTTGTATTACATCCTCTATGCAAGTACTCTAGCCCATGAGCTATGCCGAGCGAAATTTGGTACAATGTGTCCCAACTCAATTGCTGATCTACCTCCAAAATGGTACTCCTGTTGAATATGAATTTTTCGAGTGATCCATTGGGCATGAACTCATAAACCAAAGCTCTTTTGCTTCCTTCAAAACAAAACCCCAAGAGGTTAACAACATTGATATGAGAAGTCCTACTTATGCTCGCAACTTCATTAAAAAATTCTTCAGCATTGCCTTTCAGCTTCTTTAGAAGCTTTACTGCGACAAATTGATCATCTCGAAGCTTGCCTTTATACACGCAACCATAGCCTCCCTCGCCTAACTTTTCTTTGAAAGAGTTGGTCATCCTCTTGATATCTTTGTAGGTGTATCTTCTGGAGGAGACGAGTCCCTCGATCTTCATTTCGCCATTGAATTGTTCGCTCCTATGCTTTATCAAAGCCATAATAATTCTGATCACTGGTTTCTTTTTGAAGGAAAGCGTTAAAATAAGGATGATCCCAATTCCAGCTCCCGATGCAGCCATTCCTGAAAAAATGGAGAATATTTTTGAACAGCAACCTCACTTCTTCAAGGCTTTTAGGCTATTTTGGAAATATTGATTCCATTGAGCAACGATGCAAGATTACTGCCAAAAAATCGCAACAAATTGCGGAGGAGAATGTAGAGAAGTGGAAGAGAAAGTCTTGAAATAATTACCTATTCCAATTTTCAGTCCAACCCTTTGTTTTCCTAAGTCAATAGTCATCAAGAGTGAAAAATGTGTCAACGAATTGCAAACTGATAACTTCAGAGTGTCTAAGAGATATAAAGATCAGGCACATCATGAGGTAATAGATCATTCTGTTTCAAGGAAGAAAAAAACCCCGATCGAGTGAAAATATTACAAATTCACCAGTTTGGATCGATTAGTGACATCTTGCCAGAGAAATTGGAAACACGTGCAAATGGATCTATGCCTGATTGACTAACAAGTATAGACATTAGCTAAAATCCTTATTTGTGAGCTATCAGGGGATGAACAGGAAGACAGCAAAAATAATTAGCCGGTTTAGAAGTAGCAAACACGCTGAAATATGATCGACAATGTGGTATCAGAGGCGGAGACAGATAAAACTTTCTGTGTATTGAATGGGCGGTACATTCTGGACATGTCTCAACTCTTTTAGCCTCTAGGCGGACCTATAGGCTTGATTAGAAGTAGTCCCACAGATAAAACAAGTGGGCAGCTCATGTTCAGGCAAGAATTTTCAAGCTTCTTGAATCGTGAACATCCAATTGATAACTAGCAAACTATTGCAGAAAGATAGAAACATCAAAATATGAGGTTCCCATAAGATGTCTCGGGACCCAACAGATTGGAGAGTTTTGTTTGCAGCAGTAAGCGAGTCCGCAGTCTAAGCTAAGGCGAAGAAATTGGAAAAGCTTAAGGATTGTATCCACAGCACGTATAAATGATACAGTAATTAAATAACAGTAAAAACATTTTCAGTACTTTTTTCCCCACTATCATTATCAACAAAATTTTCATTGATTGTGCAAAGATTTAATTAAGTGCGCAGTTCACCTCTATCAATAATATATTTCAACTACCCAAATGATCATTTGGTTGTGGTCATAATAAAAGCCCAAGAAGAAACCAGTAGTTTTAACCCAACATTTGCAAAATTTTACAGTGAAGTCAGAGCATCTTCACTCAATTTATTTAAACCATTTTATTGCAGTCCAGTTCAATAGGAACCCCTTCTTCAAGCTAGTGAAATCGGCATTAACGTGAACAGGAATGCTAACTGCAGAATAGCAGGAGCTGACGACAGAATGGTAATTCATTTCCTGCGATGCTTCCTTGGGGAAAAAACAAAAGAATGGTAGGTGGAGTTGCCAGCAAAGTCCACTGGACATAAACTTGTTGGCTGCGAGGCGCATTTATAGTAGAAGAACAGATCGGCAATAGTAGAACTGAGATTGAAAGGAGTCCTTTCGAGGCTGATATTATGTGGCGGAGCATCACAGGATTCCTGCTACACAGGGCCATTAACCAGGAGGAACGAATTTTTCGCATAGAAAATATACTTGATAACGAATTCCTCATCCGAGAAATCAAAACAAGGTATGTCTCTTTGCGGGTAATCTTGAAATTCGGATAGCCCCAGTATGAGCATTGTTCGCCATAAATCCTTAAAGGTTAGCTGATTTTCGGCGCATATATGTAGTTCCGAGGCATGCAGGCCTCGTATTGTGCACCGTCCGACAGAGCCAGATAGACTAACTTGGTGGCCATGATAAGGACCAATTGGCGACAATTTGCTACACAAACGAAGTATTGGTGATTCATTTGGACCGGAAGGAGGCAGAGGATTTCAGAGGATAGGAGAAACAGGTAGCAGAGACTGTGGAAAACATTTGCGGAAACATCAAATGGAGTTGGTTTGAATTAGTCCTAACTCCTATCATGGTCATGTGCTAGTTCTTCAACCTTGAAGCATATACCAAGCGAGGCAGCGAAAATGAGTCAAAGGGACCTCTAAATTACAATTAGGAGCAAACCTCCCATTATACAATTTTCACGACTAGTCAGTGAAAACAAGTCTCTCTAATGAAGACTTGATGGCCAAGCAGTAGCTAACTTGAACTTGCTGGGTTCCCCCAAAAGAGAAGTCATAGAAAAGTCATTCTTGTCACATGATATTCTCGGATGGAGGAAGACAAAACAAGTATAGCGCCATTGAATTTCCAACAAAAGAAACAAGTGGATCACATTCAAACAAATCAAGTTTTCTCTGGACATATTCTCGGGGTCCATTGGCCATATGATCTTCGCTGTACTAAGCGAAACTAACTCCACAGAAGCTCAAGGTTTAATGATTTCGTGCATAATCTACACAGTCGATAGTAGAATCTCATGCACTGATATAAACAGGAACCCACCGAATGAAGTTAAGAATGATATCCTGGGTATGCTACCAAAAGAACATACCAGGGTCATTGCAGGTACGAGCGTGGGGTTTGTTGCGGCAATAACACGTGAAACTAGACGATGAAGAAGAGGAGTTGCTACCGCAAAACCCACCAGAAGAAGCACAAGTCGGGCACTCAAGATAGTCAATATACTGAGTATCAAACCCTTGATTCAGAGCTTCCTGCAAACTAATATTGCCTCTTTCTAGATCATTGAGCGTGCTCTGAAGAACAGGAACCTTGATGCTCGTGACGCAGCTGTTGACAAATAGAGGGAGCTCTCTGTCCAAGAAGATGTCATCTATGAAGAAAGCCGACTTCCTGATGAAATCGTAGAAGCACTTGAACTCGTTGCTTATGTTCTTCATTGTGTCCAAACATCCATAGAAGATGCTGAGGCTCTTAACGGCAGGGGTCATATGGAAGAGAGTGGAATCCATTATGCTAGTATTCCTAAACTCATGCAAGCACGTACCCTCCATCAGATCCATCCTAGTGATTGTCATCGTACGAAGATGTTGATCAATCTTGAGGACTCGATACTTCTGCTCTTGGTACTCAAATATAGGGAATTCGTCCTCATAGCACTCGACCCTGAATGCTGGAAGTCCGCAGAATTGGGGTCGGCTGCCTCCCCAGAAAGGATAAGTAATATTTGCGACCGTTCCGCAATTAAAAGAGCGGCGGCATTCGGTATAGTAAACATCGTTGTCTCTCTCGCATAAAAGAACTTGTGGGATGATGAGGCCGATGGGGATGAAGACGAGGAGGGAGCATGAAGGGGAGGAGAGATGGAGAGCCGCTGTGTTGCCCATTTGAATAAGTTCATGCTCCCATGGGTGGAGAATAAATTGTGGAACGATTGTTGACAATGGAGAAATTCTTTTTGTATTCACTTTCTTCAGACTCAACTGTGAAAGAGATGGATGTCGTTAATTCTTCCTCACTATAATATAGAAAACTATTCTGACTGTCGACTTTGACCGAGATCAGTTTTAGTCTTCTGAAATTTCGTGGAGGGAAATCAAAGGGATGGCTATCGAGCGTTGAAACTGGATCTAGGGGCGAAGTGATGAGGAAGACAGAGGAAACATGCGAAGCAATTTCCTCCGGAGTTCTTCCTACATAGTTGAGAATGTAAAGTAAAACCTTTTTTAAGGTTCTCACTATGGAAAAAGTCTAGCCCATTTGAGGGGTCGGGAGTTGATATTGTGGAAAGTAAAGAGCAAGTCAAACCTAAATTTTAGGTTAATTGACTTATTGGCTAAATGCATTCCAATTTAAATTACTGGTTCGTGATGTGAAATATTACACTAAACTCGGAACATCTTTGCTCGTCATATTTAAACCGTTGGATCTTGCAGGTTTGCAGATACAGACCTAATGATCCAACAATTAAGGCAAGGAAAGCTGTTGAGAATGGGGTGATAAAGTTTTAGGACTTGGAGTCTAAATTTTGGCATGATTATGTCACAGCGAGAATGAGATTTCTGCACTTTATCATATCAGAGAGAAGGGCATGCCCAGCCAAATGAGACTGTCAGGCTTTTAGGGGGCATGAGCGGATCGTTTTTCCATATAACAATCAAACCTAGCAATCCCTCCCATGGAATAATATTAACTAATTGAAATCCACAAGTTAGAAGAGAGTAAGCATACCTACCCGGTCGGCCGCAAGTCGTTGAATAGACTCCCTCAAGGCAAAAACAACTAAATTCTTGCCCTGCCCTGCCCAGCCATACCCGCATCTTCCCCCGGATTTATTGCTACTTTCGCACTGCGAAGTGTTGAGAATCCAGGTGATCTCAAAGCCTTTGTTGAGGATCTCACTAATGGTAGGATTATTGTTGCCGTCCATTGAAGGTGGAGGAAAACCTAGAGGTTCACTTTTTGAAATCGGGACATGAACAATGGAACTGCAAGTGCTGAGCGGTGGATTTGGAAGGTCGACCCTGGGAACAAAGTAGCCATCTCGAGACTTGGGACAAGAGAACCGATAAGGTGGAGAGGTCGGCCATGTATGGTTTGGCCATGAGTCGCAATCACAGAATAAGGTGGAATTGAGGTCATTGGAAGTGTACTCGAAGAGATTCAAGTCTAAAGTGGTTTCATAATATGCTTCGAGACATATATTTTCTGATAAATCCAACCTAGCCACCACAAGGATCTGTGTGCTGGTATTCATGTGGATCACTCGATATTTCAGGGACTCCATGGACAGGGTTAGTTTATCTCCATTGCAGTCGAGCTCGTAGTCTGGATGCCCACAATATCTCGGTCGCTTATTATCCCTGAAAGGATAGCTGATTTCATGACCTCTGCAATTAGAAGGAGCGCACTCTTCGAACGGTGGGAACATGCTGGCAGCTGGCGCCAGGAAGTGAATTTGGAGGTAGATGAGGAAGAAGAGCAAGGAGAGAGAGGAACATGTCATGGTAAGATCCATCCGAAGGTAGCTGGATCTGAAGCAAAACAAGGAGAAGGGTATATACAAAGGAAGAGGAGGCGGAAGGATAAATAATAATGCTGGTTTTGGAATGAATGATTTGACCCAATGCACTAACGAGAACCTCTCGGCTTGGCCTCACGAAAGACCAAGACTTTGGCGCGGTGAGACAAAAGCTAAGAGGAAAAGAAGGAGAACAGGGCACGTGGAAACAAAGCCAAGTAGCTTAAGCTGCCGGCTAATTGTCAACTTGACTTGGGACGACTAGGACTAGTATTCCCCATTTTACAATTCCTACACGCAGCCCCCGACTAATCAACAAGCTTTGCCAATCTCCTTCACGATTCACTTTGAGGAAACTTCAACAAGGACCTCACGAACGTCGTTTGCCGCGTTCTAGACAGAAGCATGGCCATCGCCTAGACTAGAGAACAGAAGGGATCGGAGCCTCAGAACTGAGGCGCCTAAGCTTCATCTGGACGACTTTCTCTTTACATTGCCTAGTTATCTCTTTTGAACTAATTTGACTGGTGATATGGACATATCATCAGCCTAAAGTGCAACTTCAGTAAAATCACTGGGTCGAAAAGGGCCACGACTCCTCGGCCAAGCTGAATTGAGCCTGTCTCTCGTGATTTACGATGATGATGACCCACATTGGATCTTTAGTTAGGAAGCAATAGCTTGCCATTTTTTTCACGACAGAATTTGCTCAGGCCTCAAGTACTGAAAATAAGACTTGACCGGCGGTAGTCAGTATGGTGGACACCATCGTCTCCCTCGCATAAAAGAACTTGCGAAACGATGAGGACGACGAGGACGATGACGAGGATGGAGTGTGAAGGGAAGGAGAAAAGGATAGTGACTGCATCACCCATTTGAGTAAGTTCATGCTCTCATGGATGGAGAATATCATGTGGAATGAGGGTTTGGAATTCAGGGGGCCAAGCTGAGGATGGAGAAATTCTTTTTTTATTTACTTACTTTCTCCGGACTGAAGTGTGAAAGAGATGGATGTGGTTAATTCCTCAGTAAAGACATCAGTTTTAGTCTTATGATGTATCGTGAAGGAGGGAAATAAAAAGAAAGAATGGCTATTGAACGTCGAAACTGGGTGTGGGGGTGGAAGTGACGAGGAAGACAGTGGTCAGGAAACATGCGAAGCAATTTCCCCTGGAGTTCTTCCTATGTGATCGAAATTGAGAAGTGAAACCTTTTTTCAAGGTTCTCACTGTGGAAAAAGTCTAGCCCATTTGAGGGGTCAAGAGTTCATGTTATGGAAAGTAAAGAACAAGTCAAATCTAAATTTTAAGTTGATTGATTTATTAGCTAACGCGTTCTAATTAAAAAATTACTTGTCTATGATGTGAGATTTTACACTAAACTTGAAGCATCTTTGCTTGTCACATTTAAACCGTCGAATCTCGTGAGTTTGCAGATGCTAACCTATTCGAGAATGGGGTGATAACGTTTTGGGACTTAAAAGTCTAAATTGTAACACAATCATGCATGTCACAGTAAGGATGACTGCACTTCGTTTGAGGGAAGGATATGCCCAACAATTCTTCTCATTGAACAACTTTTAGCTAATTGAAAAACCACGTGTTAGATGAGAGTAAGCATACAAACTTGAAGGGACGATTGCCGGTACTGGCGGTATTAAAGGGACGCTTGCCGGTATTGGTGTTCTGTGGCAGGTTGCCAGATAGGCTGCATCACGGCAAAAACAATTGAATTCTTGCCTTGTCTAGTCATACCCGCATATTCCCCTTGATATAACACAATCTTCACATAGCGATGTGTTGGCAATCCAGGTGATCTCAAAGCCTTTATTGAGAATGTTGCTAATAGTATCACCAAAGTTGATGCCTGCCGAAGGTGGTGGTAAACCTATAGGTTCACTTTTTGAAATCGGGACATGAACAATGGAACTGCATCGCTTGGCAGTAGGTTTGATAGGTTTACACTGAGAACAAAGTAGCCAAATTGAGGCTCGGGACAAGAGAACCGATAATAAGATGGAAGGGTTGGCCATGAGTCACAATTGTAAATTAATGTGGAATTGAGGTTATTGGAAGTGTAGTTGAAGAGATTCAAGTCTAAAGTGGTTTTGTTATATGTTTCAAGACATATACTGTCTGATAAATCTGACCTCGCCACCACAAGGATCCGCGTGCTCCCATCAATGTGGATCACTCGATATTTCTGAGACACCATGGACAGAATCGGGTTATATCCGTCACAGTCAAGCTCGTAGCCTGGATACCCACAGTATCTTGGTTGCTCTACATGCCTGAAAGGATAGCTGATTCGTATATGCCCACAAACAAAAGGAGCGCATTCTTGGAATGTCGGGAAGTTGCCCGTAGCTCGCACGGGGAAGTGAATTTGGAGGGAGATGAAGAAGAGAAAGGAGAGAGAGGAAAATGGCGTGGTAAGATCCATCCGAAGGGAGATGGTGTTGGAGCAAAACAAGGAGGGGGTACATATGAAGGAATGCGGAGGAGGGAAATGACAAAGATGGCCATCGCGAACGTTAAATTTGGGTCTGGCGGAGGAGGTGATGGGGTAGATGCGGTCTGGAAACATGCAAAGCAATTTCCTCCGGATTTCTCCCCATGATGTTATAATCGAAAGGTGAAAACTTTCTTCTAGGTTTTCACTGAAAAAGTCTAGCCCTTTAAGGGGTCGAGTTCATGGCATGTCAAGTAAAGAACAAGTCAAACTTAAATTTTTCGTTACTTGACTTATTGGCTAACGTCCGATTTAAAATACTTGTCCATGATGTGAAATTTTATGGTAAGTTCGGAGCATATTTGCTCAGTGTATTTAAACCATTGGATCTAGTGGGTTCACAGATATTGACCTAATGATCCAACAGCTAAGATAAGGAAGGCTGTCGAGAATAGGATGACAAAAGTTTTAGGACTTCAGGTCTAAATCGTGACATGATAATGTCATAGCGCGGATGAGATGACTGCACTTCATAATATTAGAGGGAAGGGTATGCCCAGCAAAATGAGATTGTCAAGGCTTCTAGGGGCATGAACGGGTTGTTGTCTAATTAACAAGCAAACCCAGCACTCCCTCCCCTGGGAGAACATTAGCTAATTGAGAACCACACACTAGGCGAGAGTAAGCATACATACCACAGGTCGTTGAATGGACTCCGTCAGGGCAAAAATAATTGAATTCTTGCCTCGTCCTGTCATACCCACATCTTCCCCCAGATTTATTGCAACTTTCGCACTGCGAAGGGTCGAGAATCCAGGTGATCTCAAAGCCTTTGTTCAGGATCTTACTAATCACAGCATGAATAATAAAAGCACTATCACGGCTGTCATCTGGTGGTGGTGTTAGACGGCTGTCCTCTGGTGGTGGTGTTAAACTTGGAGCTTCACTTTGTGGAATTGGGACAAGGACACTGGAGTTGCATAACTCGTATAGTGGTTTTGCAAGGTCTGCATCGAGAGCAAAATAGCCATCTCCAGACTCAGGACAAGAGAACCAATAAGGTTGAGGGATGGGTGACGGATCGCAATCGTAGAATAAGGTGGAATTTTGGTCGCTGGAAGTGTAGTTGAAGAGATTCAAGTCTAAAGTGGTGTTGACAAATGACTGAAGACATATATCTTTTGATAAATCCATTCTCACCACCTCAAGGATCTGCGTGCTCCGATCTATGTGGATCACTCGATATTCCACGGACTCCATGGACAGGGTCGGGTAATGTTCGTCACAGCCGAGCTCGTAGCTTGGATGTCCACAGTAACTTTTTTGCTCTTTATGCCAGAAAGGATAGCTGATTTCTTGATCCCCGCAAGGATGGGGAACGCACTCTTGGAACGGCTTGAAGTCGCCGGAAGCTGGCACAGGGAACTGAATATGGAGGGCGATGATGAAGAAGAGCAAGGACAGAGAGGAACACGACATGGTATGATCCGTCCGGAGGGAGAAGGTGTGGGAGCAATACAAGGAGGGTACATATAAAGAAAGAGGATGCAGAGGATAAAGAATGACGCTGCTTTTGGGAATGACTTGACCCCAATGCACATCGAGAATCACTTGACTTGGCCTCCCGAAGACCAAGACTTTGGCGCGGGGAGACAAAAGCTAAGAAGAAGAGAAGGAGAACAAGGCACGTGGAAACAAAGCCAAGTAGCTTGAGCTGCTGGCTAATTGTGAACTTGACTTGAGGACGACTTGGAATAGTATTCCCCATTTTCCAATTCCTACACGCAGGAGCAGCCCCAGCTAATCAACGAGCTTTGGCAATCTCGTAGACAATTCAATCGAGGACACTTCAATAAGGGCCTCAAGTACATAGCTAACAGCGTTCTAGATGCAGGGCCATCGCCTAGACTACTAGAAAATAGAAGGGATTGGAGCCTCAGAATTGAGGCGGCTAACTTTCATCTGGATGAGTTTCTCTTTAACTTTGCCCAGTCATCTTTTTGAAGTGATTTGACTGATGATACGACTAATCATTAGCCCAACCTACAACGTGGGTAAAATCAGTGGATCGAAAAGGGCCGTGACTCCTCGGCCGAAGCCGGATCGGGCCCATCTCCCGTGATTTACGATGATGATTACCCATATTGGATCTTTAGCTAGGAAGCAACAAGCTTGCCATCTTTCTCACGACAGAAATTGCTTAGGTTCTTTGACCAAAAAAAAAAAATTTCTTAGGTCCATAAATCGCTCAGGCCTCAAGTACTGAAAATAAAACTTCTGCTCTTGGTACCCCAAGATAATGAATTCGTCCTCATAGCCCTCTACCTTGAATCGTGGAAGTCCACAGAACTGGGGTCGGCCACCTCCCCAGAAAGGATGAGTTATATTTGCAATGGTTCCGCAATTAAAAGAGCGGCGGCAGTCGGTATAGTGGACACCATCATCTCCGTCACATAAAAGAACTTGTGGAAAGATGAGGCCGACGAGGACGAAGACGAGGATGGAGTGTGAAAGGGAGCAGAGAAGGAGAGTGGCTGCGTCCCCCACTTGAGTAAGTTCATCCTGTCATGGATGGAGAATATCATGTGGATTGAGGGTTGGGGCAAGCTGAGGATGGAGGAATTCTCTTTTTAATTGCTCACTTTCTCTGGACTTAAGTGTGAAAGAGATGGATGTGGATAACTCATTGTCAGTATAATAATAATAGAGGAAGCTATTCTGACCATGGACTTTGACCGAGATTAGTTTCAGTCTTCTGGAATTTCGTGAAGGAGGGAAATAGAAAAGATGGCCATCGAACGTTCAAACTGGACAGTGATAGGAAGATGCGGCCTGGAAACATGCAAAGCAATTTCCTCCGGACTTCTTCCCATGTTGTTGAAATCGAAAGGCGAAATTTTTTTTTGGGTCTTCAATGTGAAAAAGTCTAGCCCATTTGAGGGGTCAAGAGTTCATGTTACGTGAGATGTATGTAAAGAACAAGTCAAACCTAAACTTATCGGCTAACGCATTCTGATTTAAATTACCTTTCCCTGATGTGAAATTTCATGGTAAATTCAGAGCATCCTTGCTCAATGTATTTAAACTGTTGGATCTTGAGGGTATGCAGATACCGACCTAATGATCCATTCATTAAGATTGTAAGATCGTTGAGAATGGGGTAATAAAGTTTTAAGACTTAGGACTCTAAATTGTATAATGATCATGTGAGATGAATGCACTTCATTACACTAGAGGGAAGGGCATGCCCAGCAAAATGAGATTGTCAGGCTTTTAGGGGCATGAGCGGGTCGTTTCCCCAATTAACAAGCAAAGGAAAGAGTATGCGCAGCAATCTAATCTCTCTCATGGAACAACTTGAACTTATTAAAAACCACAATTTAGCAACCGTCACATAAGCATACATACCCGAAGGTCCGGGGCAGGTCGTTGGACAGGCTTTGTCACGGCAAAAACAATTGAATTCTTGTCCCATCCAGCCATACCCGCATCTTCCCCCTGATTTAGTGCAATTTTCGCACAGAAATGTGTTGGCAATCCAAGTGATCTCAAAGCCTTTTTTCAGGATATCTCTAATAGTAGCATGACTAATGGTAGCACCATTGCTGTCCTTCGGTGTTGGTGGTGGACTTGGAGCTTCAATTGGTGAAATTGGGACGAAGACACTGAAGTTGCATTGCTCGCGTGGCAACTTTTCAAGGTCCGCATTGAAAGCAAAGTAGCCATGTCCAGACGCGGGACAAGAGAACCGATAAGGTGAATGGGTTGACAATGAGTTGCAATTGTAGAATAAGGTAGACTTAAGGTAACTGGAAGTGTAGTTGAAGAGACTAAAGTTTAAGGTGGTGTCGACATGTGTTTTAAGACATATATCTTTCGATAAATCCATCCTCGCCACCTTAAGGATCTGCATGCTCCTATCCATGTGGATCACCTGATATTTCAAGGACTTCATGGAAAGAATGGTCAGGTTATCTCTATCACAGTCAAGCTCGTAGCCTGGATACCCACAGTAGCTTGGTTGCCTAACATGCCTGAAAGGATAACTGATTTCTTGATCTCCGCAAACAAAAGAAGCACACTCTCGGAACTGTTGGAATTCGCCAGAAGTTGGCACCAGGTAGTGAATATGGAGGGAGAAGATGATGAACAAGGACAGAGAGGAGCGCGACATGGTAAGATCCATTCGAAGGGAGATGGTATTGGAGCAAAACAAGGAGAAGGTAGATGTAATGAAGAGGATGGACAGGATAAGACCGATGCTGCTTTGAGAATGATTTGAACCCAATGCACCAATGAGAGCCACTTGATTTGGCCTCCCGAAAGACCATGACTTTGGCGCATTGAGACAAAAGCAGAGAAGAAAATAAGAAGCACAAGGCGCGTGGAAACAAAGCCAAGTAGCTTGAGTTGCTGGCTAGTTGCAGACTTGACTTAAGGACGACTTGGACTATTATTACCCATTTTACAATTCGTATACGCGGTTCTCAACTACTCAATGAGCTTGGCCAATCTCCTTGACAATTCAATCGAGGACACTTCAATAAGGACCTCGAGAACATAGTTAGCAACGTTCCAGACAGATGCAGGGCCATCGCCTAGACTAGAAAAAAGAGGGGATTGCAGCCTTAGAACTAAGACGACTAAACTGTCATCTGGACGAGTTTCTCTCAATTTTGCCTAGGGGTGAGCCACAAATACCGCCCAGACCGGGAATTGCCCGGTTCTGGGCGGTTTCTGGAGGGGCTGGTCTGTTCCCGATTCCATAAAAATGGAACCGGTGATTTTCGGTCCGGTTCCCGGTTCCAAGGATGGAACCGCCTAGATCGGACTGGACCGACTCCTTTTTTTTTTTTTTGTGTGTGGTTATTTCTTAAAAATATTCAGAGAATAGCAACCCCTCAAGCTTGTTCTTCCCTCTCGGCTCTCATGCCTCTTTCCTTCTCTATATGGCGGACGACAGCGTCGTCCAACGTCTGGAGGAGGAGGGCCTTCTCGACGAGCTCGGTGTAGAGGGAGTCGAGTCGAGGAGAGTGACGAGGATGGAGTTGGAGCTTATCTGATCCCCATGGAGTTGCGGGGGGCCGGTGGGGCAATGCGGAGGAGATAGGAGGGGGGAGACACCACAGACGCGAGGATCCATGAGGGCTTGAGAGCGAGCTCGGAGCGAATTGGACGTGTCCTCATCGTCTCTCTAAAATGGAGGACTCGTCATGGTGGTTTTTGGGGAGGGAGGAGGGGAAGTGGGTTTTGCGCGGAGAAGAGAGAGATGGAGATGGGACAGGAGGGACTGACTCACGGTAACCTAGAGAGAGAGAGGGAGAGAGAGAGAGAGGTTGCTCTCTTTTTCCTTTTTTTTTTCAAATGCCACTCTCTTCTTTAAAATTTGACCGGTTCCCTAAACCGGACCGGACCGGTATGGTCTGGTTCCCGGTTTTAGGAGTTTTCGGTTCCACTTGGAATCGACTGGAACCAATTATTGCTAATTTTGTCCATTGATTTGACTCATGATATCAACATATCATTAGCCCAAACTGCAACATGGGTATTATCAGTGGATTGAAAAAGGCCTCGACTCTTCAGTCGAGCCAAACTAGGGCCATCTCTTGTGATATTATGATGATGATCCACATTGGGATCTTTAGCTATAGGAAGCAATAAGCAAAGGTTGCCATCTTTTTCTTGACAGAGATTGCTAAGACCCATCAATCGCTCAAGTCTCAAGCAATGAAAATAAAAACTCTTTCTAGGCATCAATTCCTCGGGAGGAAAATGATTATAATCAAAGCAATAATAGCCAGAAAAGCGAAAAAGACATTTTTCTAAAAAGAAACCACCGCCTTGTAATGATAGACCATACTCCAAGTTGTGAGTTGCAATGAGTAGATAGAAGATACTTTCGAAATTTCGCCCAACCGAAAAATTTATTACTTCAATTCGCTACATGCGAATCTTTATACTTTAAATATCACAAGAAAATTCACTTTAGCTTAGGGCATCGAAGTAATTCACGTATCTTGTCTACGGAATTTATATTAAACTTTATGTACGTAATCTTCATTCACCTATTAATTTAAGTTTTTAGATTGGGCATTGAATAAGGTATCCTAGTTAACTCATTTATTTCGCATGTACCATTCCTCACTAGTTAAATTCTATGTGTGGTTCTAATTTCCCCGTGAGAATGGTACTAAAGTAACAGTTTTGTTTGTCTATGAATCCATATTATATATATATATATATATATATATATATGAGTAATATTGCTCTATTTATTAATTTAAGCTTTCATATAGGACCTGTTGCACGGGATATACTAGTAGGTGTAATTACCATTCAAATTTTGAAAAGTATTGATTAAGAAATTGACGAACCTAAGTATATAATTCTCTAATTCTAAAAGCTGCTGAAACATCGAAGTATGCCAGAAATCAGATCACGCGCAACTAAGAAGTGACAAGCATCGAAAAAGGCAATCATGGCAATTGGCAAACAAGATGCAAAACCAATTATGAAGAAAGAGAGGAAACGGACGGACACAAACTTCAATCTTACCTTTGCAAAACGAGCCGCCCGTGTGATTTGACCCGTCCTCGCAGAAGCACAGCAACTGCTCATTCTGGTTGAACGCGCACCGCCCGCCGGAGTGCTCGCACGCGCCGCACTCCCTCACCGCCGCCCAGTCAAGCACGAACCCCTCGCTCATCGTCCCAGCGAGCTCGTCCCCCCCGTTCGCCGCCGTCACCTCCGTCCGCTTCACCGCCGCCACCACTGCCTCCTCGCAGCCCCACGCCTCACGAATCGCCGCCGCCTTATCGGGGCTCATGTCCACGAACACATACGACTGCTTATCACCAGATCGCAAGCAATCGATGGCCCTGGCGGGAATGGGCGCCAACGGAGGGGTGCTGCAGTTAAAGAAGAAGGTGAGATTGACATCGGCGGAGTTGTAACCGAGCGGGAGCGAGTTGATCGTGAGGTTATGGCTGGCCCTGGGGCATATCCGGTCGGCGACGTCGATGTCGACGAGAGTCAGGGTTTCTTCGACGTAGTTGATTTCGGCGACGAAGTAGGTGTCGCCCGGAAGAGAGATGGTCGGGGGATTATCGACATCCGGGCAACTGATTCTGAGCTGTGGGTAGCCGCAGTATACGGGGGCGTCGCTGACGGTCGAGAATGGATACTTGATGGAGATGTTTCCGCATTGAGACTGCGATTCGCAAATGGTTGGGAAAGCGGAGTGGACGCCATGGAAGCTCAGCAAGAAGAAGAAGAAGAAGACGAGGGAGAGAGAAGGGGACAGAATGCAGAGAAGGTGGTGGCGGCTTGGCATTTGCTTTGTTCTTTTCTTGGTGAGGAAGAAGATAACCGTCTGGCAATTTAGAATGGACCGCCCATAACTATATAGTAATGCGTTCAAAGTCTTACATTGGGACTAAAGGCTGCACAATTTTATTTTATTTTCGGTCAAAGGCTACACAAATTTGACTTTGATATACTTTTTGCGGGCAACGTTCGAGTAATCCTACGTGAAAATTTTTTCTAATACGTTAATAATGATTTGCTATGGTCATAAGTCGGTGCCAAAAAAAACTACGTATAAGTACTCTAGCGTGTAAAATTTTACGTGTCGGTCTTTACAAGCACTTTGTATGTAGTCTCATGGTTGGCTTAATTAAGTAAGAAGTTGGAAACTTCACTAAACCATAACTTTTTCTATTTCGTCTATCATTCTAATATCCATTTTTTCTTTTAAAAGAAAGGAATGATTTAGAGCTTAATACACCTTTTCATAAACTTATTATAATTTTTCTAATTTAGTCATTTTTTTTTTGTTAATTCAATTCTAAACATTTTGTATTTGTGTCAATTCAGTTTATCCAGTTAATTTTGACTAGTCGGCGCTAATGTTGACACCGATCGTCCAGCTAACATTGACATGTCAATTCACACACACACACACCCACACATTTTTCATTTTTTCTCTCTATTTTTTTTCCTTTCCTTATTTCTCCGACATATATAGTTTTTTTCATTTTTTCACACACACACACACATGGTTCCTTTTATTTTTTCTCTCTATTTTTTTTTTCCTTTCCTTATTTCTCCTAGTCGGTGAGGTTTCGCCCAAATCTGGTGTGGTCATGCCTTGTTACTTTTGCGAGCAAGGTCGAGCTCAGCCTTGCCAGTAGTGGCTAAGGCTCACCCTCGCCAGTGGTTGGTGAGGTTGAGCTTCACCTAGTGATGGCAAGAGCGAGGCCTCACTTGGGGTGGCTAAGGCTGGCTGTCACCGGTGCCAACGAGGACAAGCCTCCCTAGTCGCCAGCTACGTTGACCTTCCCAACCCTTGCCTCCAGTCGGTCCAGTGATTGACCAAAGGAAGAAGGAAAGAAAAAAAAAAAGATAAAGAGAAAAAAAGGAAAAAAAATCGAAAAGTAAATAAAATATTAAAAAATTGACATATTGGCATCAGCTAGATAGTTGGCATTGGCTAGTGTCCACGTCAGTGTTGGCCAGCCAAAATTGCCAAGGGGACTGAATTTGTACAAATGCAAAAGATTTAGAATTGAATTGGCCAAAAAAATTTAGGACTGAATTGGAAAAATAACAATAAATTTATGATTGTTTTGATAATTTTACCCCCTTTTTTTTAAACAGTTAAGGGCTTGGCTACACTTTTTATAAAATATTTAGGGGACTTTAATTTAGTGCAATTTTTCATGAGTAAATTTTATGAAATTACAATCTCTAACAATTAAAGTTGGTTATCAGCATTTTCTATGTTGAGAAATAGTGAAGAAGTTGATTGATCTTGCAATTCAAATCTAACACAAAAAGGAAGAAATTATTGGACAAATCAACAGATCTTGAAATTCAAACTCAACATGCCATATTCTCTTTATAGTTTTAGTCTTCACTAAGTTTATAATTCGACGGAGTTTGATTCGATAGTTCGTATTATATATGCGACCACAACAAGATTAAGCGATAAATGATCTTAAAACATTGTGAGTAAAATTTCATATGCAACAAGTACTATAATCGTTGTAAGTATTTTCATTTTGACTCGTTCAAATCAGCGTGTTCGCTTAGCTCTTGAAGAATCTTTTTCTTGCCTTTTCATTTGGGCTTCCTTTTTGGTTTTGCATGTGGAGGCTAACGAAGCAAGCACACAAAATAGCTCCAGGGATTACTTCTAGATGGTGCACACAGTTAGTAAGTAGAGCTGTTAAACGGGTGGGTTGGGTTGAGTTTGGGTCGGGTCATTAATGGGTTGACCTAAATTGATCCATTAATCTATTTATGATCCATTTATGTCTAATGTAAACTTTTTTACCCATACCCGACCCGACCTATACCCGACCCGACCCATATTAATAAAATATTTTCATATTTAACCAAATTTAGGAAAACTTATTCTTATGTTTTTTTTTTCAAAGATTATAGTACTAAAAAACTTCCAAACAATACAAATCCAATCAATAATTTTTCAAAAAAATTATATATATATTTAAAAACTAAAATAGTTTTATACAACACAAATTTAATGGAAATTTTTTAATTTTTTTAAAATAATTATTTTAAAAATCGAATTTTAATTATTTTTATTTTTTAAAATAAATTTTTAATTATTTTTATTTAAAAAAATTAAAAGTTAATTATTTTTATTTTTTAAAAAAATAAAATTTTAAAAATAAAATTTAAATTAGTCACTTAATTCTCCTTCTCATTACAAGAAATTAGGAATCTTGTTACGAGACTTGTGCCTTCCATGACTATTCCTTGGCTTCCCCTTGAAATCTAGAGGCAATACACAATACCGATGGGGATGGATAGATTGACTTCCTTTCGAAGCGAAAAAAAGATGCGAAATTCAATCGAAGAGGCGAATTAGGAACGGATCGCCATGGATGACAGTGGAAGCAGATGATGATGAATGCATTGTGCAGTAGGAAAGTCGAATGATATGCAAAGAGAGGAGCAACGCGCATGTGCATCTCTGTCTCCATGGATACCGGCATGCAGGACATGAAGAAGAGGGAAGAGGAGAGAACCTGATGGATGGATGGATGGATGGATCGTCCGATTTTGAGCAGGTGCAGAAACGCACTCCTTCCCAAACTAAAAAGCGCCAAAAAAAAGTCTCTGTGTCTCCTCTCCCTCGCCCGCCCCCGCAACTTGCCGAATGTTGGCGAGGCCTCCGCCTCGCCGGATCTGGCGAGCCGCGAGCTCGCCGACATCGGGCGAGCTCGAGTCTCGCCAAATCGGTGAGGCTCGAGCCTCGCCGGGCGTTAGTGAGGCGGGCCTCGCCAGATCCGGTGAGCTCGAGTTCACCCGATGCCGGTGAGCTCGAGGCTCACTTGGCCGGTCGCCGGCCATCGCCGTCTTGCCGGCGACCGGAGGAAGAAGAAAGAAAAAAAAAAAAGAAAGAAAAAAGGAAAAAAAATAAAAAATAATTATATTTTCGGTTTTTATAAAAAAATAAAATTGTAAAGTTAAAGAGAGAAGAGACTAGAGAGAGATGGTGAGGTTTTGAGTTAAAATAAATGGGTTTCTTTTTAATAGATTGATAAATGGGTCTTAAATGGGTCAGAGAGCTGACCCATTTAAGACCCATATATCTTAATCTTGACTCATTAAAACTCATTATGGGTGTTTTAGAAAATAAAATTTGACCCATTAACGACCCATTTAACCATAAATGGGTTGCACAACCCATTTAACACCTCTATTAGTAAGGTATTTCGTCGTTAGAAATTGATCAGTCTTAAAAGTAAATTGCAGTAATAATTCGATGCATGAAGTATCAGACAACATCCACTGAGAGCGATTGAGAATTCGATTAAGGTTGTTGTAGAATTGGTAATTTTCTTGTGCGGATGCTTTCAATGGATTGAAACTTTGAAAATGACTATGGACTTCCATAAAGAAGTGAGACACATCTTTGGACCACAGCCGTTTTTGTCTTTTATTTGAAAGAAGGGTAAGATTTAGAGTTTTTTTTTTTTTTTTTTTGTTCGGAAATGAGAGATGCTTTCATTCATAATAACGAGAATTACAAGAAGATGACAAGTAAGATTCCAAACATAAAATTTCTGAAAGAGTTTGAGGAGGAAAAGATCTCCAATTTAGCGGGAGGGATTTAGTTCTGTTTGTCTTGGCTAACCAGTCAGCAGCTGAATTGGCTTCCCTTGAGCAGTAGACCACCTGCATTGCATTTGATTGGGTTAATATCACTTTGCATTGGTCAAGAGTAGTCTTCACGTTCCAAGGAGGTTCGGCCCAGCCCATTAGACTTTGCACTGCAGTTAAACAGTCGGTCTCGCAATGCACTTTCCCTCTTTGTACTTGTTCAGTTGCAGCTTCTTCCACGTGCGTATCCTTTATGAGCTGTAGAAACTCTAGCCCGTGCAAAATCGCTAGGGTTTTGACTTGAACAGGGGAGGAGACTCGGACGTCTCGCACGAAGCCGTCGATCATTTGTCCGGCTTGATCCCTTAGTATTTCGGCAACGGATTCGACAGATTCTCCTAGTACCCAAGAGCCATCGACGTTTAGTTTCATCGATCCTCTCTCCGGCGGTCTCCAACTTCTTGGTGAGGGCAGATCTATGGGTTTCTTAGCCTCGCTTTTGTTTTGCCATCTTCTGAAATTTTGGAGTTGTGCTTGTGCGAGATCAACTATGCTGTTCAGGTCCGGTGATTTTGCTCTGAAGATGGAGTTGTTGCGGGCTTTCCATATGAACTAGAGGACCATCGGCACCAATTCCTTCTCGGGTGAGTTTATGTTGCCGTCGAACTTTTCCATCAGCCATTTATCAAACCGAGATATGAGATTGGGTTTACAGATGAAATTAATCCGTGGATATGTCCATATATTCTTTGTCCACTTGCAGAGGAGAAACAAGTGCTCGGATGTTTCCGGTTGGGTGTTGCAGAGCGAGCAAATTGGATCAGGTAACACCTTTCGTTTATATAGGTTCTCTCGTGTGGGTAGTGCATTTTGACAAATACTCCATGCAAAGATGCGCATCTTAGGGGGGATAGATAAATTCCATAGCTGCGTCCATAACTTTCGAGGGGGCTAGAATGAACTTGATGTCTGTTTAGTTGTGTTTCTGTAGTGCGCGCACTCACTTTGTTGTAGCCGCTCTTGACCGTGTACACTCCAGACCTGTTTCCTGTCCATACTAGATTATCTTCCTTCTGGTTTGGACTTAGAGGTATAGAGAGAATTTCGTTTGCTACTCGGTCTTCAAACAGGTCTTGAACTTCTATTTCTTTCCATGCTCTGCTTTCTTCGCTTATAAGTTCAGCCATAATTCTAGGGTCATCTTTATTTGCCGGGCCACCTATCACTCCAGACGTCAGCCATTTATCCTCTCTAATTCTGATTTTCTTGCCATCACCTACCCTCCATACTACCTCCTTTTCAATCGCTTCTTGCCCCACCAGAATGCTTTGCCATCCCCATGATGGATGCTGCCCTTTTCCTGCCTTCCACATATCTCCATTTGGGTAATAGACTCCTTTCAAAATTCTGCTCCATAAAGCTGAGGGGGATTGAGACAGCCTCCAAGCTTGTTTTCCCAGCATTGCCTTGTTAAAGTTTGTCAAATCTCTAAATCCGAGCCCTCCTTCATCTTTCCTCATTTTCAATACTTCTCATTTCTTCCAGTGCAAGCCTCTCCTTGTATCATTTTTTTCCACCAGAAGGATGCTATTCTTCTCTCAATTGCTTTACATATCGAGATGGGTATTTTAAAGATCGACATTGCATATTGAGGAAGAGCTTGTACTACACTTTGTATCAGTGTTTCTTTACCTGCTTTGGACAGTATTTTCTCTTTCCATCCCTCCATCTTCATGTGTAATCGAGCTAGGATCCAGGCGAACATCTCTTTTTTGATTTACCCCAGTCCGTCGGGATGCCGAGATACTTCCCTATTTTGTCTATGATCGATACTCTAAGTTCTTGCGCCAAATTCCTTTTTAGAGTTGGAGGACAGCCCCTGCTAAAACATACTCCTGATTTGTTGAGGTTGATAGCTTGGCCCGTAGCAAACAATACTGGTTTAAGACAGCTGCTAGGTTTTGGCATTCTGAAATAGTCCCATCCAAGAAGAAAATAGCATCGTCGGCAAAGAGTAGATGCGATAGAGTAGGGCAATGTGTATTCAAGGTTATCCCTTTGAGGCTCCCATCTACCATAGCCTTGTGCATTAACCAGGATAGCACATTCGACACAAGAATAAACAGATTAGGTGAGAGAGGATCACCTTGCCTTAATCCCCTTGATGGTGTGAAATAGTGCATAGGCTCCCCGTTTACCTTCACACTAAAAGTTACCGTTGTAACACATTGCATAATCAGCCCCACCCATCTTGTGTTAAATCCCATTTTCAGCAAGCATTCCTTCAAAAAATCCCATTCTACTCTGTCATATGCTTTTTGCATATCAAGTTTCAAAATCGCTTGAAACTTCTTTTTTCTCTGCTTGATTTTGAGTTGATGGATAACTTCCTGAACTATTAATATATTGTCTTGAATTTGCCGGCCTTGTACAAAGGCACTTTGTTCAGAAGTGATAATTTCTGGGAGCCATCTTTTCAGTCTGTTGGCCAACACTTTTGCTATGATTTTGTAGTTGAAGTTACATAGGCTTATGGGTCTGAATTGGGTTATGTGTTCTGGATTTTTGATTTTCGGTATTAGGGAGATATGCATTTGATTGAGGATGGGATCGAGAGTACCTGTCTCAAAGAAACTTTGTACTAGGTGGATAACTTCATGCTTTAAATCCTCCCAATAGTGCTGATAAAATTGCCCGTTTAGACCATCGGGACCTGGAGCTTTAAGTGAACCCATTTGGAATACCGCTTCTTCTACTTCTTCCATTCTCACAATTTCCAGTAGGTGTGCATTAATTGTCTCATCAACTGGACTAGGACACTGATCTAGGACTGGCTGGATATTTCTCGAACCCACGGTTTCATAAAGTGTTTGATAAAAGCCCCGAATATGTTGCTTAAGTACATTCGGCTCCTTGCACCAAGTTTCTTCATTTATCTTCAGCATTGTGATTCTGTTGCGCTGCCTTCTCTGCATTGTTGTGGCGTGAAAATACTTTATGTTTTTGTCTCCCCATTTAAGCCAATTGATGCGCGCCCTAAGTCCCCAGTATTTTTCCTCCTGTCTCCATAGCTTTTCTATTTGATCCACAACCTGCCGAGATTCCTCCTTGTTGTATCTTTCTGGAGGTCTATTAGTTAGCTCTGTTAATGTCCGCTTCAGCTCTCTTATACGAAAGGTAGCATTAAGGAACTTATTTTTGCTCCATTTTGCAAGTTCCTCAAAGACTTCTTGAACTTTGTCTGAAAAAATTCTTTCAGCTAATGGGTTTTCATTCAATGTTCGTTGGATAACCTCCTTACATTCTGTTTCTTCTAGCCAAAAGGCTTCGAACTTGAATTGTTTTTTCCTTTTCTTGCTTTCAGGATGCAACACAAGAAGAAGAGGGTTGTGATCAGACCCGACTGCTGGTAGAGCCTGAACTTCGGCATTTGGGAAAGTCACCCGCCAATCCATGGTACATATTACTCGATCTAATCTTTTTTTAACCAAGTCATCTCTTGCTCTGTTGTTAGCCCAAGTGTAGGCACAACCTTTACTATCGATATCCATTAGGGAACAATCATTCAAGAGCTCGCGAAACGCTGCTATTTTGTAGTGATCAGCCTTCCTTTTTCCTACCTTCTCCCAAGCATATAATATTTCGTTAAAATCCCCCATACAAATCCATGGGAGAAGGTTTTGTGACTGTATCTCCCTTAATTTCTGCCATAAGACTAGTCTCTCCTCATAATTGGTAGAAGCATAGAGGAAAGTTATTCGCATGAGACAGCCGCTTGTTGGATCCTGACATTCGATATCAATGAAGGCTTTGGTGCTGGAAATTACTCTTAAGTTTACCTCGTTACTCCACATGAGTGCTAGTCCTCCTGCAATTCCTTCCGGATTCTCTAGAATTTTGTTTGGGAATTTTAGGCGTTTTATAACGCCCTCAACCATCGACTCCTTGTTCTTAGTCTCCATTAAGAAGACCATAGTAGGCCTTTCGAGAGCGATTAGAGCTCTCAGCTCATGGAACGTTAGGGGATTGCCCAATCATTTCCCACCTTTACTATATGGGCAGGGGTTTCCAGAAGCTCCATTTCATCAATGAGCATAATGGGATTTTCTGCTGATCTTTTCTGTTTTTTTGCTTTATGAGTCTTCAGGCCTTTCTTGTTGTTTATTTCCTCATCCTGCATATTCACTTTGGGAAGATCGATGCTCATGATCTGTTTCCCCTTATCTTTCTTGTTGAGATCTATAGCCAATCCTTCAGTTGTATAGTTAGTCAGATAACGTTCCGCCCTTTTCTTGCTGCGTGCATTAGTAGCTCGAATCTCCGGTTCATTTCTAACCTCTCCTTCCATACCATTTTCTGTTGCAGGCATTTCTAGAATTACTTCTTCCACATCTGAATTTGTTTCAAGCTGACCGTAGAATGCTTCCTAATGAGGGTTGTGATCACGTACTTCCGCCTTTAGCCAAGGTCCGTACTTTCCTGCTTTATTCTCGGCCCATTTGGTCTGTTCATAGGGAATTTCCTCACAATTTGTGGCGTAATGCCCTATTCTCCCGCATGAATAGCAATAATGAGGGAGTCGTTCATACTTAAATTCCACCCAAAGCTTCTTTTCCCTATGTCCAATATAGCTCCCGATTTTAAGGGTGAATTCAAATCCAAATCTACTCTCACCTTTCCTGCTTTGTGTGGACCATTTCCTCTCGCCTCCATTTGTATTTTTGAGACTCGGCCCACTCTTTCAGCCAAACCCTTTCAGCCAAACCGGCAACCACTTCCTCTCTAAACCATCTTAGAGGTTTCCCTCTCATTTGAACCCAAAAGGCGCAGTGAGTGAAGTCATAATAGTGCTCTGGGATCTCTGGTTCGCATTGTTTCAGAACTAACAGGTTACTTGCAAAGGACCATGGGCTTGTATTTTTAACTCTCTCTTTATCTTCTTTAGATTGAAACACAAAGGAGAAGAGTCCTGGCTCTTTTTGTAAACAAGCAACAGAGTCTGTTTTCCATGCCTTCTTCATCGTGTTTGTAAAGGCTTGGAAATTAACATTTGGTTTGGAGAATAGCTTGCCAAATAGAGTAAGATTACATTCGTGCCTTTTAATAGGAGGGATTTCGGTTGAAACCTCAACAACGTCACTTTCTAACCAGAGATACCCTAAGCTTTTGCATAATGCTGTTAATCTTAAATCATTCTCGTTCTCACCTGCCATTTCTCCGATTTGCAGGGTGTCGCACTGCTCTTTGCCTGCTTCGAACTGGATCTGGGTCTCTTTTCTTTACTTGTTGAGGTCTGAAAACTAGGTCATTGCTCTTTGGAGTGGTCGATTTTGCTGAATCTGTTTGTCTTTTTGGTATGAAGAGGTAGCGATTTGGGGTTAGATTGAAGGGGGCTCTGTGAATATGGTGTGGGAAGACTGAAGATTGCTTTACGATCAACCTGTGGTAAGAAGCTTGAAGTCTATGGAACAGTGGAAAATGGGGAAGGTCCGTTTGGTGAGGATTTGTGTGTGGGTTTGTGGTTTTTGACGAATAACTGGGAAAAGGAAGGATTAGGGTTCGGGGACCAACTTACCAGATCTGGAGTGCCCACAAATCCATCGGGGAGGAGCAGCAAAACCAGAATCATGGAGGTCTTAGGCTTCTAAGGGTGGTATCAGCCATTTGAGTGAAAAGGGGAAAACTCTACCCTAGGGAGAGAGAGAAGAGCTCTTCCGAGAGAAGAGAGACGCACCCAAACACTTTGATTTAGAGTTCGATACACGTCTTTGAAACATTTAGAATTCAATTGCACATTCAATAAAACATTTAGGGGACTTTAATCTAGTGTGATTTCGCATGATGAAATACAATCTTTAACAAATAAAGTAATGGTGATTGGCATTTTGGTATGTCGAAAAATAATGAGGAAATTAATGGTGGTTGTGATTCAAATCTAATGCGAGAAATTACCAGAAAATTCAATGAAATCTACAATTCAAACCAACTATTTGATTCTCTCTTTGATAGTTTATGATCTTATAAAGATCATAACTCGCTGGAGAGTGATACGATGGCTCATATCTTACTCTATAATGGTTGCAGTGTTTTCATTTTGGTTCGTTCAAATCAGCGTAAATGCTTAGCTTTTGAAGTATTTTTTTTCTTTTTTATGTTATTTAGTTTCTTTTTTGGGCTTTCGTTTTTACATTGGTATCAAATTAGTGCTAAATATTTTATTGGTACTAATTTAGTAATAAAATGTTTGACTTGGTGTCAATTTAGTATTTCCGGCTAATTTTGACTGGATTTTGCTGACGTGGATGTCGGTTGACTGACTTGACACAATCGATGTTAATGTGGATAACTTTTAATAATATATATATTTTGAATTTTTGGTTTTTATTATTTTATTTTATTTTTCCTTTTCATTTTCATTTTCTTTTTCTTTTCTCCTCCTCCTTCCTTCAGCTGCTAAGGAGCAAGGTCGACCTTGTTGGCTAGCAAGGCTCGAGCCCTCGCTAGAGGCCGAGGTTGTGCTTGCAAGGGCCCAAGCCCTCGCTTGCCTAGTGTGTGACCACCCTGGCGACTTGGGCAGCTTCGAGCCAAACTCACCAGAGGCTGGCAAGGCTCCACCTCATTGGATCTAGTGAGGTTGGCCTCGCCCATGACGGTCGAGGTCTAGCCGTTGCGGCCTCAAGGAAAACTTGCCATATGCTGGCAAGCCTCGCAGCCTCTAGCAAGGGCTCAAGTTCGCCAGTGGCTAGCAACATCGACCTTGACCTCATTAGCCATTCCCTAGCTAGTTGCCGTTGGCGACCGACTAGAGGATGGGGGAGGTGAAGGAAAAAAGAAAAAGAAAAAGAACAAAATATTGAAAAAAGAAATATTATAATTTTATTAAAAGTTGTCTACGTTAGCACTAGCCATGTCATGTAAGTCGATCGGCATCCACGTTAGCAAAATTCGACTAAAATTAGCCAGAAAGACTGAATTGACATCAAGTCAAATTGTTTAGAGCTAAATTGGCATCAATAAAAAGTTTATGACTAAATTGATATCAATGTAAAAATTTTAGGGCATTTTTGACACTTTCCCCGCTCGAGTTGCATTAAAATAAATGGAAGGGCCCATGGCCTCCACGTTCATTTTGGATATTAAAATTACAAAAATAATAAAAAAACAAAGTTAGGTGTGAACTTAGCATAGATTCCTCCACATTTGTCTTTATATTGAAATAATTTCCACGAAACACGACATTCGGAGAGAGTGTTAAAGTCCATCTTTATATAATTGATTAGACGACAAGACAATTTGATCACGCCTTAAAATGGCAATGGACGATAAACTTTCTGTTTAGAGATGAATTTCATTGGTGGGTCCTATAGAAAATATTCAACACGCATTTCGAGAAAAGGAGGACTTTCAGGTGGTTATTAAGATTTTTGTGTGACATGTAAAGTTTTGCTTGCCATAAATTACAAGATTACCATAATTGGAAGGGAAAAAACGTTTAAATAATCTGAAATGAGCCTATTTTCTCATGAGAGTGTCACTAGCCAATGAGGTCGAGACTTATTGGAAACTAAATTGATTATTTCGAAATCTTATCTAAAATAGGGTGTACACGTAGAACTTATTGATTGGCGCACAAGCACTTTCCAGCAACCTGACGTAATTTTCCTTTTTCTTTTTTTTAATCTTTTTCTTTTTTTTTGAAGAAGAGGGTAGTGATTTACTAGGTTCTTTGGTCTTAAATAAGATATGTGTTTTTCAACGAGGATATTATGGACATATGAGCACGTTGAACACTTCCTTCTTTCCCACTCTGATGAACAAGACAAATTTCTTTCCATGACTCCTCAAGAGAAAGTTTCCCGATTCGTTAGATTTAGTAAAAATCGTCACATCCTTTTCATAAAAAAAAAAAAATTAAGGAAAAAAAGAGAGAGACGATGACACAATCACGTGTTTTATGGATATGAAAGAAAATCACACACAAAAGAAGTCAAAAGAAATAAAATAAAATAATAAAACAGATTCCAACTTGAGAGAATGGTTGTTGAGATGTAGGTTGGTTTGACGATTTAGAAACCGTGTGTGATGAATCTTAGGACTTTTAGTTCCATCTAAGGTTTTTGTTTTCTTCTCTTTGGCCCATAGAAATAGATCAACTGGGTCTCTTCGCAAGTGGTTTTGGTGTCAAGGTTTGCTTTACTCAGGTCTCACTCTTTGACTTGATCACCCGCAAGTTTATAAAACTCTAAAACTATATGTGTCTATCTAATGTCTATTATGATGATTATTTACTTTTGGAAATTAGCATCATTGAATAAGTTGCTGTCATCATCCAAAAGGAAACTTGTGTGTTATGTTTCACCATGTTCAACTTAAGGCCCGAGTTTATATGTACGTACATCGAGCTGCATCATGTCAAAGAGGGAAGACTCCACGTCTCTATTTTCTAGAGAAAGACTACGTTGTTGCCTAGTTGCAGTATTAATGGTACGATCGGGTGTTGTAGTAAGCATTCATCATATGTTTATATGTTTATGTCACCCATTGCCTGCACAACGATAGTTCGCTCTTAATTGTTTAACTTCCCTGGTTCCTTTTTCTTTGTATGAATTATTTTTGCTTCTTCTCTTACCAATTTTCTTTCTTGCACGTACCAATCCGAGTCAAGAGATCATGTGAATTGGACTCACATGAATGAAGTTCATTCAGTATATTGTGTTTAACATGTCATTAATATTGCACAATTCAAAGCCTATATGGATAAATTACGGACTCTGCTGATAATATGAAATAATACATGTCATGACGTTCCAAAGGGGACCATGTTCAACTTAAGGCCCAAGTTCATGCCAGTTGAAATCTAAATGTATGTCTATCAAGTTGAATCATGTCAAAGAGGGTAGACTCCATGCCTATATTTTCTAGTGAAAGATTACGCCGTTACTGGGTTGCAGTGTTAATCTACGACCGGGTGTTGCAATATGCACCCATCATATATTTAGGCCACCTACAAACTGACGTTGCTTGCACGACAATAGTCCACTCTTCATTATTTGACTTCCTTGAGTCCTTTTTCTTTGTATGAATTATTTTTGCTTCTTCTCTTAGGGATTTTATTTCTCCCACATACTAATCCGAGTCGAGATCTTGTGAGTTGGACTCACATGAATGAAATTTATTCAGTAAATTGTGTTTAACATGCCATTAATATTGCACAATTTAAAGCCTCTATGGATAAAGGATAGATGCTACTGATGATACGAAATAATGCATGTTGTGACGTTCCAAAGGGGCTTAATTTTCAAGGGGTTTATCAAGTGACTAAGTGGGCACAAATAGTTCCCCTCCAGGTAGCGCTTATGCTTGTTAAGGGCTCTTCCAGGCTTACCGATAGAATCATTGATTTATTCATTTTTACTATGCAAATTGGTTTTTCTGCAAAGTCGTTAGCGATCTATTATGTGTGGATTAAAGATCTAGCAATATGAGAGAGTTTGTTTTACAATAAAAGATTCAGGCTAAAGGCTAAGTCACGCTAAATACTTATTGCACGCCTTAAATTAGTATCTTTTCTTCTTTTCCTTTTATTATTATTATTATTATTATTTTTTTTGTAAAAATAACGTATCATGCAATCTTTTTTAGCTTTTACTTTTATGTTTTCCTAGAAAATGAAATGTGCAGCTCTATATAATACAAAAAAAAAAAAAAAAAAAGGGTGTTCCTACAATCAAATTTAAAGAAAACAATAGTCAACCAAAACATAATAACGTCAATGTAAATAAAAGTATGATAATGGATAAATATGAGCCGTATTAGGAATTTATGGCCTCATTATTAAGCCCTGAGAAGGACCCCATGAGTTAGGGGTGTGCAAAGAACCAGCAACTGCCCGAATTGCCCAAAACTGAACTGAACCCACCCAAAATCGGTGATTCTCATAGGGACCGGTCTAGTTCCTAGATAGGAAATATCACAAGTACGTGATAAAACTGATAACCTTCCTTCAAACTAAACCAAAAGTACACAAACTTTATTGGAATTTAATGGACAACAAAGTCCAAGAACGTAAAGATGCAATGCCAAAATTTATTTGATGATGAGGCACCTAGAGACAACAGCAAAGATGCACGTCGAAATTTAATTGACAATATGAATCTATAATCTACAACTAAGAAACAAGTTAGAATGTAATCAACAACGCGAATTAAGAAACTACAACTACAATGTAGCAATTGAAAGATAACATGTTTGTTTATTTGTTTGTTTGTTTGTCTGTTTTTCTGTGGAGAGAGGGTTCCGACAAGTACAATGTAGCTATTTAAAGCTTACTATAAACAATTACCAAAGGGGATCACATATAGAGGTTATAAATGGTTGTTGAACAATTACATTCACTACACTATCTTGATGACTTATTTAACTATACTATCTTGACAGCTACTTTATTCCACTATGTGGATGGATACTTCTTTGATGGTTGCATATGAGATTATCGACTCCACTTTTTGTCGATTTCTCCAAGCTGTTGACTCATCAAGCCGTTCATTCTTCATGTTATTGAATTTTCAAGTTGTCAATAATTTTTTTTAATAAATGGCCAAACTTTATTATTATTGACTAATTATATCGATGTCAATAATAAATAATTAGTTAGTATCATAAAAAATCTCAAACTAGTAAACTTATGGTAAATTTGTCTTATGTTAGTTTCCATTATATTTTATCATCAAATTGTTGAGTTTAATGATAGGTGATGATTAACGAGTGTACCGATTTTGGGTTTTACCCTATATTTGTCACATGTGTACCAGATTTGTGTTTTTGGTGATATTATTAAATTTAACAAAAAGTAATGAAATGTAAATTTATCACAAATGTACTAGTTGCGGATTTTTTGTGGTAAATTTATTACATGTGTACCGGTTGAGATTTTTGATAGTAAAAAAATTAATTTTGGGTAATTTTGTTAACTGCACCAGTTTGATATTTTTCATGGTATTAATTAATCAAACAAGTTGATCATTTTTTTGGTGTGAATGGGACCAAACAAGATTTTATGGATATAAACTAACTACCATGCATGCGTAAATCAACATACAAGCAAATGTATGTATATCAAAAGAGAGTTTCACGATTCATTGAATTTGGTAAAAGTCGCGACATCCTTCTCATAAAATAATCAAGAAAAAAAGAGAGAGATGATGATACAATCAGGTGCTTTATGAAGGAAAATAACACACAAAAGAAGTTAAAAAAAGAAAAAAACAAAAGAATAAAAGAAAGTCCAACTTGAGAGAATGGTTGTTGAGATGTAGCTTGGTTTGACGATTTAGAAACCGCGTGTGATGAAACTTAAGACTTTTACTCAGGTCTCACTCTGACTTGGTCACCCTCAAGTTTATAAACCGTAAGACCATAGACCATATGTGTCTATCTAATGTCTATTATGATGATCATTTACTTTTGGAAATTAGCATCATTAAATAAGTTGTTGTCATCATCGAGAAGGAAACTTGTGTGTTATGTTTCAACATGTTCAACTAAGGCTTGAGTTTATGCTGGTTAAAATCTAGATGCATGAATATCAAGTTGCATCATGTAAAAGAGGGCAGACTCCACATCTCTAGTTTCTAGGGAAAGATTATGTTGCTGCCGGGTTGTAGTGTCAATGCTACGATCGAGTTTTGCTGTATTCATTCAACATATGTTTGTGTCACCTACAAATCGACGTATGTTTGAGAAATCCTACTTATGCCCGCAACTTCATTGAAAAATTCTTCAGCATTGCCTTTAAGCTTCTTTAGAAGCTTGACTACCACAAGCTGACCATTTTCAAGCTTGCCTTTGTACACATAACCATAGCCTTCCTGGCCTAACTTTTCTTCAAAAGAGATGGTCATCCTCCTAATGTCGTTGTAGGTATATCGTCTCGAAGAGACAAGTCCCTCGATTTTCATTTCGCCATCGAAATGTTCACTCCTTTGCTTGATCAAAGCCATAATTCTTCTGATCAATGGTTTCTTCTTTAAGAAAAGCATTAAAATAAGGGTGATCCCAATTCTAGCTCCCGATGTTGCTATTCCTGAAAAAAACATGGAACCTTTCATAACAACAATCTCACTTCATCACTTTACTGAGGCTTCTAAGTTGCGAATCTTTATAGAAAATAGATAACGAAAAACACAATTTAACGGATTACCTATTAAGGCTTTTGTCCCTTAAATGCCACGTTTCCATGCTAGGACACAAATGCTTATCAAATAAACCCTTAATGAAGTTGCGATGAAACTAGTAAAAGAGTGCTTCCTAGAGTGCGATAGATCATGCGTATATCTTGAATGGAAGCATGTTCTCATGCTTGGATCCACCTTGAAAGAACTGTATTATATGTTGAGTTCAAATCTATCAATGTTATTTTTTTCAAATGCACGCATGGTTAGATTTTGGCATCACTAATGGAGGCGGAAGCTTTTTTTTTTTTGTTTGGTTGTGAGCACAACAAAATTCCGCAAAGAAAGTCACATCGCTTTAATCTGACATATCCAAATGTTACCGTGAATTTGCCGAATCTTCACTCAATACATTAAAACAATTGGATCTTGTGAGACACAGATGGCAACCTCAAGATCAAACAATCAAGGCAGAGAAGGTTGAGGTGAAGTTCTAATTTACACCTTCTCTCCGCGTATAGAAATGAAAGATCAAGCAAAGCAGTAGATATGAAATCTCAGTCAAGAAGCAAAAGCAGAAAACTGAATCCCCTAGGCCTTTACCATCATTGCAGCTATAAGAATAAGGAGCATCTTGTCAAAGGGTAGCTGACATCCGAGCCATATCCGCAGGTCCGAGGTGTGTAGGCCTCGTACTGCACATCTTCAGATATAACTTGATAGACTAAGGGTGCGCATGGCAACGTTTTTATTCCGAGAAACTATTTTTTTTAGAAATAGTTTTTTTTCTATTTCTACTTTGGGAACAATTTCTTCGTAAAATAAGGTGTTTAGTAATTATACAAAATTTATATTCTTGGAATATAAAAAGAATAGAAATGCGTTTGGTAAAAATTTAATTTTTTTTTGTATTGATCTATTTTTTCTTCTTACTCACAGACTGCTGATCGCGGCCTGCCGCCGCATGACGGCCGCACGATCGTTGCACGACGGCCGCATGACCATCGTATGATTGCCGCACGACCGTTGACCGCCGTCGTAGGATTTCCGCCCACAGCCCACCGGCCGCAGGAAGGGGCGGTGGCCGGTGAGCTGTTGGTGGCGATCCTGTGGTGGCGATCGGCGGCGATAGTCGCGATCATGCGGCGACAAAGGGCGGTCGTGCGGCGATTGGCGGCAGCAAGTTGCTGGCAAACAAGTGGTGGTCATCGGCCGCAGGCTATGAGTGGCGGCAATTGTCGCCGACGATCAACGCCGATGGTGGCGCGAGTGCGCGGGAGGTGGCCGACGGTTGGCAAGCAGCCGGCGGTGGCCACAACAAGGAAGAAGAACAAAATAAAAATAGAAAAGGAAAAAAAAAACTTATTTCTAGAAATTGTTCCTAGGAACAAGAAGCTACTTTTTTTTTTTCTTGTTTATATTCCAAATTTATTTCCCAGCTACTTTTCTATTCCAGGGAATAGAAAAATAAGTTGGCGTTACCAAATAGATTTCTGTTCTTTTTTTGTTCCGAGGAACAAAAGAACAGAAATCAGGAGAAATAAAAACGTTACCATGCAGGCCCTAAGATGGTGAAGACAATGACAAGGCCCAACAGACAACAACTAGCTTCGCAGTTGAAGCTCTGGAGATTCATTTGGAATGGAAGGAGGTAGAGCAGGATAGAAGACAAATCAAATGGAGTTAGTTTGAATTGGTCCTAGCTCCGATAATTGTCGTGCGCTAGTTCATCGACTTCGAAGCAAATGCCAAGCGAGGCAGAAATTGGTCCCATGCGTCCATTATTCAAGCACCCAATGTAAATGCATCGTTGTCCTACACGGAAGATCTGCACTAGAAAGCTTGAGGAACCGACCATGATACTTCCTAGTCGAAGGGACCTTTCAATAACAATTACATTGGAGGGCCAGCCTACGTGTTGAAGTGTTGAAATTGATGATGATCTACCAAATCGTTAGGAACAAACCTTGAACCATCTGAGCCAAAGGGACCTCTAAATTGTTGGATGAAATCCCTTAAAGTATTTTGAAGTTGACAAAACAGGTTTATCAGTCTAGTCTGAAGACTTACAGACTCTGTTGACAAAGTCTGAAGAACAAAGTCCGAAGATCAAAGTCGAAGATTAAAGTCCGAAGCTAGCAAGACTCAAGACTTATATTTCAAAGTCTACTCACATGGACAGTTTCCGGGACGACGTTTATTCTCGATCTTATACGATCTTTATTCTAACGACTAGTGGATATCTTTCTCTGGATTTAGCACTAAACGATCTAAGCTTTATATGGAATATGCTTAGATTCCTTGACGACTTCGCAAGTTATATTTGGAAGGATCTACTTATGGAAATCGAGATCCTGATTGTATGGGCGAGCATGATTGATGGGCTATCAACACTTACCTTAAAGAGCTCGAGATCTCTCTAATTGATTCTGTCCAACGGGTTGATTGGAAGAACTTCTTTGGAAGGTGCCAACGGTATTGAAGGCATGAAGAAGTATATAAGAGAGATGCTCTAGTTGTTGAAGGGTGCGGATAGAAGAATTCCAAAGTCTGAATCTCCTTTTCTATTTTGCGATATCATTCTTTGAGCGTTACATGTAATCAAGAGAGAGATCATATTGTAGACCTTGAGGAAGTGTAGTAGAGTAATCTACACTTTGTGGACTCAAGAGTGTGAGACTAATCACTCTTATTGATTCTTAGTGAAATCCGGCCAAAGGGCTGTCCGTGCGGGAGAGTGGACGTAGGCTTGATCTAAGCCAAACCACTATAAATCTGGAGTCTTGATTCTCTATCCCTAATCATTCTATTGTTAACTGTTTTCATTTGCTGCAATCGTTGATTTTAGATTATTTATATCTCATTCGGTTTAGATTGTTAAAATCGCTTTAAACACCTATTCACCCCCCTCTAGGTGCTAATTCTAGTCCTAACAATTGGTATCAGAGCTTGTGTACTTGTTTATAAGAAGTGTCTTTACTTCTAAGTAAAAGATCTATGGCTAGTATGCTTTGCCTACGGGGTTGGTTGAAGGTCAAAGCAATACCAGACCTCTATACTTTGATGGAAAGGATTACAGCATATGGAAAAATAAGATGAAGGCATTCCTAAGATCGAAAGATCCTTTGGAATGGGAAGTGGTTGATAAAGGAATCATTCCGTTGCTTTGCATCGACTCGAGAGAGGAAAAGAACCTCTTGTTCCTACTCTTTTGACTCAAGAAGAAATCACCAAGAGACAGACTCTAGACGCCAAAGCTATTTACTCTTTATATTGTGCTTTATCCCCTACCGAGTATAATAGAATATCTTCTTGTGATACATCAAAAGAAGTATGGGATAGGCTTCACATTACCTATGAAGGAACCGATCGTGTGAAAGAAACAAGGATCAACATTCTCTTGGGACAATATGAAGTCTTTAAGATGAGATCGGGAGAATCAATTACGACATGTTTAGTCGCTTTACTGAAATTGTGAATGGTCTTGAATATCGGGGACATCCAATCTCGGGACATATGAAGGTCAACAAACTTCTTCGTGGACTCTCAAAAGACTGGAATTATATAAAAACCTCAATAAGAGAGACACGAGGATTGCTCCACTTTCTGTAGATGAATTGGTTGGAACTCTTCAATCCTATGAAGTAGAACAGACCAACGAAGAAGAAGACTCAAAAGGTAAGAAATCTATTGCCTTAAAGTCTAATGACTATTATGATGTTACAGATTCTGAAGAAGATCTAGATGATGAAGAACGGCACTTATGATAAAGAGATTCGAAAGCTGAACGAAAAGGAAGGAAATTCAATTGGAAGAAACAAAATTCTCAAAGGTTTCAAAACAGGTCAACAGAGGAAGATGATACGAATAAAGAAGTAACTTGCTTTGAATGCAAGAAAAAGGGACACATCAGACCTAATTGTCCTATGTTAAAGAAGAGAAAAGGGAAGACGGAGAAAAACATGAAAGCACTCAAGGCAGAGACTTGGAGTGATACTGAATGTGAAGATAGTGACAATGATTATGCCAATATTTGTTTGATGGCAAAATCAGACTCGGACTCGAGACCACGATTCGACACGAGACTCGGACGGCGAACTCGAGGTAAGTAATCTGAAAATTCCTGTTAAAGTTTCTAAATACATTAATGAACTATGTCTTAGTCTGAAAACCTCTCTTAAGAGGATCTCCGAATTGAAAAGGGAAAATTCTACATTGAAACAAGGGATAAACTTATGAAAGAAAAGTTTGAAAAACTGGAAAAAGATTTTGCTGTTGTGAAAGAAAACTCAGACAGTATTTCAAATGAAAATAATCTTTTGAAAAATGATATCACTAACATATCAAAGAGATTTTCAAATGGTTCTGAAAAGCTGGATAAGATTCTTTCAATACAAAGACCGTATTTTGACAAGTTAGGTCTTGGTATGACTTCTGAAACTATTCCACGATTGATTTTCCGAAGGTAAAAGAAAGAATTAAACAAAGACCAGCTAGAACTGTTTATAAGAATCATTTCCGAAAGTCTTTGTAAAACCTGTTGGTAGAAATGCTCTGAGATGTTCCAAGTGTAAAAGCTTAGAACACTTTGAGAAAGAATGTCCTTTGGTTTGGAGACCTATTAAAAAGAGTTGGGCTAAGACTGTCTATTGTACTAACACTTCAGGACCCAAGTTGGTATGGGTACCAAAAAGAGCTTGATTTTTGTTAATTGCAGGTTACTATCAAAAAGAAGATAAAATGGTATCTTGATAGTGGCTGCTCAAGACATATGACAGGAGACTCAAGCTGCTTCATAAAACTTATCCAGATAGACGGAGGAAAAGTTTCCTTTGGTGGTAACAACAGAGGAAAGATTACGGTCGAGGAACAAGAAGATTGGAAGTTTGTCTATCAATAATGTTTCATTAGTTGAAGGATTAAATTACAACTTGCTTAGCATAAGTCGGTTGTGTGATTCTGGTTTCAAGATCAACTTTCGGGAAGAAACGTGCTCTGGAATCGGTAAAGACCTTACTCAATCTTTTACTTGGTCGAAGACATGGTAATATCTATCTTCGGATGTGAATCAAGAAAGATCACGGTGCTTAATATCAGTACAAGATGAAGCAAATCTTTGGCACAAAAAGCTAGGCCATATCAACATGAAGCGGATCAACAAGATCTCTACAAAGAAACTTGTTCGAGGACCGCCCATTCTGAATTATTCAAAGTCGATCTATGTACACCATGCGTACTTGGGTAAACAGGTTAGAAACTCTTACAAATCGATAAATAAAGTTTCCACTAATCATGTATTGCAGCTTTTGCACATGGATTTGTTTGGACCTACCGAACGAAAAGCATTGGTGGTAAAAGGTTCTGCAGTAATAGTGGATGACTATTCACGATTTACCTGGGTCTACTTTCTCACAAGTAAGTCAGAGACTTTCTCTCTCTTTTCAAAATTTGCTAAAAAAGTGCAGAATGAGAAAGGTCACACTATCACAAGCATTCGTACAGACCATGGAGGTGAGTTTGAAAATCAAGACTTTGCTAATTTATGTGATGAATTTGGTTTTCAACACAAATTTTCTTCTCCATATACACCATAACAGAATGGGGTTGTGGAAAGGAAGAATAGATCTTTACAAGAAATGGCAAGAACACTTTTAATTGGAAATCAAGTTTCTTCAAGGTTTTGGGCAGAAGCTGTTTCAACTGCTTGCTATATTATAAATAGAGTGTTTTTAAGACCAATTCTCGAGAAAACTCCTTATGAAATTTTTAAAGGGAAGAAACCAATAGTTTCTTATTTTCAAATATTTGGTTGCAAATGTTTTATTCTAAAGAATGCAAATGATCGTGTTGGTAAGTTTGAAGAAAAATCAGATGAAGGATTCTTTCTTGGATACTCTACAACAAGCAAAGCCTTTAGAGTGTTCAACAAAAAGACTCGGACGTGGAAGAATCAATGAATGTAAAATTTCAAGACTCTCCACAAGTTCGGCGATACTGGGCGAAGACTCAAAATCTGCTCCGAGACAATTTGCTAGATCTAACTCCATTGAAGCGGTTGCTAAATCAAAATCGGTACAACAAGCTACCGATGAAGAATCTACTCAAGAAGAAGATCAACAATCTATCGAATGAACAAGAATCGGAAGCACAAGTCTAGTCATCCTGAAGAACTCATTATTGGAAACATTAATGAGGGAATTCGAACAAGATCCAAAAGGCGAGAAGAGTCTAGTGCTTTTTGCTCTTATTTCTGAAATAGAACCCAAAAATATCGAAGAAGCTTTAGCTGATGAAAGCTGGATTGAAGCAATGCAAGAAGAGCTCGAGACAATTCAGGTATTAACGACGTATGGGAATTAACTCCCAAACCAAAAGGTAAATCGTTATTGGAGCTAAATGGGTTTTCAGGAACAAAGTTGATGAAAAAGGCAAAGTAACGAGAAACAAAGCAAGACTCGTGGCTAAAGGATACACGCAAGAAGAATGGATAGACTATGATGAGACTTACGCTCCAAAGTAGCAAGGTTAGAGGCAATCGGATTACTACTTGCTTTTGCTTGCTATAAGAATTTCAGGTTGTTTCAAATGGATGTCAAAAGTGCATTCCTGAATGGATTCATTCAAGAAGAAGTCTATGTAGAACAACCTCCTGGTTTTGAAGATTCAAAGAAACCAGACTCGTATTCGAGACAAGAAAGCCTTATATGGACTGAAACAAGCTCCTCGAGCTTGGTATGAAAGGCTAAGTAATTTCTTAATTCATAGTGGCTTTTCTAAAGGTAAGGTAGACACTACTTTGTTCATTAAAAGGGAAGGTAAAAGTTTTCTACTTGTTCAGATTTATGTTGATGACATCATATTTGGATCATCTAATGAGACTTTGTGCAAGAAATTTTCTAAGTCTATGCAGGATGAATTCGAGATGAGCATGATGGGTGAACTATCCTTTTTCCTTGGTCTACAAGTCAAACAACTAAAGGATGGAATATTTATTCATCAAGAGAAATATGCAAAAGAACTTGTTAAAAAGTTCGGTCTGGAAAATTGCAAAAAGACTGACATACCAATGTCAAGTTCATTGAAGATAGACAAAGATGAAGCAGGGAAGAAAATTGACCAAAAGTTATACAGGAGTATCATTGGCTCTCTTCTTTATCTTACTGCATCCAGACCTAACATATTATTTAGTGTTTGCATATGTGCTAGGTTTCAATCTGACCCTAGAGAATCTCACTTAAGCGCTGTTAAACGTATTATTAAATATGTTGCTACTACTGCTAAGATCGGTCTTTGGTATCCCAAAGAAGGAGACTTTACACTTCTTGGCTATTCAGACGCAGATCTTGCAGGTTGTAGAGTTGAAAGAAAAAGCACTTCAGGTACTTGTCAATTACTTGGAAACAGGGCAGTATCCTGGTTTTCGAGGAAACAAAGTACTGTGGCTCTTTCAACAGCTGAAGCGAAATACGTTGCTCTTGGAAGTTGTTGTTCTCAAATATTGTGGATAAAACAACAACCGCAAGACTTTGGCATTGAAGACTCTTGCACGAAATTAGATGTGACAACACCGGTGCAATCAATCTTACAAAGAATCCTATCCTACATTCAAGAGCAAAACATATTGAGATTCGACATCACTTTATAAGAGATCATGTTCAGAACAAAGAAGTCTTGATACAATTCATAGACTCAAAGAATCAACTGGCAGACATCTTCATAAAGCCACTTGATAAAAGCTTGTTTGAGTCTATTCGCTCAAGACTCAATATTTGAAGAATGCTGAAGTTCAGACTCAGTAACTAAAGTCTGACAGAGTATCAGACTCAAAGGTTAAAAGACTGAGAATACGAATCGACACGACTGTAAGTTCATTTACTTAAACTGTCTTATTGATAAGGTAAGATTATCTGTCTATTTTAAGTCGGTTATTATTTTTAAAAGAAGTGGTTATCATTTTATTAAGACAGTTATTTTTCAAAAAGGAAAATTCAAGATTTCCAAAATATACGACGCTTGGTTTTCCCCCGTACCTATCATACTTATACATCTCTTCTCCTTCGTTTTCACTTTACTCAAAAACCCTAGATCAAAAGTTTTCATTGCTCTCTGCAATTTTTCTCTCCAAAACTTCTTCGTTTCAAAGTTCTCAACTTTCTTGCGACACAAGTGAGAAAGTCTCTCCAAAGAAAAGCACAATGTCGTATAAGAGGAAGTCTTCCAGAATAGCAAACAGGGGACCAGAAGGTTCTGGTGAGGGGCCTACTCATTTTGATCTCACCGAGGAAAGCGACATTCCTACTGAGCAAACTCCTCTTCAACAGGGCCCTCAAGATGAAACGATTTATGAAGATATCGAACCAGTAAGAACTCTAAAGCCTGCCTTTGTTTATAAACTTTACTCTGCGTTAAAGGAAGGTGGTTCTCCGCTATGTCTTTTGTGGATGAATTTCTGAAAGAGAAGGGTTATAGAAACGAGACGCACTTTCTTCTTGTTATGGAAAGATCTGGAGTTGTGCACGAAGGAACGGCTGCAAGAGCATTTGCAAATTTCCCTAGTGACCCTAGGTTTAGTGGTATGAATCACTGAGGGAAAGGATGATGATGAAAAGATGTTCATACACTTTAAACCATGGATGGGTGTGGCTGCGAGCCTTACAGGGAAGAAGGATGAATTGTTCCGCTCGGACGGACACAGAAAGAGATATGAAAAATTGTTGAAGCGTGGGGTGATGAACCCACGAACTGTGGATTTCGATTTTCTAGACTTGTTAAGCATAAATCTGCGAGATAAATTCGAAAAGCTCCAACTTTATCAGTTCTGCACAGACTGTGACACGGCACATTCTGAACTGACTGCATATTTCTACTCAAATATCAGTTTCATTGATGCAAACAGCTTTACTTTCAGCGTGAGGGACAAAGAGTATGTCATTGATAAGGACATAATAGCTGATGTGCTTGGTGTGGAAAGAGGGGTTTTCCAACCAATCGGCGTGTCTCATCGGCCATGCTACTCTTGATTTAGCAAAGGACAGAATTGCGAAGGAAGACTCTCTTACTCGAGAATGAATGCACCAAATACTTTGCTGCATAAGATTGTAATCAACTGTCTAAGACCCAAATTGACATCCAAGACAGATGTATCAATTTAAAAGCCAAGTTGATGTTTGCCATCAAGACGGGTGTGAACTTCTCTTTACCACATACCATCATCTTTCACATGTATAGATGCATGGTTAAGGACAAAGGAAAGCTTCCTTATGCTGCTCTCATTACTCGTTTCTTCAGACATCTACACATTCAACCTCCTCATATTCTCACAGTGAAGACCATTGATAAAATGGTCATCGGGCTGAGGATGATTACCAAGATGCGTTTGAAAGAGCTTAGCAAGAAGTTGGAGAAATTCAAGGAAAAGACTCCTGTCAAGCTAAGACCAGACTCATCAGCAGCCAAAAGGAAAGGGAAAGAAGCTGTGGTTAGTTCTACCAAGAAGCGAAGGGCAATCATCCTGGAAGATGAAGATGATGAGGATGCAATTCCTATCTCTACTCTAATTTCTCAATTTGCTGCATCTATTCCAACTGTTCCAGAACATCAAGTTGCAGAGAAAGAGAAAGAGAAAGAGAAAGAAGAGAAAGAGAAAGAGAAAAAGGAGAAAGAGGAAGAGAAGAAAGAGGAAAAGGAGAAAGAGGAGAAAGAGGAAGAGAAGAAAGAAGAAAGAGAGGAAGAGGAAGAAAGAAAAGAAGAGAAAGCAGATGAACCAGAAAGAACAGATTGTCCAGCAGAAAAGGAGGATTTACAACACCCTGTCACTGAGGAAACGCCTCAGAAATAAGAATTCTTTTCTCCACCAGAAGACATGGACACAGGGGGAGATAAAGATAGAGAAAACACACCTCTTCGGCTGACTTTCAGAGAAGAGGATGCTCAAACAGGTGTTAGTCGATCACCTCCTGATGCTGAGGATATTCATGCTGCACGCACGTTTCTGAAGGAGAGGCATCGTCTACACACACCGAACCTCCTGCCGACATTCATACGGCTTGACTCCACCATCGGACCGAGTTGAAACAAGCACTCGGGACTGAAAACTCGGAAATTTTCAAAGGCTGCTTGAGCTCATCTTGGAACTTAAAGGTCAAATTTATGCCATGGGATATGAATTTCAGACCTTGCAAAATGAAAATCATGCAATGTTCATCACTTTGCATGATCCGATTAAAGATGTTCAGCGTCAGATTCAGGATATTGCAAAGGGCACTACTCTCACCCAAGTACAGGAAGATTTGAGGAAGTTGGAAGACACTGTGAAGTCTATGGGAGACTTTCAACTTGTTCGCATTCCTAGAGCTCCTTGATTTTTTAATGCTGACAAAAAGGGGGAGAAGAATTTGCAGTTTGCAGATTTTGATTTTTGATTTTCTGTTCTCAAAACCAAACCAAATCCATTTATCTTTTTATTGCTTGCTATCTTGACTTTGACTTTGAGTTTTTAAACGTGTGCAGTTTTTGGAATGTGTGCTCTCTATGACAATACTTTAAGCTTTGTAAATTTGATAGTACTTGTTTGTTTATGACTAATGAGGTTTCGGTGAATGCGAGATCTATGTACGGGGAAAGTACGTATGCAGGATATCTGTGTACAGGATAATTTCTACTATCTTATTTAATCTTTTATGATGCTTGCTTAAAAGTTGTATTGCAGGGCGATAATATTCAAATCTGCAGAAAAGTTTTGTCACCATCAAAAAGGGGGAGATTGTTGGATGAAATCCCTTAAAGTATTTTGAAGTTGACAAAACAGGGTTTATCGGTCTAGTCGAAGACTTACGGACTTTGTTGACAAAGTCGAAGAACAAAGTCTGAAGATCAAAGTCTGAAGATTAAAGTCCGAAGCTAGCAAGACTCAAGACTTATATTTCAAAGTCTACTCACATGGACAGTTTCCGGGACGACGTTTATTCTGATCTTATACGATCTTTATTCTAACGACTAGTGGATATCTTTCTACTTTTGGATTTAGCACTAAACGATCTAAGCTTTATATGGAATATGTTTAGATTCCTTGACGACTTCGCAAGTTATATTTGGAAGGATCTACTTATGAAAACCGAGATCCTGATTGTATGGGCGAGCAGGATTGATGGGCTATCAACACTTACCTTAAAGAGCTCGGGATCTCTCTAATTGATTCTGTCCAACGGGTTGATTGGAAGAACTTCTTTGGAAGGTGCCAACGGTATTGAAGGCATGAAGAAGTATATAAGAGAGATGCTCTAGTTGTTGAAGGGTGCGGATAGAAGAATTCCAAAGTCTGAATCTCCTTTTCTATTTTGCGATATCATTCTTTGAGCGTTACATGTAATCAAGAGAGATCATATTGTAGACCTTGAGGAAGTGTAGTAGAGTAATCTACACTGTGGACTCAAGAGTGTGAGACTGTAATCACTCTTATTGATTCTTAGTGAAATCCAGCCAGAAGGGCTGTCCGTGCGGGAGAGTGGACGTAGGCTTGATCTAAGCCGAACCACTATAAATCTGGAGTCTTGATTCTCTATCCCTAATCCTTCTATTGTTAACTGTTTTCATTTGCTGCAATCGTTGATTTTAAATTATTTATATCTCATTCGGTTTAGATTGTTAAAATCGCTTTAAACACCTATTCACCCCCCTCTAAGTGCTAATTCTAGTCCTAACATAAATTACACTTGGGAACAAAGTTCCCGTTACAAAAATCTTAAGAAAAAAGTATCAATTCAATTTTATACCTATTAAATGAGTGTCAATTCAGTTCTAAATTTCCCAAATTTATTAATATAATAATAAGTTTGATGAGATATTCCTACGTAGTTTTTTCGACCAATTGCTGTCGGAAATCGTTGATGTGATGATCCACATATAGTACGATCGACAATGATTGGATACCATACTAACAATTTCCAACGTCAGTTTTTCAGAAGAACTACTTTGAAATTTCGAGTAAATGTTTAGGACTACATTGATAAAATTGATAAATGTATTATGGAATTAGCATTTAGACAATAAATTTGGGATTGACTAGGTAATTATCCCACAATTCTTACTAAGCAACGCAAAAAAAAATTGTTCATTTTTCATCATTTCATCCATTATACAAATTTTAGTGCTAGCCAAAAAAAAAAAATTAAATTAAATAATTTATGTTGCATATTTCCTCGAGATTTTTGTCCCACATCGGAGTTGCAACTCCCTTTAATGTAGCCTATGACTCAATGCTGTCATGGTGTTAGTAAACACCTGCGTTTAAGTGTCTTAAATCTCAGTTATTATTAGTAAGTTTTGTGGTAGCGAAATTTTCATGATTAAATTTTACAGAATACGTGTCTACGGAAAGTTGCGGGGTTGGCATTTTTATGTTCTCTTTTACACTTTTAGTAACCAGTAAGCTAATAACTCGGTGGCTCGTATTATATATGTCGCGACTTATCCCTCGAGGGGAGGGAATAGGTTTAAGGGGCATTGCCTAAAGGATAGACCTAAGACCCATGATTAGGCAAGAGCTCTCCTAAGCCCATACCTCGCACAATATTGGGGTGTTTTTAAGAATTTTGCAATTAGGAGTCACCACTAGCCTATTGGGGTCGGCTAGGAACTAAGTGATGTATGGGAGTGTACCTCGCTTCCTACATAACTAGAAAAACCAGGGTCGAATACTTGGTTACGCTAACTAACTAATTAGTGCCATTTTGATACCTAATCTTGTTCATTTCAACAATCAGATAGTCTGGATTGATTTTTAAATTTATCCACTAACATATAATACGATTATGTGGGTATGTAATCATTAAAATAACAATTAGTAACCAAGAAAGTATTAAATAAATTACAAGGAAAAAAAAACAATCTAACATTAAAAATTAAGAAAAATGACATTCCTAACTAGGTTAAAGGGAAATCACAATCAATATATTGAAAGTGCGCCATCATTTGATACTTTGTCTCAAAAAGGGAAATATTGGAACCCTATTGCAAGACCCCAAGATTTTGTTCAATTTTGAGCCCCATTTTTGTTGATGATTTTCCCACACTTTAAGAGAAAACTATTCAAAAACTAATTTTTTAATTTTTTTTTAGATTTTATAAAAAAAAATAAAAACATTCGAAATTTTTTTAAAAAATATCTTCTTGTTTTTGCAATTTTTATCCCGAAAATAGTAACTCGGGCCGGGCCCTCGCCCGATTCAAATGTGGGTCGGGTAAAGACTCATGGGTTTGGGTCATGAACACTAAAAGCCTAATTGAAGAAGTGGGCTCAATGACTTAAATCCATTCGGAAAAGTAACAAGATCAAGTCCAAATTTATCAAAGGAAAACACTTAAGCCCACTTACACTACGATCACTTTAAAACAACTTCCAGCACGTCCGAAATAAGCCCGGCTCTGAAATTAGCCCACTTACTTGACCTATCCACAAACTCCTTCTTAGACATGAAAATAACCTTAAACCCAATAAACTAACCTAAGCCCAACAACAAAATTCAGCCCGAACCAAACACAAGGCCCCACACGTCTTGAGTCCAAGTTGGACTCATCCCCTCCCCTGAACAGCAGCTTCTCTCCCACGCCCACGCCCACGCCCTAGACCCCGCCAAGTCTCACCGACGTCCGCCCATCATCAGACGAGATCACGCAAATGCGTATATCCCCAGATCCCCAACACAAGATACCACCAGTTACCGGACCGCTGCCCTTCAACAACAATCCCCATCATCATTTGTTTAAAACTCACCCTCATGGCCACGCCACCACTGCAAAGAGCCTTCATAGAACATACCAAAACACAAAACAAAAGGCAACCAAGAACTTGGGAAGAATCAAACTTGGTAGAAATGAAACTTGACTTGAAATATATCCCACGGACTTTAGAAGCCTTATACCGCCCAAAAAAAAAAAAAAAAAAAAAAAAAAAAAAGACACATCTTTGAATCATCAGCATAAGTAGGAATCCAAGACTAAAACGAAAGGTTTTAGTTCGGGCATTGCTTCGAACACATGGTGGACACGGATGGATAAGAAAACTTAGACCTATCTTCAGAACTCGAACTCACATTCGCACTCGAGAATATCGACAAACAAAGCTCGAAAAGAACAGATACAGTCTGTTTGAAGACAAATCCATGAATACTAGATATAGCAAGCCTCAATTTCATGGTCTAGCCAAAATTTGGTAAGGCAACGAAAGACTCGCAGGATGAGCAGAAGTCCCTGCCTGGCTCGGAGACGGCGGTTAGTGTTGGGAAAATACTGCTTCGATTTGGGTAGAACAATGAAGTCGGATCTTTAGAGTACTCAAGTCGGACTTTGAGGCGTGATATCACTTTCTTTAAGGATTTATTTGCCCCACAAAGTTGCTAATGGTCACCGGAAAATTTCCTCCAGGATACAACAAAGTCTCAAATGAGAATACTAGATAGCAATTCTAATAGTTCTCCGGGGTCTCTCTAGGAAACAATTGGAAACAATGGCTGTAGTTTCTCTCCAAAAGAAAAACGAAGAGATGGAAGAAGATGATCACACTCTCCAAAGAAAAACGAAGAGATGGAAGAAGATGATCACTCTAATTCTTCTTCTCTCGACAAGTAAATATAAAATAGTCTTAAAATACGAAGACACCTCTTCGTGAAAGGTTGCGAAATGAACAAACACATTCTTTCGAAAATTGCTCAAGTGAACAAATGTGTCCATTCGTAAGAAGTTAAAACCGAACAATTGCAACCCTTCGGGAAAGGTTGCAAACCGAACGGATATCTTTATTCAAAGGTTGTCTTGAAAAGACACAAACAAAATTCGGAATAAAAATAATAATAATTAAAAAATAATCATAACTTTTCGTGAACAGTCGCACTTTGTTTCAACAAGACTTTATAATTAATTTTTTATAGAAATAAATCCGAATTTTCAATAAATAAAATAATGATCGTTGGTTAGTGCCAAATCTCGTCCACGTGCGCACTCACATCTTTTCGATGTGGGACAAGGCACCTTTTCATTTGTTTTATAAACAAATTACCAACAATCCCCCACTTTTGTTTATAAAACAAAAACAAGAAATAAAACGTTAGAAATCTACAGCCAAAATTTCCGTGAGATTAATATACATACATAAAGGTCTCTTTCGAGTTAAACCTTTACTTAGTGCAAGTATCTCAAAGCTCTATCAAAGTGACAAGTAGCTCGGCTTTAAACTTGTACTTTTATATAATAGAACCGGACATACCGCACATACACTAACCTCTTGTCTCAACGAGAAGTTCTATATTACTCCGCACTATTATGGCCTTGTGCTTGATCCTGTTTCATGAGCTCTCTAGAAAGCAACCCTAACTTTCATAAGAAGCGGCACCACTTCTAAGCTCATATAGGTGAAGTATTTACAATGTGCTTCTGTTACTATTAACACATTACAAATTTGTACTACACTTCATTAAGAATTTAATTCAACCTACAAAACGTAACAGACGATATTGACTTCTCATATCAGGGCTACGTCAATATCAAACAATCACATTCAATAACTTGTTCTTACCCATTAAACCTTGTAACTAGTGATGTTCTAGAAAAAGGTCGGGTTTCCATTATTGGTGATTTTAATTAAAGGGTTTCAACCCCGTTTCTTATGAGATCATTATTACCATATGTCTTGGTAAAGCCTTTGTCAAGGGATTGGCAAGATTATTACTTGACCTCACGTAGACAATTGTTATGGTACCATCTTTAATCAATTGTCTCACATATTCATGTCTTAGACTAATATGTCTAGACTTACCATTATGGGTGCTATTATAGGCTCTTGCCAAAGTAACCTGACTATCACTATGGATAGAAATAGGAGGCATAGGATTAGGCCATAATTTGATATCCAACAACAAATTCCTAATCCATTCAACCTCTTTTCCAATTCTGCTAAAGCAACGCTTCAAATTTCATAGTTGAGTTAATTTTGCACATTTGTTTCTTGCTCGCCCAAGAAACAACACATTCACGTAATGTGAAAATCCATCTAGAAGTTTCATCTCCCAGACTTGTAATCCAAGTAGCATCGACGTATCCTTCTAATATAGCCGGATTATTATAGAACAATAAAATAACTCTCACATGTTCTATATTTGGATTACTAGTATTTACTCAACTTACAAATACAAAAAGTAATATCAGGTCTAGTATAATGTATCGCATACATTAAAGACCCATAGGACTCACATTAAAAACTCTCCACCTAGAATCAAATGGAGTACTCATATATTTGAAAACAAGATGTTTAAATTTATACATCTTCTCCATGTAATCACTTTGGCTTAAAGAATAACCCCCACTATTTTTTTTAAAAAAATTTAACACCCAATAAGGTATCTACTTCGCTCAAATCTTTCATTTTAAAATGAAAGTTAGATACCTTTTTGTCTCAATGACTCCAATCACATTGGCTCCATAGTCCCCTTCAAATATCCCCACTTCAAGACTATTTTAAGAGGCATCCAAGAGATCTACATCGACTCCGCCTTTCCCATTGGGGATGAAGCATCCGATGACACGAAGAAGAATGGAGTCAGGTCGTGCAACATATTTACTCCTCTTCAATGAAAATCCATAGCGAATGATTCAACCCGCTCAAAAAGAGTGCAAACTTATTCACATGGTTAATTTCCAGCAAGCTATTAACCATTGATGATGGCACATTTAATACTTAAAGAATTTGGCATGCAAGACTGCATCATTTCGTCATAACTTGGAGTCAACGTAGACATCCTAAAGTGCCCCGGGTTGACTACATTAGTTTTGATGTTCTTCACTGATCACAGAATTATGTCAAATCTGTTACACTAAATATCAACGAATGTTCATGCGGAAAATGCCAAGTTCTAGTGCCGTAAAATTCGATGCCACTTCAATGACCATTACCACTCTCATAAACCAATAAATTTATAATTTCACGAGACCATAAGAAGACATTCTCTCAATCTTTGCAACTTCTGTCATGCATGCACTCTAGAAAGCAATGCATCACTATTAAGCATTACAAGGCATAAACCGAGACATATCTGACACTATATAAGCTGTCTGAACAAATGCAGCCACTTCAAGAGGCCAAACCATCAAAGGTATCAGCAAATGATAATTGAACATGCAAAATTGAGGAATGTTCAAATGAATATACATACTTCAACAGTAGTCCTTAAAGAGGAACTTACGCACAATCCAGACATAAAAGTTGGACTTGACATTTTGAAGTTCATGTTCTCAGGATTCATTTCTTCACTTTAGTTTCCTCATACAACTCCTACCTTCAAACCTGTATCAATGGAAGAATCTGGTTCTGATAGTAGGAAATATCTGACCAACTAATTGGTGGCATTTGAAAGGTCAATCCTCGATCCACTCTCATCTTGAGCCTGACAGGAACCGCGGAAGCCTTGTCGTCCAAGACCGCAGATTCTTGAGACAGACAAGAAGGCAAACCCAGCAACACTCTCGGCCCCCACGTCTCTCCCAAGACCGTTAATTGCACCATGCACATCCACAGCCGTGGATCCGTGGCGCAATGGTAGCGCGTCTGACTCCAGATCAGAAGGTTGCGTGTTCGATTCACGTCGGGTTCAATCCCCACCTTTTTCTCAATTTTAATACTTAACATGGTAATGCTTCAAGCCACATATATTACATTACGTTGAAGCATGGAAAGGAAACTTGCAGATTTACAAGATCAGAAATATCGACAAGGAAAGCGATTTGCATCAAACAGGAGCTAATGTCTCGATAAATTCATAAGCATCAAACCACCCATATTGTAATGAGCCATACCCTTTAGATCGATCTGCCGGTATCTCATAAAAGCTTCCTGAAAGTCTTGTTACCAACACTATATATGTTAAGATTTTACCTGGCAAATGAACTAACAGCGATGACTCCTCGTTGTTCCCTTCTCTGACCAGATGAAGCATAACGAACGCATAGTAATTCATATAGTCCGGATCCATGTAATTGCGCACCACCTCCGGGAAAACACTCACGATAGAATCAAGCTCCACATGGTATTTAACAAACCACCCCGAATAATCCTGAACCTCCTACACCCCCGATTCTCCGAAATGGGAAGCCTTGGCATCGTCCGAAACTGCTCTTTCTTGACATCGAAACACAGGGAAGCCCCCGTTGGGCTAATCCAGTGAACCCCACCATTCCAAAAGACGCCATTGTCGAACACCGTATCGAACGGAGCGACAAAAGGAGACCCAGAAAGCCTCCATCCGCGGTCTCTAGACGAGGAAATCTCAATTTGATAATAGTACACGGATTCGACGGTGCTTCGAACGCAAATGACGTCATAGTGGGACGATTTAGAAGGGTCGAAGGCCAAACTCACTCCATAAACATTAGTCGCGAGAATTTGAAAAACAAAACCATCATGATTGTTGGTGAGCGACTAGAGCGGCACCGGCGAAACTGGACTAAAACGGACAAGGCACTGAAGGGGTTTGTCGAAGGTCGCTGAGTCTGTCCACGGACCTGCAAAACAATGAAAGCTCGCTGGTGCAAACCCCAAAACTGGGAGTGGCATGGGATGAGACCCAGCAGCGATGGCGTGGGTATGGTGAAGCGTCGTGGCTGTTCGCTGCGGAGCAGTTGTGGGTGTGATATGATGCCAGAGTCACGGCTGCAATTTAGGCATGGGGCTTCTCCAAATAATTCCTCAGACAACTTCAAGATGAAGACACAAATCCATTACTTTGAAACTGTTCTCAGTGATAATCACATTGAACAAACTAGCCATGAAGGTAGACAATCCTCCAGTTGCTAGGATCAACCCTATCAATAGCCCGACCACGATCACTTTCCGGTCAACAGCAGATCATCTAGGAACCAGATTCAAGTCCTGCTCGGCTGGCAGAACCCCCCGAAATACGCCGTACCAGGAACTTCATCCGGAGCCCGATTTCGTCAAGGAAGCGGTTCATCTTGATCTCGTTCAGCACGTCCTGGTCATGCTTCCCGAGATTCCGATGAAACGTTGTAGTGTTCCCACTCGGTGCTGAATATATCGTTGCCATCAAATAATATAATATTAAGCTCTCTAAAAGCGCACTGATAATGAGAGCGGAGAAGGCAGTGAAAACGATCCATTGGCCCCGGTGATTGATTCCCACATGCTGGTCAACGCACGCTACATTGTGAATAGCTTCACCGGCATCTTCACCTCTCTTCCTCGTGCGGTCTAGTTTCATCATATATTGATTCATGATTTGATCGACTCTAACTTCATTGTAGCAAAAATAAATCCTTAAAATTGTTGGGAAAATACTGCTTCAATTTGGGTAGAACAATGAAGTCGGATCTTTAGAGTACTCAAGTCGGACTTTGAGGCGTGATATCACTTTCTTTAAGGATTTATTTGCCCCACAAAGTTGCTAATGGTCACCGGCAAATTTCCTCCAGGATACAACAAAGTCTCAAATGAGAATACTAGATAGCAATTCTAATAGTTCTCCAGGGTCTCTCTAGGAAACAATTGGAAACAATGGCTGTAGTTTCTCTCCAAAGAAAAACGAAGAGATGGAAGAAGATGATCACACTCTCCAAAGAAAAACGAAGAGATGGAAGAAGATGATCACTCTAATTCTTCTTCTCTCTGACAAGTAAATATAAAATAGTCTTAAAATACGAAGACAACTCTTCGTGAAAGGTTGCGAAATGAACAAACACATTCTTTCGAAAATTGCTCAAGTGAACAAATGTGTCCATTCGTAAGAAGTTAAAACCGAACAATTGCAACCCTTCGGGAAAGGTTGCAAACCGAACGGATATCTTTATTCAAAGGTTGTCTTGAAAAGACACAAACAAAATTCGGAATAAAAATAATAATAATTAAAAAATAATCATAACTTTTCGTGAACAGTCGCACTGTTTCAACAAGACTTTATAATTAATTTTTTATAGAAATAAATCCGAATTTTCAATAAATAAAATAATGATCGTTGGTTAGTGCCAAATCTCGTCCACGTGCGCACTCACATCTTTTCGATGTGGGACAAGGCACCTTTTCATTTGTTTTATAAACAAATTACCAACAGTTAGATGACGAGCTCGAGACGAGCTGAGCTATGGCCAGTCGCCTTGGTGTCTCCGAGTCAAAATCCTCGGAGCTAGGGAAGTTCGGACCGAAAGGACACTTACCGGATATGTGGGTATCGGGAAAGCAAAGTCGGGACGACAAGGATAGCGGCCGGGGTCATCGAACGGGACTCCGGCGTGGCCAAGCGACCGGAGAATTCCTTCTCACTCTCAGTCGTTCTCTCAGTTCCTTTCCCTCGGACTCTCTTTCCCTCTCTCGAATCTCCTCTCTCTCTATCCCGGCTCCTATCCCCCTCTCTGTCTCCCCCGCTCCCATCTCCGTTTTAACCTACCCGGCTGTCTCTGCTGGCCTGATCTCCGACCACCAACTCCAGTCGAACGCTCCCCACTGCCTCCTCTGCCTCTGTCGTCTCCTTTGCTCGTACCCAGCGTCCTTCCTCTTCACCGTAGCAGAATGCGTAAGGAAAATAGGGAAAGAGGAGGAGAGGGCCGGGCTTACGCGTGGAGGGAAAGGCTGGGCTGGGCTTGGAAGAGAAGAAGGAAAAGAAGGGGTCGGGGCCCAGGCCCATGCGGGGAAAGGAAGGAAAGGCAGGTTTTTTTTTTTTTAAGTATCTATTTGAGAAAAAAATTAGGTGTCAACAATATACGTGGCTACGATTAAGAGATTAATGATCTCAAATCATTGTGAGCAAAATTTAATACGTAATCAAGAGCTATAAGGTTGTAGTATTTTCATTTTCTAAAATTTTCGATTATAATATTTACGGAACAATAATCCTGGGAAACTGCTAGAGAAAAAAGGTCTAAACATCACACCAAATACATATATACATATGATATACATGAAGGCATTGAATTTCGAAATTTGGACTGCCGCCACCGTGCATTGACGCAATAAACTATGTCTCCGATTTAAGTCATGTACGGAATCTGATCCATTTGGAGGATTTATTGATTTTTTTTCAAAATCTAAATGCGCGTTTTTTTAATCCTAATCAAATCTGGTTCTTGGGGTGGTGGATGTTGATTTTCTTTTCCGTTGGAGAAGGACATCTTTGACCGGTTTGACTTCTTGTATTTTCATTATATTACGTACACGATGAGAAGGCGCTTCTTTTGAATATATGCAAAAGGAAGGGCTCAAATTTATATTCTAAAAGAAGTCGTGGACGTCTCTGCTAAAAGGCACTTGAAGTATATGCGGGTCCAGGTCAGAAGCAGTAGATATGTTGAGCCTTGTAAATACCCTATTACAAACTATGTCAGTCTGATGTAATTGATATTGAATTGTCCCGAGTCATTTCTCTCTGGCATACACGAACTTTCACATGGATCGGGTGATCTTGAGAGTGATGACAAGGATGGTTTGGGAGGAATTTGTAAGGTCTCAACACCACCTTTTAGCATCTCCACAACTCCGGTCATTGATGGTCGAGCTCTCGAATCAATCTGAATGCACCATAAGCCTATTACAATCATCTTCTTTGCAATTCCTTCATCCTCCTCATTCGTGATTCCATGTAGGCCAAGCTCTTCTCGGAGCTCCAAGCGTCGGTGGACCCAATGAGGAAAGTATATTTCACTCGTATGATCTACCGTGACTTCTACATTTTTCCTCTTGCCGACCATCTCTAGAATCATCATGCCATAACTATAGACATCTGATTTGTGAGAAGCCCCTCCAATGTTCCTTATGACTAGCTCTGGAGCAATGTATCCGGCGGTGCCTCGGGCACCAAGCAATGACACGATGCTCTCTTCTCTTGGGCATATTTTGGCAAGACCAAAGTCGGAAATCTTGGGACGATAGTTTGCATCAAGAAGAATGTTGTGAGGCTTTATGTCGAAGTGCAGGATCCTTGTATTACATCCTCTATGCAAGTACTCTAGCCCGTGAGCTATGCCAAGCGAAATCTGGTACAATGTGTCCCAACTCAATTGATGATCTACCTCCAAAGTGTTACTCCTGTTGAATATAAATTTTTCGAGAGATCCATTGGGCATGAACTCATAAACCAAAGCTCTTTTGCTTCCTTCAAAACAAAACCCCAAGAGGTTAACAACATTGATATGAGAAGTCCTACTTATGCTTGCAACTTCATTGAAAAATTCTTCAGCATTGCCTTTCAGCTTCTTTAGAAGCTTTACTGCCACAAATTGATCATCTCGAAGCTTGCCTTTATACACGCAGCCATAGCCTCCCTCACCTAACTTTTCTTTGAAAGAGTTGGTCATCCTCTTGATGTCTTTGTAGGTATATCTTCTCGAAGAGATGAGTCCCTGAATCTTCATTTCGCCATCGAATTTTTCTCTCCTTTGCTTTATCAAAGCTATAATAATTTTGATCACTGATTTCTTCCTGAAGGAAAGCATTAAAATAAGGGTGATCCCAATTCCAGCTCCCGATGCAGCCATTCCTGAAAAAATGGAGAATATTTTTGAACAACAATCTCACTTCTTCAAGGCTTCTAGGATATTTTGGAAATATTGATTCCATTGAGCAACGATGCAAGATTACTGCCAAAAAGTCACAACAAATTGCGGAGGAGAATGTAGAGAAGCAGAAGAGAAAGTCATGAAATATTTACCTATTCCAATTTTCAGTCCAACCTTTTGTTTTCCTGAGACAATAGTCATCAAGAGTGAAAAATGTGTCAACGAATTGGAAACTGATAACTTCAAAGTGTCTAAGAGAAATAAAGATCAGGCACATCATGAGGTAATAGATCATTATGTTTCAAGAAAGAAAAAAACCCCCCTGATCGAGTGAAAATATTACAGATTCATCAGTTTGGATCAATTAGTGACATCTTACCAGAGAAATTGGAAACACATGCAAATGGATCTGTGCCTGATTGACTAACAAGTATAGACATTAGCTAAAATCCTTAATTCTAGAGCTATCAGGGGATGAACAGGAAGACGGCAAAAAAAGTTAGCTGGTTTAGAAGTAGCAAACACGCTGCAATATGATCGACAATGTGGTATCAGAGACGAACACAGATAAAGCTTTCTGTGTATCGAATGGACGGAATATTCTGGACATGTCTCGACTCTTTTAGCCTCCAATCGGACCTACAGGTTTGATTAGAAGTCATCCCACAGATAAAACAAGTGGGCACCTCATGTTCAGGCAAGAATGAACACCCAATTGATAACTAGCAAACTATTGCAGAAAGATACAAACATCAAACTATGGCAGAAAGATAGAAACATCAAAATATGAGGTTCCCATGAGATGTCTTGGGACCCAACAGATTGGAGAGTTTTGTTTGCAGCAGTAAGCGAGTCCGCAGTCTAAGCTAAGGCGAAGAAATTGGAAAAGCCTAAGGACAGTATCCACAGCACGTATAAATGATACAGTAATAAAATAACCGTAAAAACATTTTCAGTACTTTTTTCCCCACTATCGTCATGAACAAAATTTTCATTGATTGTGCAAAGATTTAATTAAGTGCGCAGTTCACCTCTATCAATAATATATTTCAACTACCCAAATGATCATTTGGTTGGGTCATAATAAAAGCCCAAGAAGATACCAGTAGTTTTAACCCAACATTTGCAAAATTTTACAGTGAAGTCGGAGCATCTTCACTAAATTTATTTAAACCATTTTATTGCAGTTCAGGCAATAGGTCAAGCTAGTGAAATCGGCATTAACGTGAACAGGAATGCTAATTGCAGAATAGCAGGAGCTGACGACAGAATCGTAATTCATTTCCTGCAATGCTTCCTCAGGGAAAAAAACTAAAGAATGGTAGGTGGAGTTGCCAGCATAGTCCACCGGATATGTAAAAACTTGTTGGCTGCGAGGCGCATTTATAGTAGAAGAACAGATCGGCACTAGTAGAACTGAGATTGAAAGGAGTCCTTCCGAGGCTGATATCACGCGGTGGAGCATCACAGGATTCCTGCTACACAGGGACATTAACCAGGAGGAACGAATTTTTCGCATAGAAAATATACTTGATAACGAATTCCTCATTAGAGAAAATCAGGACAGGGTATCTCTCTTTACGAGTAATCTTGAAATTCGGATAGCTGATTTTCGGCAGATATATGCAGTTCCTAGGCATGCAGGCCTCGTATTGTGCCCCATCCGACAGAGCCAGATAGACTAAGTTGGTGACCATGATAAGGACCAATTGGCGACAGTTTGCTACACAAATGAAGTTTTGGTGATTCATTTGGACCGGAAGGAGGCAGAGGATTCCAGAGGATAGGAGAAACAGGTAGCAGAGACTGTGGAAAACATTTGCAGAAACATCAAATGGAGTTGGTTTGAATTAGTCCTAACTCCTATCACGGTCTTGTGCAACCTAGAAGCATATAGCAAGTGAGGCAGCGAAAACGAGTCAAAGGGACCTCTAAATTACAATTAGGAACAAACCTCCCATTATACAAATCTTCGTGACTAGTCAACGAAAACGAGTCTCTCTCATGAAGACTTTATGGCCAAGCAGTAGCTAACTGGAAATTTTTTCTTGCTTGGTTCCCCAAAAAGCGAAGTCATAAAAAAGTCATTCTTGTCACATGATATTCTTGGACGGAGGAAGACAAAACAAATATAGCACCATCGAATTTCCAACAAAAGAAACAAGTGGATCACATTCAAACGAATCAAGTTTTCTCTGGACAAATTCTCAGTGTCCATTGGCCATATGATCTTTGAGGTACTAAGTGAAACTAACTCTGCAGAAGCTCAAGGTTTAATGATTTTGTGCATAATCTACACAGTCGATAATAGAATCTCATGCGCCGATATAAACAAGAACCCGCCAAATGAAGTTAAGAATGATCACCTGGGTATGCTACCAAAAGAACATAGCAGGGTCATTGCAGGTGCGAGCGTGGGGTTTGTCACGGCAATAACACGTGAAACTAGACGATGAAGAAAAACCCGCCAGAAGAAGCAAAAAATCGGGCACTCAGGATGGTCAATATCCTGAGTATCAAACCCTTGATTCAGAGCTTCCTGCAAGCTAATATTGCCTCTTTCTAGATCGAGCGCACTCTGAAGAACAGGAACCTTGATGCTCGTGACGCAACTGGTGATGAACAGAGGGAGCTCTCTGTCCAAGAAGATGTCATCTATGAAGAAAGCGGACTTCCTGAAGACATCAAAGAAGCACTCGAACTCGTTGCTTATGTTCTTTCACGTGCCCCAACATCCGTAGAAGATGCTGAGGCTCTTAACGGCTGGGGTCATATGGAAGAGAGTGGAATCCATCATGCTAGTATTCCCAAACTCGTGCAAGCACGTACCCTCCATCAGTTCCATCCTAGTGATTGTCATGGTACGAAGATGTTGATCAATCCTGAGGACTCGATACTTCTGCTCTTGGTGCTCAAAGATAGGGTATTCGTCCTCATAGCACTCGACCCTAAATGCTGGAAGTCCACAGAATTGGGGTCGGCCGCTTCCCCAGAAAAGATAAGTAATATTTGCGACGATTCCGCAATTAAAAGAGTGGTGGCATTTGGTATAGTGGACATCGTCATCTCCCTCGCGTTAAAGAACTTGTGAGATGACGAGGATGATGAGGATGAAGACGAGGATGGAGCGTGAAGTGGAGGAGAGTGGGAGAGTGGCTGCGTCACACATTTGAGTATGTTCATGCACTCATGGGATGACAATAAATTGTGGAACGAAGTTTAGAGTTTAGAGGGACAAGCTGAGGATGGAGAAATTCTTTTTGTATTCACTTTCTGTGGACCGAAGTGTGTGAGAGATGAATGTCGTTAAATCTTCCTCAGTATAATATATAAAACTGTTCTAACTGTCGACTTTGATTGAGATCAGTTTCAGTCTTCTGAAATTTCGTGGAGGAGGGAAATCAAATGGATGGCTATCGAACGTTGAAACTGGTGGATGAGGGTGGAAGTGATGAGGAAGACAGCAGCCAGGAAACATGCGAAGCAATTTTCTCCGGAGAACTTTCTATGTAGTTGAAATTGAAAAGTGAAACCTTTTTTCAAGGTTCTCACCGTGGAAAAAGCCTAGCCCATTTGAGGGGTCAAGAGTTCATGTTGTGGAAAGTAAAGAACAAGTCAAATTTAAATTTTAGGTTAATTGACTCAACGGGTAAACGCATTCCAATTTAAATTACGGGTCCATGATATGAAATATTACACTAAACTTGGAGCATGTTCGCTTGTTGTATTTACACCGTTGGATCTTGCGGGTTTGTAGATACCAACCTAATGATCTAACAGTTAAGGCAAGAAGGTTGCTGAGAATGAGGTAAAAAATTTTTAGGAGTTGGAGTCTAAATTGTGATATGATTACGTCATAGCGAGAATGAGATGACTGCTTTTCATCATATCTAAGAGCGGGGCATGCCCCGCCAAATAAGATTGTCAGGCTTTAAAGGGCATGAGAGGCTCGTTTTTCCAAATAATAATCAAACCCAGCAATCCCTCGCATGGAAGAACATTAACTAATTAAAATTTACGAGTTAGGGGAGAGTAAGCATAGATACCGTGTCGGCCGCAAGTCATTGAATAGACTCCGTCAGGGCAAAAACAATTGAATTCGTATTGAATTCGTGCCCTGCCCAGCCATACCCGCATCTTCCCCCAAAATTATTGCAACTTTCGCACTGTGAGGTGTTGAGAATCCAGGTGATCTCAAAGCCTTTGTTGAGGATCTCACTAATAGTAGGATTATTGTTGCCGTCGATTGAAGGTGGTGGAAAACCTAGAGGTTCACTTTTTGAAGTCGGGACATGAATAATGGAACCGCAAGTGTTGAGCGGTGGCTTTGGAAGGTCGACCGTGGGAACAAAGTAGCCATCTTGAGACTTGGGACAAGAGAACCGATAAGGCGGAGAGGTCGGCCATGGAGGGTTTGGCCATGAGTTGCAATCGAAGGGTAAGGTGGAATTGAGGTTATTGGAAGTGTAGTTGAAGAGATTCAAGTCTAAAGTGGTTTCATTATATGTTTCAAGACATATATCTTCTGATAAAATCCAATCTTGCCACCACAAGGATCTGTGTGCTGGTATTCATGTAAATGACTCGATATTTCAGGGACTCCATGGACTGGGTTAGTTTATCTCCGTCACAGTCAAGCTCGTAGTCTTGATGCCCACAATATCTCGGTCGCTTATTATGCCCGAAAGGATACTTGATTTCTTGACCTCCGCATTTAGAAGGAGCGCACTCTTGGAACAGCGGGAATGTGCTGGAAGCCTGGCACCAGGAAGTGAATTTGGAGGGAGATGAGGAAGAAGAGTACAGAAATTGAGGTCTTTGGAAGTCTAGTTGAAGAGGTTCAAGTCTAAATTGGTTTCATTATATGTTTGACGACATATGTCTTCCGATAAATCCATCCTTGCCATCTCAAGGATCTGTGCACTCATATTCATATGGATTACCCAATATTCCAGGGACTCCATGGACAGGGTCGGGTAATGTTTGTCAGAGCCGAGCTCATATCCTGGATATCCACAGTAACATTGTTGCTCTTTATGCCTGAAAAAAATAGCTGATTTCTTGACCTCCGCAATTAGAAGGAGCGTACTCGTGGAACCGCTTGAAGTAGCCGGAAGCTGGTATAGGGAAGTGAATATGGAGGGAGATGATGAAGAAAAGCAAGGAAAGAGGAACACGGCATGGTAAGATCCATGTGGAGGGAGATGGTGTTGGAGCAAAACAAGGAGGGTGCATATAAGAGGATGCAGAGGACAAAGAATAATGCTGCTTTTGGGAATGACTTGACCCCAGTGCACTAACGAGAATCACTTGATTTGGCCTCCCGAAGACCAAGACTTTGGCGCGGGGAGACAAAAGCTGAGAAGAAAAGAAGGAGAACAAGGCACGTGGAAACAAAGCCAAGTAGCTTGAGCTGCTGGCTAATTGTGAACTTGACTTGAGGAGGACTTGGAATAGTTATTCCCCATTTCCCAATTCCTATGCGCAGGCGCAGCCCCAATTAATCAACGAGCTTTGCCAATCTCGTAGACAATTCAATCGAGGACAATTCAATAAGGACCTCAAGAACATAGTTAGCAGCGTTCTAGACGAATGCAGGGCCATCGCCTGGGCTAGAAAACAGAAGGGGATTGGAGCCTCGGAACTAAGGCGGTTAAATTGTTATTTGGACTAGTTTCTCTTAAGCTTTGCCATTTTTTTTTAATTGATTTGACTGATCATCTCGACGCATCATCAGCCCAAAGAAGCAGACCAGGTTAATATCAGTGGATCCCAAAAGCCCAAGATTCCTCGGCCGAGCTGAATCGGGCCCATCTCTCGTGAGTTACTATGATGATGATCCACATTGGATCTTTAGCTAGGAAGCAATAAGCTTGCCATCTTTTTCACGACAGAATTTGCTCTGGTCCATAAATCCCTTCGGCTTTAAGTATTGAAAATAAGACTTCTTCTCTTGGTACTCAAAGATAGGGAGTTATCCTCATAGCACTCGACCTTGCACAGAATTGGGGTGGGCAGCCTCCCTAGAGAGAATAAGTTATATTTGCAACGATTCCACAATTAAAAGAGCGGTGGCAGTCGGTTTAGTGGACATTGTCGTCTCCATCGTACAAAAGAACTTGTGGAATGATAAGGCTGACGAGGACGAAGACTAGGATGGAGTGTGAAGTGGAGGAGAGAAGAAGAGTGGCTGCGTCACCCATTTGAGCAAGTTCATGCTCTCATGGGTGGAGAATATCATGTGGAATGAGGGGTTTAGTTTTCAGAGGGGCTATTCTGACCGTGGACTGAAGTGTGAAAGAGATGGATATGGTTAATACCTCTTCAGTATAATAGAGGAAGCTATACTGACCGTGGACTTTGACCAAGATCAGTTTTAGTCTTCAATGCGAAAAAGTCTAGCCCATTTCAAGAGTTCATGTCGTGAAGTAAACAACAAGGCAAACCTAAAATTTGGGTTAATTGATTTATCAGCTCACACAACCTAATTTAAATTTCCTTTCCATGATGTGAAATTTCACGGTAAATTTAGAGCATCCTCACTCATTGTATTTAAACTATTGGATCTTAAGGGTACAAAGATACTGGCCTAATGATCGAACTGTTAAGGTTGTTGAATGGGGTGATAAGGTTTTAAGGCTTGGACTGTAAATTGCATCATGACCATGTCATAGCGAAGATGAGATGACTGCACTTCAGGCATGCCCAGCCAAATGAGATTGTCAGGCTTTTAGGGGCATGAGCGGGTCGTTTCCCAATTAACAAGCAAAGGAAAGAGTATGCGCAGCAATCATATCCCTCTCATTGAACAACTTGAGCTTATTAGAAACCACAAATTAGCAACCGTGACTTTAGCATACATACCTGAAGATCCGGGGCAGGTCATTGGATAGGCTTTGTCACGGCAAAAACAAATGAATTCTTGCCTTGTCCAGTTATACCCACATCTTCCCTCAGATTCAGTGCAGTTTTCACACAGAGATGTGTTGGCAATCCAAGTGATCTCAAAGCCTTTTTCCAGGAGTCCTTTGAGAGTACCACCACTAATAGGTGCACTCTTGCTGTTCTCCAAATTCGGTGGTTGACCTGGAGCTTCAATTGGTGTAATTGGGACGAATACACTAAAGTTGCATAGCTTGAGTAGTGGGTTTGTAGGGTCCACTTTGAGAGCAAAGTAGCCATTTCCAGACACAGGACAAGTGAACTGATAAGGTTGAAGGGTTGATAATGAGTTGCAATTGTAGAATAAGGCAGAATCGAGGTAATCAGAAGTGTAGTTGAAGAGATTGGAGTTTAAAGTGGTGTTGACATATGTTCCAAGACATATATCTTTCGATAAATCCATCCTTGCCACCTTAAGGATCTTCTCGCTCCTATCCATGTGGATCACCCGATATTCCAAGGACTTCATGGACATAATGGTCAGATTATCCCTATTACAGTCAAGCTCGTAACCCGGATACCCACAGTAATTCGGTCGCTCATTATGCCTGAAAGGATAGCTGATTTGTTGATCTCCACAAATAAAAGGAGTGCATTCTTGGAATGGCAGGAATTCGCCGGAAGTTGGCACCAGGTAGTGAATATGGAGGGAGAAGATGATGAACAAGGACAAGAGGAGCACGACATGGTAAGATCCATTCGAAGGGAGATGGCGTTGGAGCAAAACAAGGAGAAGGGTAAATGTAAATGAAGAGGATGCAGAGGATAAGAACATTACTGCATTGAGAATGATTTGAACCCAATGCACCGATGAGAGCCACTTGATTTGGCCTCCCGGAAGACCAAGACTTTGGCGCATTGAGACAAAGGCTGAGAAGAAAATAAGAAGAACAAGGCGCGTGGAAACAAAGCCAAGTAGCTTGAGCTGCTGGCTAGTTGTAGACTTGACTTAAGGACGACTCGGACTATTGTTACCCATTTTACAATTCGTACACGCGGCCCTCAACTAGTTAACGAGCTTGGCCAATCTCCTTGACAATTCAATCAAGGACAATTCAATAAGGACCTCGAGAACATAGTTAGCTGCATTCTAGCAGACGCAGGGCCATTGTCTAGACTAGAAAACATAAGGGAATCAGAGCTTCCGAATTGAGGCGGCTAAACCGTCATCACAACGAAATTTTATTAAGCTTTGCCTATTCATCTTTTTTTTTTTTTTGAATTGATTTGACTGGTTCTATGCAGGTTGCAATCAATGGACATAACCACTTTCCAAATTGCGCCAAAAAAAAAAATTGTCGCTTCCATTGGTTACATGCAAGTCCTTATACTCAATCAATCTCAAGAGAAAATTTACTTTAAATCGGAGTGTTAAAGTATCCCACATCATTTATCTATGAAAATTTGTATTTTATTTATATACATATGGTCTTCATCCACATATTGTTTTGAGTTTTTTAATTAGACATTGAACATGACATCGAAGTCAGATTCCCGTTCAATTTATTTCGCGTGTACTGTCCCTCGTTAATCAAATTCTTTGTGCCGTTCCTAATCTAATTTATATGGAAGAGGGTGTTAAATTGCTTTTTCATTTTCTTTATATACATGTTATTTCTCCCAATTTATTAATTTAAAATTTTATACTAAAATTTCTAACAGGGGGATACACGCGCACAAGTGACTACCATTCTAAATTTTAAAAGGGATAAATTGACCAGCCAAATATATACTTTTCTAATTCTTAAAGCTGCGGAAACTTCAAAAAATGCAGAATAAGTAACCGGCGTTGAAAAAGCAAGCATGGCAAGTGGACCATTTCCCGAGAAAGATAGAAAATAAGGGTGTGTTTGGTAACGTTTCGATTCAAAAATTATTTCAGGGAACAATTTTTTAACAAAAGAACGCGTTTGGTAAACTTGTTCTTGGAATAGAAAAAGAATAGGAATACATTTGGTAAACTGGTATAATTTTTTTGTTTCTTTTAATTTTTTAACATTTTTATTTTATTTTTCCTTTTTTATTTTTATTTTTCCTTTTTCATTTTCATTTTCCCTATTTTCTTTTTTCTTTTTCCTTCATTTTGGCCGGTTGCCGCCCTCGGCCATGGCCCGCAACTGGCTGATGGCCTCGCCTTGGCTGGGCGAGCTCGAGCTCGCCCAGATCCGGCGAGGCTGAGCTCGGCCAGCCAAGGCAAGGCCGAGCCTTGCCAGGGGCCGGCGACCCTCCGGTGAGGTCGCCAGCCCTTGACGGCCGGTCACTGGCTATGGCCGAGATCGGCGACCGGCCAAAGAAAAAAGAAGAAGAAAAGAAAGAGAAATAAAAAATAGGAGAGAGAAAAATTGTTTTTCGGAAGTGTTTGGGAACAAGATTCGCCAGTTTGGATCGATTAGTGACATCTTACCAGAAAAATTGGAAACACATGCAAATGGATCTGTGCCTGATTGACTAACAAGTATAGACATTAGCTGAAATCCTTAATTCTAGAGCTATCAGGGGATGAACAGGAAGACAACAAGAAATATTAGCTGGTCTAGAAGTAGCAACCACGCTGCAATATGATCAACAATGTGGTGTTAGAGGCGTAGATAGATAAAACTTTCTGTGTATTTGTTATAATTATGGTTAATGGATCAACGAAAGCCAATAAATTAAGATACGTCTTTTTCTGTTCACGTATCTATTGAATTCATGAATTTTCTAGATTCATGTATCTTTTAGTTCATGTATTGATTGAGTTCACGAATCTCTTGAATTCACGTGTCTTTAGATTCATGAATCTCTTGGATTCACATATCTCTTGATTCATGAACTTCGTGGATACATGCGTCTATTTAATTCATGTATCTCTTCTGTACATGAACTCAAAAGCTCTATAAATAGATAGGAGCATAGAGCTTCATAAGAGTTTTTGGTTTTTTCGACTCAATTCCAAAAGGCTTTGATATACTTTTCTACTCTTCTGATTTTTCTGGGTGTGCTGGTTCAATTAAACGGTTCGACCGAGTCCTGTTTGCATAGTGCTAATCCAAACAGATTTGAGGTGTTGTATCTTGAGAGGTATAGTTCGTGAATCTGCAGAGCACCAGTGGCAGGAACTAATCGCCTTAAGGAGATTCAGATATCCGTACCTTACTTCCAATTTTATGTTTAGATTACAACAAACAGTTTGTTTTCTCTAGATTATAATTTCCAACGGTATTGAATGGGTGGTATATTATGGATATGTCTCAACTCTTTTAGCCTCTAAGCGGACCTATAGGATTGATTATAAGTCGTCCCGCGAATAAAACAAGTGGGCAGCTCATGTTCAGGCAAGAATTTTGAAGCTTCTTGAATCGTGAACACCCAATTGATGACTAGCTAACTATTGCAAAAATATACAAACATAGAAAGATAGAAACATCAAAATATGAGGTTGCCATAAGATGTCTTGGGACCCAACAGATCGGAGAGTTTTGTTTGCAGCGGTAAGCGAGTCCACAGTCTAAGCTAGGGCGAAGAAATTGGAAAAGCTTGAGGACATTATCCACGGCACGTATAAAGAGTAATTAAATAACAGTGAAAATATTTTCAGTATTTATTTCTCCACTATCATCATGAACAAAATTTTCATTGATTGTGCAAAGATATAAGTAAGTGCGCAGTTCACCTCTATCACTAATATATTTCAACCATCCAAATGACCAGACTTTAGCACCATTTGTGGAGACGTAGTTTTCCTTTTCATTTGGTTGTGTTCATAATGAAAGCCCAAGAAGAAACCAGTAGTTTTAGCCCAACATTCGCAAAATTTTACAGTGAAGTTGGAGCATATTCCCTCAATTTATTTAAACCATTTGATGTTATGGGTAGCAGATACCGACCTAAAGATCTAACTATTAATTGCAGTCCAGTTCAATAGGAACCCCTTCTTCAAGCTAGTGATTCAAGCTAGTGAAATCGGCATTAACGTAAACAGGAATGCTAACTGCGGAATAGCAGGAGCCGACAACAGAATAGTAATCCATTTCCTGCAATGCTTCCTCGGGAAAACAAGCAAAAGAATGGCGCATGGAGTTGCCAGCTCAGTCCACTGGACATGTAAAAACTTGTTGGCTGCGAGGTGCAACTATAGTAGAAGAACAGATCAGCATTAGTGGAACTGAGATTGAAAGGCGTCCTCTCGAGGTTGATATTATGATGTTGAGCATCACAGGAATCCTACTACACGGGGGCATTAGCCAGGAGGAACCAATTGTTCACATAAAAGATATCCTAGACAGTGAATTCCCCGTCCGAGAAAGTCAGGATAGGATATGTCTCTTTGCAGGTAATTTTGAAATTCAGATAGCCCCAATAAGACTCTTGTTCACCATAAAACCTAAAAGGGTAGCCATATCTGCAATTCGGAGGCATGCAGGCCTCGTATTGTGCATCATCCGATAAAGCCAGATAGATTAAGTTAGTGAAGATGATGATGATGACCAATTGGTGACAATTAGCTAGTCACATGAAGTTTTGGTGATTCATTTGGACTGGAAGGAGGCGGAGAATTGCAGAGGATAGAAGAAAGAGGTAGGAGAGAGCGTGGAAAGCATTTGCAAAAAATCAAATGGAGTTGGTTTGAGTTAGTCCTAACTCCTATCACTGTTGTGTGCTAGTTCTTCAACTTGAAAGCCAATACCAAGCGAGGCAGAAAGTGGTCTGAAGCGTTCATATGTATCGAATCGAAGTATATAGGCCCATGCTTGGATCCACACTCATTATAGTGCTTATACTAATAATAAATAAGGTCATATCATAATGAAAACCTATAGCATGATTGAGTTAACTATATTTACAGTTCAAATCTATGAACGTTACAGATTTCAACTGAACACTTCATCAGATTTAGCACCACTAGTATTGACCGAAGCTTTCTTTCTTTCTTTTTTTGTTTGATCCTATGCACAAGAAAATCCCACAAAGAAAAGAAAGTTGTTTTGGTCCAGCATTTGAAAATTTTTACTGTGAATTTGGTGTAGCTTCAGCCTCACTCAATACATTTTAACCGTTGGATCTCGTGGGACTCAGATACCAACCTCCGCTCATAGAAATGAAAGATCAAGCAAAATAGTAGATTTGAAACTTAGTCAAGAAGAAAAAACCGAAAAAACTCCCCCGTGCACTTAGCATCATAGAAGGTTTGAGAATGAGGACCGTCTGGGCAAAAGCAAACAAAATTATTGTTCTCGAACCCGCACCGTCCCTCACTTCCCTCGCAGTTGTTGCAATTAATTGCAGTCCAGTTCAAAAGGAACCCATCTCCGTAATTTCACTGTAATTCATAGTCCTCAGCTGGCGATATTTGGATTGACGTCAACAGGTACACTAACTGCAGAGTAGCAGGAGTTGACCGCAGAATACAAATCCATTTCCTGCGATCCTTCCTCGAGAAAAAAAAGCAAAAGAGTGGTGGGTGGAGTTGCTAGCGCAGTCCGCAGGATATGTGTAGTTCTTCCAGGTGGTACGACCATGATGGGGTGCGATTGGACGCACCGTTTCAAGTTGAAACGTTACGATGGAAGGTCACCAATGGAGGGGTACGAAGGGAGACGTATAAAATCTCCCGAACACAACCGTTGGACGAGTTGTCAATTCATTCGCACCAAAATCTTTCTCAAAATTCCATCTTGAAGATAGGCAGGATTCAATCATCAATTTGAAGAACGGTTTGCATTTACGCCATGGAAATCGGGTGTTTTCCTTGTGATTGCATCCAGACCAACGTGAGGTATTGTTGTTCGTGATTGGTTCGCAATTCAACGTTCGATTCGGGACTATTTGCTGTTTGCGCATTGGAATCAAGTAAGTCGTCTTCCGCCGACAAGATTTCCTTCATTGGTATCAGAGCCCGATCGTGATTTCTGCCTTGTTTTTCATTGAATTTTCCCGTTTACCTTTTGATATTGAGATCAAGAGTATCAATTCTACACTGTTTGGGTGTCTAATGGTCGGAATTACCATCTGAAAAACTCGAATTTTCAATCGGAGTGAAGAACGGACTCGGCGTCGCGAACACCCGTACGGTTTTGGCCATTTTTCGATATAATTTTTGGGCCAAAAAAAAAAAATTTTGAATATACGGGATGAAAGCACTCGTCGAGACGAGTCCAACGGTGGGTCGAACGCCGACAGACGACGCCGGACGCGCCCACACGCGCGGCCAGAAGCTGCGGCGCGTGGGCACCACGCGCTGCACGTGCTTGGCACGCCGGCCCGAACCGCGCGTGACGTCACGCGCTCGTCGGCGAACCGACGCGAGCGGCGCGTCATCGATGATGTCACGATGACGTCATCCAACGGTTATTAACCGTCGGGATGACATCATCGATGACGTCACCGCCGGCGGTTGTTGGCCGGCCGGCGACCCGACCCGACCGGCGACCCGTTGACCCGACCCGTTGACTCGACCCGTTGACCGTTGACCGGTCAACGGTCAATCCGGTGACCGGTCGGACTGGTCGGACAAGCCAGGAGCCTTTTGGCTCGCTGGCGCGTGCGCCACACGCGCCGCACACTCAGGCGGCGCGTGGGGGCGCGTGCAAGCTCCGATTGGAGCGTGGTTGGTGGCGTTGGGTTCGTATGGGTGTCCTCTACACCGTGGAATAATTATTTTTCATTTTTAGATTTTATAAATGTATGAAAATGTGTAGGGAACCTTATGTACGCGTATTTTTTTGAGGTTTAATGCATAGTTTATTCATTTGTAGCTTGTATTTTCTTGTAGTTTAGGAAATACAGTAGCTAGCTTATGTGCAAGTGATGTTACATATGATTTGTAAAGTTTAGTTCAATGATATGAAGTATATAGTTTTAATATACTTGCAATTTTCTAGTTGCTAGAAAATTAGAACAATGGTAGGAAATCCATTACATGTTGAATTGTTTTCTTAATTATAGTTGAAGCATGATTGTTGTTTATACGTTGGTTATTATCATGCTACGGTTTTGTGTTAAGGAAAGATGTAGAAATTACATGAAGTCATGTAATTATTTTTCCTAGTGGGAGTTCGTAGGTTGGTAGAATTCGAAGGAATCCTCACCTAGAACTCAAAATTTGTGCAAATTAAAATAATTAATGATAATTGAACAATCGTACATAGAAATTGATTGGGAACATAGTAAACTTTTGTTTCTATGTCTTTTGTTGAATTACTATTATTTTATTTTGTTTTTTGCTGAAAATTAAATATGTGTGTTACTCTGAAAAATGTGCTAGTATTGATTATGCGTCTATTATGTTAAAGTGTTGTAGAAATTGATTATGGCATTGGCATCCAAGACCATTGTGGCTGACCTCAATAAGGGTGAGAAGCTGAACGGTGACAATTATGATATTTGGCACCGAAATGTTCAGTACATCCTTGAGGAACAAGAGGTTTTGGAAACCCTCAACCACACCATGGATGAACCTGAGCATGGAACTTCAGCTCAACACGGGAGAGATCTAGAAGCTTATCAAGCTTGGAAAAGAAGAATAGCATTGCTCGCATCACGTTGCTGAGCTGTATGCAAGATGATCTCATGTGTGGGTTTGAAAGTTATGATAAAGCTCAAGATATGTGGGTTGCCTTGAAGGATAAGTTTGGGGGTACATCTGCCACTAAGCTGAGGAGACTCACCATCAAGTTTGACACTTTTCGAAAGCGCCCAAATGTAACAATGAAGCAACATCTTCGGGAGATGTCAAACATGATCCGTGAGTTGAAGTCGGCAGGTCACTCCCTTACTGATGAACAGCAAGTTGAGGCTGTTATTAGGTCTCTTCCTGATAATTGGGAACATATGAAGATCAATATGACGCATAGTGAGAACATCGTCACTTTTGATGATATTGCGCGTCATTTGGAATTAGAGGATGAGCGCCTAGAGGCTGCAAGATCCTCTACCCATGCTTATGTTGCTGAAACGAGTTCACGCAAAGCTTCGGGCTTCAAGCGCAAGAGGAACCTTCAGTTCAACAACAAAGGGAAGATGACTGATCAGGGACCCAAGAGGGCTAAGACCTTCCGACGCAAGAAGCGTGGTGGGAAGAAGGACAAGGCCAAGATGGAGTGCCACAATTGTGGCAAGCTGGGTCATTTTGCTCGTGAATGCACCGAGCCGAAAAAGGTACCTTATTACTCCATTACTATGAGTAATGCTTTTGTTTCTAATCTTGTAATGCTTGCTGAATCTCATCCAATGTGGACTGTAGACTCAGGAGCAACGGACCATGTAGCTAGAGACCGAGAAGCATTTGTGGAGTATCGTCGGATACCACCTGGAAGAAGATGGATATATGTTGGGAATAACTCAAGAGTTGAAGTGAAGGGTGTCGGCACATGCAAATTAATCTTGCGTGGTGGTCGAAATCTATTCCTGCATGATGTCCTTTATGCTCCAAATATTCGACGAAACTTGGTCTCTGTAGTTGTTCTTCTTAGCTTAGGTTATGTATTGAATTTCCATGGTGATTGTGTTGATATTTTGTATGGAACAGTTTATTATGATTCAGGTCATGTATTGAATGGTTTTATGGTGTTAAACATTGACTATGATCAGTACAATGTTAATGTTGATGGTTGTTTTTCTTTAATTGCGTCTTCTGATAACATTGGGACTGATGCAAATACTTGGCATGCTAGATTAGGTCACATTGGGTTGCAAAGAATGCAAAGATTAGCTAGAGAATGCCTTTTAGGGTCACTCACTAATGTTGATCTACCCGTATGTGAACATTGTCTAGCGGGAAAAACAACTAGAAAATCATTCGGTAAAGGGACTAGAGCTGAATTTCCATTATAACTCATACATTCTGACATTTGTGGTCCTTTGAATGTGAGGGCGAGGCATGGAGCCTCATATTTCATTACTTTCATAGATGACTTCACACGTTTCGGTTATGTCTTTCTGATCTCCCAGAAGTCCGAAGCATTAGAATGCTTTAGACGATATATAACGATGGTAGAGAATCAGTTGAACAAAACAATAAAGGCATTGAGAACCGATCGTGGACGTGAGTATCTATCGGAGCAATTCAAAGCTCTTTGTGATGAAAAGGGAATTGTAAGACAATTGACTATTCCTTATACTCCACAACAAAATGGGGTAGCTGAGAGAAGGAATAGAACCCTATTGGAAATGGTTAGGTCTATGATGGCGTAAGCAAATTTACCTATCTCCTTTTGGGGAGATGCATTATTGACTGCTGCCTATGTATTTAACCGAGTGCCCTCAAAATCGGTCACTTCCACCCCTTATGAATTATGGACTGGAAGAAAACCAGACTTAAGTAGTCTACGTCCATGGGGATGTGCAGCTTATGTTCATGAATCTTCCCATAAATATGGCAAATTAGGCCCTAGAGGGAAGAAATGTATCTTTATAAGATATTCTGAACACTCCAAAGGGTATGTGTTCATAGGTGAACAAGCTGATGGAAGTGTGACCGAAATGGAGTCACGAGATGTCACGTTCTTGGAGAACGATTTTCCTAGTAGAGGTGAGATTGATAAGGATTTCCAATTATATGAGATGGAAGATCCTAATAATACACCCACTAATGTTATGGAGGGAATGAAGATTTACCTCAACATGAAAGACCTAGTGGGAGTGTAGCATCGTCTGGCGAATTGAATTCAAGAGAAATTCAGTTGCGTAAAAGTGATCGTAAAAGTATTCCTCGTCGTCGTTTTGAGATTGAAGGGGAAGCATTTTATGATTGCTCATAAAGATGATGCCGAGCCTAAGACTGTTCAAGAGGCTCTCTCATCCTCGATAAGGAAGAATGGAGAAAAGCTTTGGAAGACGAGATGGAGTCAATGAGGACAAATCATGTCCAGGACTTGGTTGATCTACCACCCAATCGTAAGGCTATTGGAAACAAATGGGTTTTTAAGATTAAGCAAAGGGCGGATGGATCCATTGAAAAGTATAAGGCTCGTCTTGTGGCGAAAGGTTATACTCAACAAGAGGGTATAGACTACGAGGAAACTTTTTCACCAGTTGTAAGGTTTGCCTCAATACGTCTTATTCTAGCCATCGTTGCACATTTGGACCTTGAATTACATCAAATGGATGTAAAGACGGCATTTCTCAATGGAGAACTAGATGAGGAAATTTATATGAAACAACCATTAGGTTTCATAGCTAAAGGTCAAGAGCATAAAGTTTGCAAACTTCATCGCTCAATATATGGCCTTAAGCAATCATCTAGACAGTGGTATCTTCGTTTTCATCGAGCCATAACAACTTATGGTTTTACGATGATCGAAGAGGATCACTGTGTATATGTCAAACGGTCTGAAGATAAATTTGTGATTTTATCACTTTATGTGGACGATATTCTATTGGCTGGAAATGACAAGGTTATGGTAATCACCATAAAAGAATGGTTGTCCTCAATTTTGAAATGAAGGACATGGGAGAAGCTGCTTATATATTAGGAGTTAAGATCGAAAGAGATCGATCAAGGAAACTCCTTACTTTATCACAAGAATCTTATATTATGAAGATTCTTGAACGTTTCAATATGCAGCATTGTAATCCCATTGATACCCCTGTCATGCAAGGCGAAGGCCTAAGTACTGAGATGTGTCCTAAGATCCAAAAGAAATTAAAATAATGGAAGCTGTTCCTTACGCTAGTGCGATCGGAAGTTTGATGTATGCTATGATGTGTACTCGACCCGACATATGTTATGCCGTGGGATTGGTGAGCCGATTTCAATCAAGTCCCGGTCCGACACCGGAAAGCAGTAAAGAGGATCCCGAGATACTTGAAGGGCACTATGGACTATCGACTTTGTTACCAAGGGAATGATTTATGCCTATTAGGTTATTCAGATGCTGATTGGGGTGGAGACCTGGATGAGCGTAAATCGACTTCTGGATCTTGCTCAATGGATATGCAATTTCTTGGAATAGCAAGAAACAAACATGCACAGCCTTGTCAACTATGGAGGCTGAATTTATTGCGTGTTCTGCCGCATTGCAAGAAGCAGTATGGCTAAAACGTTTCTTTGAAAATTTAGCCACTGTCACTGAGATTCCAAGACTGGTGACAGTTTATTGCGATAGTCAAGCAGCCATTGCCTATGTGAAAGATCCCAAGTATCATGGAAGGACGAAGCACATTGACATAAAGAATAACTTCATCGAGATATTATAGCGCAGAAAAAAAGTGATTCTACAATACATTTCAACCAATAGAATGATTGCTGATCCATTTACGAAGGCCATTCCTAGAGACATATTTTTGACCCACAGGATGTCACTAGGTTTGCGTAGGATGTGATATGTGTTATTGTAGAGGATCATTGTTTTATGTATTTATGGACATATGTATTGTACTTGTTTGTTTATTAATGACTTGATGTTTTATTAAAAAGTACAAATCCATTATGAGACTAGCACAAGCACACATATATTATTGGAAAGTATGTCGGCGGGTAATGATTGGCTTACTCACACGAGCAATCGCCTCAAGTGCTATAGTTAGCACGTTGAGATGAGACGTTATGTACAAATAAATGCTGAAGAGCAAGTCTAGTACATAAAATATGTCGCCTTGATTGGAGTCAAGATGAGGTCTGTGATTTATTTAAGACCAAACATGATAGTCCCATAATCATGTATGCCTGTAAGATACCGGATGCGAGTACTTAATTTGGCGCTATAGAAAGCGAGCTAATATAGCACTCGAGTTAAACATGAGTACGTGAGAAGCACCTGACTATGTTTAGGCTAAGATCCGTATAGTGGATATATTTAAGAAATGACATACGCTCTTATAGAAAGAGAAATCCACTATAGCATGTAATTCATACTACATGTGCATTGTTCGACCGAAAATGGAAGGTGAGTAAAATTATCCCTATTTACTCATTGCGTGAGCCCTTGAGGTAATTTATAATTTACCTCAATTCGTGCCCTATGTTACTTCGACTATGTTCTCGAAATGAAATATCGGTGTTGCTACTTTAGCATGTTACGGGCGGTCATGAATAGATATGGCCTATGGGACGTGTCTAGGAAAGCAGTTGTTCTAAAATTAAGAGAGACATGAGTGCGAAGGAAGACTATTGTTGTTTTACATCTGTCACATGTATTTACTGGTCGACCAATTATATCGCCTTATGTGGTTGCGGATATAATTGTAAATACATGATGTTTTAGAGGATAATCAAGTATAGCCTTTAAGGGATAGGTATACTTGAATTGATGTAACAAGATATGTCTAGGGCACTTTGTGAGACATCGTTGTTTATTTTTCTTTTCGGGTTGTAGCCATTATGTCATCCCTAACAGGTGCATAATTTGAGCTCCCAAGTGCGGTGTACTCACTTTCGCACGGCTTACTTGCCAGTATGAATTGTTCTGTAAAGTTGATGAATGTTGAATGCCTTGCCTTATATTCTTGATAGAGCACTATCAGGCCCATCATGTTCGAGTGGGAGATGTAGTTCTTCCAGGTGGTACGACCATGATGGGGTGCGATTGGACGCACCGTTTCAAGTTGAAACGTTATGATGGAAGGTCACCAATGGAGGGGTACGAAGGGAGACGTATAAAATCTCCTGAACACAACCGTTGGACGAGTTGTCAATTCATTCGCACCAAAATCTTTCTCAAAATTCCATCTTGAAGATAGGCAGGATTCAATCATCAATTTGAAAAACGGTTTGCATTTACGCCGTGGAAATCGGGTGTTTTCCTTGTGATTGCATCCAGACCAACGTGAGGTATTGTTGTTCGTGATTGGTTCGCAATTCAACGTTCGATTTGGGACTATTTGCTGTTTGCGCATTGGAATCAAGTAAGTCGTCTTCCGCCGACAAGATTTCCTTCAATATGTAAAACATGTGGGCTGCTAGGTGCAATTGTAGTTGAAGAATAAATCGGCATTTGCAGAACTAAGATTGAAAGACGTCCTTTCAATGCTGATATTACATGGCAGAGCACCACGGCAGAGCACCACGGGAGTCTAGGTACACGCGGGCATTAACCAGAAGGAAAGAATGGTTCGCATAGAAGATATCCTTGATCATGAACTCACTGTCCGAGAAAGTCAGGATAGGGTATGTATCTTTGCAGGTAATCTGGGAATTCAGATAGCCACAATAGGACTCCTGCTAGCCGGAAATCCAAAAAGGGTAGCTGATGTTCGGGCCATATCCGCAGTTCAAAGGCATGCAGGCCTCGTACTGTGCATGCTCTGCTACAGCTTGATAGACTAATCTGGCAAAGACGACAATGAGGACTAACCAGCGACAACTAGCTCCGCAGATGAAGCTTTGGAGATTCATTTGGGACTGGAAGGAGGAGGCAGAGCAGGATGAGTGAGAAATCAAATGGAGTTGGTTTGAATTGGCCCTAGCTCAAATGCCAAGCGAGGCAGAAAGTGGTCTTATGCGTAAATTATTCAAGCACCCAATGTAAATGCATCATTGTCCGCAACGGAAGATCTGCCCTAGAAAATCTTGAGGAACAAACCATGAAACTTCAGTCAAAAGGACCTCTTAATTACAGTTAGGCTGGAGGGCCCGCCAAGGTGTGGAAATATTGACATTGATGATGATCTGCCTAACCATTAGGAACAAACCATGAAACTTCTGAGCAAAATCTCATGTTTTACAAATCTTAGGAAAATTACCAATTCAGTTCTAAATTTAATGTATAAGTATCAATTCAGTCCTATATTTTTCAAATTTGTTAATATACTCTTTAATGTTTGCTAGAAATTCCAATATCCTTTTTTTGACCGATTGCTGTAAAAAATTGCTGATATGGCGATCCATAAGTTGTCATTGTCAAGTTGCCACTTAAGATGATCGGCGATGATTGTACGTCATGTCAACAATTTCTAGTATCAATTGGTTAGAAGGATTATATTGAAATTTCGCATAAATATTTACGATCATAGTGACAAAATTGAAAAACTTACGACTAAATTGATATTCATATAATAAGTTTATAACCGATTAGATAATTATCTTTTTATGTAGCATATCTCCCGGGGGTTTTTTCTAATGATATATCCTGCTAAGAATAATATTAATCATATATAATGGGGAGATTTCGCCCAAAATTAATTTATAAAATATCGAGTATTTGAGTTACCAAATGCTGTTCGTCTTGTAAATAGAATCGAGCCCCTGATAATTTAGTCTATCATGGACGGAATTAATCACCAATCTGATGAGAACGAGTCATACTGTGGTGTCGGTCCCCAGCGACGTCTAGCGCGAAGAATTCATATTTATCTGCAAGAGGTGGGAACTCTCGTCCACTTTCGACTTCATTCATATGACTTACTGCGCTACACGGGAAACATGTTTGCCTGGGAAGGAATATCTCAGTCTTGTACATAATTATTTAATAAAACAACCGCGTTTCCCTTCTGGCGCACAGATTATATGAAGGTAGTTGAAAGTGGACAAAGGCAGGGTATAGTCACCCAAAAAAGGGAAAAAAAAATACCTAGGAAGCATCGACACTTTCAAAAGTTTTCGTGTCATTTGAACACTCTGACATGTATCTAACACTCTTGGACACTTTCTGACACTCGGTCAACACGTGTCGAAAATTTTAACATCTGATCAATTTTCCTGACATTTTCCAACACTCAAGTTGGAATTCTGATATGAGAGTTTCTAACAAGTGATGCCGATATGCGGGTCAATTTTAAAATTTTTTAATAAATGAGAGGTCAGAAATGCATATATATGAAAAAATAAAAATAATAAATGGGAAAAAAAAAACTTAGTCTTCTTCTCTTTTGACTCTTACTTCGTGTGATAGATAATTCATCCTCAAGTTTTTTTCTCCTCTTTTGACATGCCTACTCCTCTTTCAACATGTCTGACACGCGATTCTAGAATGTGCATTACTTGCTTTTTTTTTTTCCAAATTTTATGGATTATTGGAATGGAGTTGAATTTGTCAAATTGAAACCATTAATAATTAATAAATTATGGATTAATGTCTTTAGTGTAAATTCATTATAGGCTTTTATTTATTTGTTTGTTTATGAATTTGAATCAAATTAATTTGATTGGAATAATTATAAAAATAAAAATATATATTTAATATATAACGTGTCTCAACACATCAAAATTCTTTATTTTTTTAAGAAACGACACGTCGGTGTGTTGTGGTATGTTGTGTCGCACGTCACGCGTCAATATCAATACTATTTAGAGTGATCTATGTGAAAAAAAGAATGTCTAAGTACAACACAATCATTGTCCCTATGGAAGGGTCATATCCCGTTGCGACAAATAGGAAGTTGAGGAGAAGAGGGGCGGTGGGGTGCAGCAACTGGATTTAGGAAAAAGTTCCCACTCAAAACGGGACATCTTTGTAACATTTCAGCTTGTTAAACTGAAATGCTCGAGTATATGACAATTGAAATCTTGATGCACATCCATCAAAAGGTTCTATCTTGTGGTGTTTTCTAGGTAAACTAAATTGCACTCTTAGACCATAGATAAGGCCTACCTCATAGGTGACAAAAACATAAATAAATGCACGCCCAGTGTTTGGGTAGCATTATATGGCAATCGAAATCTTGAAGCATATACACAAAAAGTTGTGTCTCGGAAGAAGAGGGCGGGCTTTAGAGTATTTGATTTCCAAGGGAAGCGTTGAATGGGATTAACCTGGACTCTTAATTTGTTGAAAAATCTTGTGATGGTGTGTAATTGAGTTTTGAGCTAGAACAAGATTATGATCCCGTTTAAAAAGCCCTATAGGAATTAAGATGCGTTTGAAATGTACCATTTTCTCCCAAATTGTTGAGGATGCAATTGACATGTACCTTCTTGATCTCGACTAGCTTATTTCCAAAAAAATAATTATTCTTCTAAAATACACACTATGTTATTATAATTTCTATCATATTTATTTACACAAAAAGAGAGAGAGAAAAAAAAGTTAGATAACTTGGTTTTAGATTGTCGGTTATTTTGTCCAGACAAGTTTGGAACCCAATTTAAAAGAATGTCTAGGGTTAAGGACGGGCACGAGGTACATTAGGGAACAATCGAGTACCGGCAATGATCAGCACGGAAACTCCCCGAAGATGGACAGCAAGCATTAAGGTTTGCCAGGAGTCCGAAAATTGCACGAAAGGGACTAACGATTAACCCGACACGACCCCGGACCATGGAGACTTGCGAGGGTTGGCTTTGGAGCTTGCCTTATGGACCAAACAAGACCTCATGGACAGCGACATGTGACCATGTAACACCTCATAAACAAGCAAAAAATCACGCCCGAACGTCTAGAAATCGAAGTAAACTAGCTACTGTGCATGCATACACCAACATACAGGCAAATGTGATGTAAATGCTATCAAAGTGAGATCCAAAACCATAATAAGTAAGAACAAAATGACGCTCGACAGAATTTAAATACGAGGAAATAAGATGGATTTAAACACAAAATTGGACATAAATAGCACGAAATACAAAATGGAGCTGTCGAATGATATCCTTAAAGATAAATAATCGCTGAATGAGGTGAAATGACATAAGGGAACATAAAGATTCAACAATGATGATGAGGAACTCATGGCTTTGCAATGGGATATATTAGGATTTAAAATACCGACAGGCATTAACCTTGAGACAAACCGAAATGTAGTTTTTTTCTTTTTAACCAACATAAGATAAAAAAAGACTGATTCTACCAAAGATAATATTGCTCCTTGACGTTAAAACACAATCTTATAAAAAAGGAGCTTATTACTTTGTAAGACCGTGACATTTTGCTCGTATTCGAATTTGAACTCTGAAGCTTAACCTCTAATGAGGATGAATTGAGGAAATAAAGATTGATACAAAATAACTACATTGATCTTACCATTAATACTTCCGCCTAGACGCGCTCCTTCGAATACAATAACAGATTAGAAATATGCAAAGTAGAAAATTGTGGAATTTCTATTATTGAATGTATCGTAATGAAGTATGCAGCCCGTTGATAGGTTTTATGAGATAATTATCTAAGATAATATATCAAATTTGTATAATCAAATAAAGATATGGAGAAGCTCTTAGATATATGTATTGTTATAAGAGATGGACAATCAAGGAAAAATATCGTCTACCCTACACAGATGTGGCTGAAGAGAGAGAGAGAGAGGGGCGGGGGGACAGCCGGGAGAGTTGGATTGAGAGCAGCGGCCGATGCGTGCCATGCCGTGTGGCCACCCACCAAAGATCTCTCCTGGGCTGATGCACGAATCCGACAGATGGGCTTCAAAATTAGGCCCGTTCTTCATGGTTAATTGGTGTGACAAACTTAATGTGTGAAATATAAAATGATCCGCGAGCTTTCCCTTTTCTTTTTATTGTATATTTTTTAATTTTATATTTATTCCAACTTATAATTCTTATTTGTTATTATTTTTGTTTTAGTTATGCCTATGCCATGCCGTAGTGAAAATTTTAACATCACAATGTCCCTAATCGTGATGAGATGTAGCAAGTAATGTGCATACTAAATAATACGGGATCGATTTTTGGGTTCGGGGGGCCAATTTATGTCATAAATTAGATCCCTAATATTGATAAAAATGCAATAAAGACCCATATATGAAAATTTAGGTGTCAACAATACACTTTTCACTTATTTTTGAGTCATACTTGTAGAAATTCAACCTAAACATCTAATCACAAATTTATGAAAAGCTCAATAATCATTAATGGTGTAGTTGCTTAGTCTGTTACAAACTGTGTTGGTCTTGTATAATTGATAACGAACAAGTCCAACTTGAGTCATTACTCTCTTATAGATACGAACTTTCACATGGACAAGCCGAAAGCGATTTTGAGGGTGATGAAAAAATGGGTTTGGGAGGAATTCGCAAGGCCTCAACACTTCCTTTTAGCATCTCCACAACTTGGGTCATACATAGTTGAGCTCTTGGATCGATTTGAATGCACCATAGGCCTATTATAATCATCTTTTTTCGTGATTGCTTCGTCATCCTCATTTGTGATCCCAAGCAGTCCAAGCTCTTCTTGAACATCTAGGTATCGGTGGACCCAGTGAGGGAAGTATGCTTCACTGGTTCGATCTATTGTGACTTCAATATTTTTTCTCTTATCGACCATCTCTAGAACCATCATACCATAGCTATAGACATCTGATTTGTGAGAAACCCCTCCGATGTTCCTTATTATCAGCTCTGGAGCAATGTATCCAACAGTGCCCCTAGCACAAAACAATGACACGATACTCTCTTCTCTTGGGCATATTTTGGCAAGACCAAAGTCAGAAATCTTGGGACAATAGTTTGTGTCAAGGAGAATGTTATGAGGCTTTATGTTGAAGTGCAAGATCCTCGTTTTGCATCCTCTATGCAAGTACTCTAGCCCGTGAGCTATGCCGAGCGAAATCTAGTACAATGTGTCCCAACTCAATTGTTGATCTAGCTCTAAAGTGTTACTCTTGTTGAATATGAACTTCTCAAGTGATTCATTGGGCATGAACTCATAAATCAAAGCTTTTTTGCTTCCTTCAAAACAAAACCCCATGAAGGTGACAATATTGACATCTTGCTTATGCTTGCAACTTCATTGAAAAATTCTTCTGCATCGCCTTTCAGCTTCTTTAGCAGCTTCATTGCCACAAGTTGACCATCTTGAAGCTTGCCTTTGTACTTGGAGCCATAGCCTCCCTGGCCTAACTTTTCTTTAAAAGAGTTAGTTATCGTCTTGATATCCTTATAGGTGTATCTTCTGGAAGAGATGAGTCCCTTAATTTTCATTTCGCCATTGAGATATTTGCTCCTCTACTTCTTCAAAGCTTGCATTAAGATAAGGGTGACCACAATTCCAACTCCTAATGCAGCCATTCCTAAGAAAATGAAGTGTGTTTTTGAACAGCAATCTCACTTTATAGAGCAATGAGGGAAGTATACTATCAAAAATTGGAACAAATCGCAGAGGATAGTGTAGAGAAGTGGAAGAGAGAGTCTTGAATTAATTACCTATTCCAACTTTGAGACCAATCTTTTTGTTTCCTAGGACCGTCGTCATCAAAAGTGAAAAATGTGTCAACAAATTGCAAACAGATGATTTCAAAGTGTCTAAGATATATAAAGATCAGGCTACATCATGAGGTTATAGCACATTCCATTACAAGAAAGAAAATCCATAGCCATTAGGGCTAGGGAAATTGGCATTTATGTAAACAGGTATGCTAACTGCAGAGTAGCAGGATCTGGTGGCAGAATAGTAATCCATTTCCTGCAATTGCTTCCATGGAAAAACTAGGAAGAACAGAAGCCATGGCTATTCTATCAGATCGATCTCGGTTCACGTATCGTTTTAGGCAGAAATCCAAACAAAGCTTTTCGGGCAATGCAGTGGATGGTGCGAATGAGACATTCAGCACACTAAAGAAGTCAATGTTGAACCGTTTCGTGGTCACGTACCTACCCAAAAAGAGAGGCTAAGCTCTCATGCTCAATTCAGAAGAGAAAACAAAGACGAAAGTGTGCCAACTGCTATGTCTCATCCACATAATATTCCCATCTCAGTAAAGATGCCCGGTATGGAAGAATATGATAACAAACAAAGGAAAAATACCATAATGTGGCTGTCCTCTTTACCTCACTCATGCACATTACCTCACTACTGTACATATCGGCAATCTTCAGAAGATCTCGTCTCCTGCAATGGCAACCTAACCACTGGCATTGGGTGTCGAATCGTTGCTAACCCATTTCGCCGCAACCGAAACCGGCGAAAATGTTAATGGATTGTTCTTCAACAGAACAGCATCATCTGATATATTATCCGTTTGGTCTTACTTCTCCATGTTGTCTCCACGGTTTTGTATTTCCTTTAGTGTATCCAATACCTCTTCCATGGATGGCCTCATGTCGTGGCCTTCTTCCAAGCACCGGAACCCCAACTCTACCACCGCAGTAATCATTTCTCTAGTCCTATTGTCTGTATCAAACCCAAGATTTTGATCTACAAGCTCGTGCAACGCGTGGCCTTGGATCTTGTTAATGGCCAGGGCAGATAGATTTATCTCATGGCGATGCCTAGTGATATCAACGGCTGGCAAGGAAGATATGAGCTCCATTAAGACTACTCCAAAGCTATATACGTCGCTCTTCTCAGTCAACTGGTAGCATTGGTGGTACTCTGGATCGACGTAACCTGGTGTCCCTTGAGGAGCAGTTGAAACATGAGTGGCATTCAATGGGAAGAGGCGCGACAAACCGAAATCTGCAACCTTGACACTGAAATTCTCGTCCAGCAGGATATTGTTGGTCTTCACATCTCGGTGGATAACATCAGATGCGTGGAGATACACCAATGCGTTTGCAGTTTCTATGGCTATGTTCAAACGGGTGGACCATGGGGGCAAGCCAGGTTTAGCTAAATCGCCGTGAATGTTATCAGCCACCGTGCCGTTTGGCACATATTCATACACAAGCAGGAGTCTACGGCTCTGCCGGGAGGTGCAGCCATACAGTGAGACTAGATTTGGGTGGCGTAAGCGAGTAAGTATTTCGACTTCATTCATGAACTGCTCGACTCTTTTGTAGTTGCTTTCATACAATCTCTTGACTGCAACTTCACGCCCATCTCGGAGTTTGCCTGCAAAACTTGTTAAGGTCATGGCAAAATCTTTGATGATGGGCTCACTAACTGTGGACAATTTCAGTGTTGCTCTTACCTTTGAAAACAGTGCCAAAGCCTCCATCACCAAGTTCCGCTGCTGGATCGAAATCGTTGGTGGCCTTCTTAAGTTCGTCGTAGTCAAAGATGGGCAGTCCATGGAGGCCCATCTCAAAATCTGTCCTGGAGGAGTAATTTGAGGAGATGCTTCTCAAGGCAAAGGATGACTGGCCATACTTTTTTCTTTGGCGAGATCGATAGATATAGAAACCAACAATCATCAACAGAGCTCCACCTGCTGCGCAACCCAAGCCTGATTTTTAGGGGAGAGAGACCATATCATTAGATTCCAATGAGCAATGAGGGAAGCATACCGTCAAAATGGGAAAGAAAAGTTCTTGAAATAATTACCTATTCCAACTTTGAGACCAATCTTCTTTCCTGAGACAGTAGTCATCAAAAGTGAAAAATGTATCAATGGATTGCAGACAGATCATTTCAAAGTGTCTAAGGAATATAAAGATCAGGGCGCATCATGAGGTTATAGTTCATTCAGTTTCAAGAAAGAAAAATAGCCATGATCGAGTGGAAAGATTACAAATTCACCGGTTTGGCCTTGTCCTCATCTTGAAAATTCCACGGATAAATTAGTGACATCTTACCAGAATAAATTGGAAGCATATGCAAATGGATATGTGGCTGATTGACTAACGAGTATAGACATTAGCTAAAATCCTGAATTTCTACAGCTATCAGGGAATGAACAGGAAAACAGGAAATTTCTTTTTCTTGCTGGAATAAAAGTAGCGAACACTCTGCAATATGATCAACAATGTGGTATCAGACGTGGAGATAAATAGAACTTTCTGTGCCACTAATTGAATAGGCTGTATGTTTCTAGATATGTCTCAAAACTTTCGGCTTCTAAGCAGAACTTTCAAGCTTCTTCAATCATGAACACCCAATTGATGACTAAGGGGTGCATGATAACCAAAATTTCTGTTTCAGAAATGATTTTTCTATTCCAGACCAATTTCTAGAACATAAACTTGTTTGATAACGCTTATCAAATTTTCTATTTCTGGAATAGGTTTCTATTCCAAAAATAGAAATGGAGGAGAAATCAATTTCTATTTCTCCCAACCCTAATTTTAAAATGAAATTTATTCGAATAAATAAAATGATATTTATTTTTATTTTTATGAATAAATTTTAAAAAAAATCCTTAAAAATGAATAAATAAAAATAAAAATTATTATAAAAATATAATTTATTCATTTTTATTTTTTATTTTTATTATAAATATTATTTTTATTTTTAATAAATAAATTTAATCGAAATAAATTTATTTATTAAAAATAAATTTAATTAAATATCATTTTATTAAAAATAAAAATAAAAATATTCATTTTATTCATTTAAAAATAAAAATAAATTTCTTAAAATAGATTAAAAATAAATAAATTATTTTTATTTATCATTTTATTTTTAGTTTATTAAAAATAAATTTATTAAAATAAAAATAATATTTTATTTTTATTTGTCTTGAGTATTTTGCCAAATAAATTTTTTTTTTTTTTATTCATTTTAAAATAAATTTATTCGTAAAATAAAATAAAATAGAATAAATAAAATAAATTTATTTTTAAGGATATTTTTATTTTAAAATAAAATGATATTCTTATTTTATTTTTTATGATTTATTTATTTATTTTTGTTAATAAATCATTTTTATTTTTATTTTTTATATTAAAGGTCGCCAGGTCGTCATTGTCCGTTCGAAAGGAAGAAATTTTGTGTCGTTATCAAACAATTTCTATTTTTAGAGTAGAAATTTTGCGTCGTTATCAAACGGTTATTTTCTTAGAAACTCTTCAGAAATAGAAATAGAATCTATTTCTATTCCAGAAACTATTTATGGAACAGAAATTTTATTATGCACCCCCTAGAAAACTGTCGCAGAGAGAAAGAAACATGAACATTTCCGTTACTCTTCTTTCAATTCCTCCAGGTTCGTGAACGTCATCAAAATCTACGAGGTTCTGATAAGTCATCTTGGAACCCAGGAGATCAGAGAGTTTCATTTGCAGCAATAAGCTGAGTCTAGAATCTAAGCTATGGTGAAGAAATTGAAGAAGTTCCAGGACATTATCCAAGGAACGTAGAAACGAAAGATCAAACAAAATGGGCTCGAAAACTCAGTCAAGAAAAAAAAAAGAAAAACCGAATTACCCATGCATTTACCATCATTGCAGGTTTGAGAATGAGGGCCATCTTGGCAAAAGCAAACGAAAGCGTTGTTTTCGAATCCACACCATCCCTCACTTTCCTCACAGTTGCTGCAATTAATTGCAGTCCAGTTCAAAAGGAACCCCATCTTCATAACCTCACTGTAATTCATAGATATCAAGCTATAGAAATCTGCATTAACATCAACAGGTGCACTAATTGGAGAATCGCAGGAGCTGATGAAGGAATAATTCTCAGTGCTGTACGTTGCTTCCATGGGAAAAAACGCAAAAGAATGGTGGGTGGAGTTGCTAGCACAGGCCACTGGATATGTAAAATCTACTGGCTGGGAGGTGCAATTATAGTAGAAGAAGAAATTGGCATTGGTGGAACTGAGATTGAAAGGTGTCCCTTCGAGGCTGATATTACGCGGTGGGGCACCACAGGAGTCCGGGTACTCAAGGGCATTAACTAGGAGGAACGAATTGTTCAGATAGAAGATATCCTTGATGATGAACTCACTGTCCGAAAAATTCAGGACAGGGTATATGCCCACACAGGTGATCTCGAAATTCGGATGGCCACAATAGGACTCCTGCTCCCCCGAAATCCAAAAGGGGTAGCTGATGTTCAGGTCGTCTCCGCAGTTCTGAGGTGCGCAGGCCTCATACTTCGCATCATCCGCTACAGCCTGATAGACTAAGCTGGCAAGAATCATGACAAGGACCAAGCGGTGACAACAAGCTCTGCAGATGAAGCTTTGGAGATTCATTTGGGACTGGAAGAGGCAGAGAGGATTGCAGAAACAGGCAGGAGAGGGTGTGGAAAGCAATTTGCAGAAAATTCAAAATGGGGTTGGTTTGAACTGGTCCTAGAACTCCAGTCGCTGTCGTTGTGCTGGTTCATCGACTTTGAAGAGAGGAATACCGATCGGAGACGGAAAGTGGCTCCGGGGCACGCATTAGTCAAACGCCCCATGGCTTACGCGGGGGAATTTTTGCGCCCCTGGAAAAGAAAACCTTAAGAGGAACGAACCAGGAAACTTCCTAGCCAAAGAGGACTTAGGTTGGAGGACCCACCAACGTTTTTTTCGAAATGTTGACTTTGATGATCTTACCTAATCATTAAGAACATATCCTAACTAAGCAATGCAACTTAATTATTGGTTGTTGATATTTATTTATTTATTTATTTATTTTTTAAATTTTCCGATACCAAACTTTAGCGCGAATGAAAAATTAATCACATTTCCCTGGATTCTTATCTCACGTCGAAGTTCCTACAACCCTAAGCGTAGCTTACGACCCAACGGAGTCTTGGAATTAGTCAACGGATGTTGACTTCGATGATCCTATAGTCTAAATTATGGGCCCAAATCCACATCAATGGGCCCATTTTTGGGCTCCCTTTCATGGGCCTGAATTAAGAGTCAAATGGGGGCTAAAAGGAAGTCCAACCTAAATTGCCTTCCTCAGGAGCTCCTCCTCCGTTGACCATTGACAATTCAACATTGTGACGTGTTTGGCTCGCAACGGACCTTCGTGACTAGTCAGCGAAACCGACTCTCTCTCATTCTCTCTTTCTGTCTGTCTGTCTCTCTCTCTCTCATGAAGAATTGCTGGCCAAGCAGTAGCTAGGTTGAAATTTCCTCTTGGTTTGTGCCACCAAAGAGAAAAACGAGAGAAAAGTCTTAATGCTTGTCCCGAGATATTCTTAGATGGAGGAAGACAAAATAAGAAGCAGCGCCATCAAATTTCCAACAAAAGAAACAAGCGGATCACATTCGGTCAAATCGAATTTTTTTCTGGACAAATTCTCAGGGTCCATTGGCCATATGATCTCTGTGGAACTAATTGAAACTAACTCCGCAAAAGCTCAAGGGTTGGCGATTTTGTGCATATTCCACATGGTCTGTAATAGAATCCCATGCGCCAGTATGAACAAGAACCCACCAAATGAAGTAGAGAATGATCACCTGGGAACGCTACCTAAAGAACGTACCAGGGTCATTGCAGGTACGAGCGTTGGGTTTGTCTCGGCAATAACATGTGAAACTAGATGATGAGGAAGAGGTGTTGCTACCGCAAAACCCGCCGGAAGAAGCACAAGTTGGGCACTCAGGGTGGTCACTATACTGAACATTGAACCCTTGATTCAAAGCTTCCTGCAAGCTGATATCGCGTCTTCCGACATCATCGAGTGCACTCCAAAGAACAGGAACCTTGATGCTCGTGACACAGTTGGTGATGAAACTACAGAGCCCTCTGTCCAAGAAGATGTCATCTATGAAGAAAGCCGACTTCCTGACGACATTGTAGAAGCACTCGAACTCGTTGCTTATGTTCTTCATTGTGTCCAAACATCCATAGAAGATGTTGAGGCTCTTAACGACTGGGGTCATATGGAAGAGAGTGGAATCCATTATGCTAGTATTCCTAAACTCGTGCAAACACGTACCCTCCATCAGATCCATCCTAGTGATTGTTATCGTACGAAGATGTTGATCAATCTTGAGGACTTGATACTTCTGCTCTTGGTACTCAAATATAGGGAATTCGACCTCATAGCAGTCGACCCTGAATGCTGGAATTCCACAGAATTGGGGTCGGCTGCCTCCCCAGAAAGGATAGGCAATATTTGCAACAGTTCCGCAGTTAAAAGGGCGGCGGCATTCAGTATAGTGGACATCATCGTCTCCCTCGCATAAAAGAACTTGTGGGGCGATAAGGATGACGAGGACGAAGACGAGGATGGAGCTTGACGGGGAGGAGAGAAGGAGAGTGGCTGCGTCACCCATTTGAGTAAGTTCATGCTCTCACGGGTGGAGAATAAATTGTGGAACGAGGGTTTAGAGTTCAGAGGGGCAAGCTGAGGATGGAGAAATTCTTTTTGTATTCACTTTCTCCGGACTCAAGTGTGAAAGAGATGGATGTCGCTAATTCTTCCTCAGTATGATATAGAAATCTATTTTGACCGTCAACTTTGACCGAGACCAGTTTTAGTCTTCTGAAATTTCGTGGGGGGAAATCAAAGGGATGCTATCGAGCATCGAAACTGGGTCTGGGGGTGGAAGTGATGAGGAAGACAAAGGAAACATGCAAAGCAATTTCCTCCCAAGTTCTTCCTGTGAAGTTGAAATTGAGAAGTGAAACCCTTTTTTCAAGGTTCCCACAGTGGAAAAAGCCTAGCCCATTTGAGGGGTCAAGAGTTGATGTTGTGGAAACTAAAGAACAAGTCAAATTTAAATTTTATGTTGATTGACTTATGCTAACGTGTTCCGATTTAAATTAGTGGTCCATTATGTGAAATTTTATGGTAAACTTGGAGCATCATCGCTCATCGTATTTGAACCGTTGGATCTTTCGGGTTTGCAGATACAGACCTAATGATCCAACAGTTGAGGCAAGGAAGGTTGCAGAGGAAAATGAGATTGTGAACCTTTAGGGGTAGGGGTGGGTCGTTTTCTAATTGGGTATGCCCAGCAATACTTCTCATTGAACAACTATAGCTATTTGAAAACCACATATTGGATGAGAGTAAGCATACATACCCGAAGGGATAATTGTCGGTGCTGGCGGTGTCGAAGGGACATTTGCTGGTATTGGCGATCCGTGGCAGGTCGTCAGATAGGCACCATCAGGGCAAAAACAAATGAATTTTTTCCCCTGTCCAGCCATACCCACATCTTCCCCTAGATTTATTGCAACTTTCGCACTGCGAAGTGTTGAGAATCCAGGTGATCTCAAAGCCTTTGTTGAGGATCTCACTAATAGTAGGATTATTGTTGCCGTCCATTGAAGGTGGTGGAAAACCTGAAGGTTCACTTGTTGAAATTGGGACATGAACAATGGAACTGCATCTATTGAGCGGTGGCTTTGGAAGGTTGACCCAGGGAACAAAGTAGCCATCTTGAGACTCGGGACAAGAGAAATTATAAGATGTAGAGGTTGGCCATGGAGGGTTTGGCCATTGGTCGCAATCGAAGAATAAGGTGGAATTGAGGTCGTTGGAAGCGTAGTTGAAGACATCCAAGTCTAAAGTGGTTTCATTATATGTTTCAAGACATATATCTTTTGATAAATCCAACCTTGCTACCACAAGGATCTGTGTGCTGGTATTCATGTGGATCACTCGATATTCCAGGGACTCCGTGGACAGGGTCAAGTTATCTCCATCGCAGTCGAGCTCGTAGTCCGGATGCCCACAGTGACTCGGTCGCTTATTATCCCTGAAAGGATAGCTGATTTCTCGACCTCCGCAATTAGAAGGAGCGCACTCTTCGAACGGCGCGAACATGCTAGCAGCTGGCGCCAGGAAGTGAATTTGGAGGGAGATGAGGAAGAAGAGCAAGGAGAGAGAGGAACATGACATGGTAAGATCCATTCGAAGGTAGCTGGATCTGGAGCAAAACAAGGAGAAGGGTATATACAAAGGAAGAGGATGCAGAGGGATAAATAATAATGCTGACTTTGGAATGAATGACTCGACCCAATGCACTAACGAGAACCTCTCGGCTTGGCCTCACGAAAGACCAAGACTTTGGCGCGGTGAGACAAAAGCTGAGAGGAAAATAAGGAGAACAAGGCACGTGGAAACAAAGCCAAGTAGCTTGAGCTGCCGGCTAATTGTAAACTTGACTTGGGACGACTTGGACTAATATTCCCCATTTTACAATTCCTACACGCAGCCCCCAACTAATCAACGAGCTTTGCCAATTTCCTTCACGGTTCACTTTGAGGAAACTTCAATAAGGACCTCACAAACGTCGTTTGCAGCGTTCTAGACAGAAGCATGGCCATCACCTAGACTAGAGAACAGAAGGGATTGGAGCCTCGAACTGAGGCGGCTATACTTCCTCTGGACGAGTTTATCTTTACTTTGCCTAGTTATTTTTTTTGAACTGATTTGACAGGTGATATTTGACATATCATCAGCCCAAACTGCAACTTGGGTAAAATCACTGGGTCAAAAAGGGCCGCGACTCCTCAGCTATACGGAATCGAGCCCATCTCTCGTGATTTACAATGATGATGATCCATATTGGATCTTTAGCTAGGAAGCAATAGCTTGCCATCTTTTTCATGACAGAAATTGCTCAGGCCTCAAGTACTGAAGATAAGACTTGAGCGGCGGCAGTCAGTATAGTGGACACCGTCGTTTCCCTTGCATAAAAGAACTTGCGAAACGATGAGGATGACGAGGACGATGACGAGGATGGAGTGTGAAGGGAAGGAGAGAAGGATAGTGACTGCATCACCCATTTGAGTAAGTTCATGCTCTCATGGATGGAGAATATCATGTGGAATGAGGGATTGGAATTCAGGGGGGCAAGTTGAGGATGGAGAAATTCTTTTTTTATTTACTTACTTTCTCCGAACTGAAGTGTGAAAGAGATGGATGTGGTTAATTCATCGGTAAAATAGAGGAAGCTACTTTGAGCGTGGACTTTGATCGGCATCAGTTTCAGTCTGATGATATTTTGTGAAGGAGGGAAATAAAAAGAAAGAATAGCTATCGACCGTTGAAACTGGGTGTGGGGGTGGAAGTGACGAGGAAGACAGTGGACAGGAAACATGCGAAGCAATTTCCCCCGGAGTTCTTCCTATGTAGTTGAAATTGAGAAGTGAAACCTTTTTTCAAGGTTACCATCGTGGAAAAAGTCTAGCCCATTCGAGGGGTCAAGAGTTCAAGTTGTGGAAAGTAAAGAACAAGTCAAACCTAAATTTTAGGTTGATTGACTTGTCAACTAACTCGTTCTGATTTAAATTACTTGTCTGTGAGGTGAGATTTTACAGTAAACTTGAAGCATCTTCGCTTGTCGGATTTAAAACGTCGGATCTCGTGGGTTTGCAGATAGCGACCTAATAATCCAACAGTTAAAGCGAGGAAGGTTTTTGAGTATAGGGTGTTAAAGTTTTAGGACTTAAAAGTCTAAAGTGTAACACAATCATGCATGTTTAGCGAGGATGACTGCACTTCGTTTGAGTGAAGAATATGCCCAGCAATTCTTCTCATTGAACAACTTTTAGCTAATTGAAAACCACATGTTAGATGAGAGTAAGCATACATACTTGAAGGGATGATTGCCAATACTGGCGGTATTGAAGGGACGCTTGCCAGTATTGGCGTTCTATGGCAGGTTGCCGGATAGGCTGCATCAGGGCAAAAACAATTGAATTCTTTCCTTGTCTAGTGATACCCGCATATTCCCCCTGATATAACACAATATTCACACAGCGATGTGTTGGCAATCCAGGTGATCTCAAAGCCTTTATTGAGAATGTCGCTAATATTATCACCAAAGTCTATGCCTGCCGAAGGTGGTGGTAAACCTATAGGTTCACTTTTTGAAATCGGGACATGAACAATGGAATTGCATGTCTTGGGCAGTGGGTTTGATAGGTTTACACCGAGAACAAAGTAGCCAAATTGAAAATAGGGACAAGAGAACCAATGATAAGATGTAAGGGTTGGCCATGAGTAGCAATTGTAAATTAAGGTGGAATTGAGGTTATTGGAAGTGTAGCTGAAGAGATTCAAGTCTAAAGTGGTTTCGTTATATGTTTCAAGACATATATCATCTGATAAATCTGACCTCGCCACCATGAGGATCTGCGCTCTCCTATCCATGTGGATCACTTGATATTCTTGGGACTCCATGGACAGGGTCAAGCTATCTCTGTCACAGCCAAGCTCGTACCTTGGATCCCCACAATAACGTGGTTGTGTAACATGCCTGAAAGGATAGCTGATTTCTTGATCTCCTCAAATAAAAGGAGTGCAATTTAGAAATGGCAGGAAGTAGCCGGAAGCTGGCATGGTGAAGTGAATTTGAAGGGAGATGAGGAAGAGCAAGGAGAGAGAGAGGAACATGGCATGGTAAGATCCATCCGAAGGGAGATGGTGTTGGAGCAAAACAGGGAGGGGTACATATAAAATTTAAGAGGATGCAAAGGATAAAGAATAATGCTGCTTTAGGAACGACTTGACCCTAGGCACTAATGAGAACCACTTGATTTGGCCTCCCAAAAGACCAAGACTTTGGCTTAGTTGGATAAAAGCTGAGAAGAAAAGAAGAAGAACTAGGCGTGGAAACAAAGCCAAGTAGCTTGAACTGGTGGCTAATTGTAGACTTGACTTAAAGGAGGACTTGGAATAGTATTCCCCATTTTACCATTTTAACACGCAGCCTCGACTAATCAACGAGCTTTGCCGATCTCCTCCACGGTTCACTCTGAGGACACTTCAATAAGGATCTTATGAACATAGTTAGCAGCGTTCTAGATAGACGCAGGGCCATTGCATAGACTAGAAAACAGAAGGGTCAGAGCCTCAGTACTGAGGCGGCTAAACTGTCGTCTGGACGAGTTTCTCTTAACTTTACCCATTCATCTTTTTTGAACTGATTTTACTGATGATATCAACATATCATCAGACTAAAATGCAACTTGGGTACCATCAGTGGATTGCAAAGGGCTGCGACTCCTCGGTCGAGCCAAATTGAGCCCATCTCTCATGATTTACGATGATGATGACCCGCATTAGATCTTTAGCTACGAAGCAATAGCTTGCCATCTTTTCACGACGGAAATTGCTTAGGCCCATAAATAGCTCAGCCCTCAAAGTGTTGAAAATGAAAACTTCTGCTCTTGGTACTCAAAGATAGGGAATTCGTCCTCATAGTACTCGAGTTTGAATCTCGGAAGTCCATAGAATTGGGGTCGGCTGCCACCCCAGAAAGGATTAGTAATATTTGCTACGGTTCCACCATTAAAAGAGTGGCGGCATTCGGTATGGGGGACATTGTCGTCTCTGTCAATGAGGACGATGAGGACAAAGACGAGGATGGAGTGTGAAGGGGAGTGGATGCGTCACCCATTTGAGTGAGTTCATGCTCTCATGGATGGAGAATATCATGTGGAATGAGGGTTTGTTTAGACTTTAGAGTTCAGAGAGGCATGCTGAGGATGGAGAAATTCTTTTTTATTCTCCTTTTTCCGGACTAAAGTGTAAAAAATATGGATGTAGTTAATTCTTCCCCAGTATAATGTAGGAAACTTTCCTGAGCGACGACTTTGATCGAGACCAGTTTTGGTCTCCTGATATTTCGTGGAGGAGAGAAATTAAAAAAGATGGCTATCGAACGTTAAAACTGGGTCTGGGGGAGGAGGCGATGGGGGAGGAGGTGGTCAGGAAACACGCGAAGCAATTTCCTCCAGATTTCTTCCCATGTTGTTGAAATCGAAAGGTGAGAACCTTTTCTAGGTTCTCACCGAAAAAAAGTCTAGCCCCTTCGAGGGGTCAGGAGTTGGTGTCATGAGAAGTAAAGAACAAGTCAAACCCAAAATTTTCGTTACCTGACTTATAGGCTAACGCATTCCGATTTAAAATACTTGTCCATGATGTGAAACTTTACAGTAAGCTCCGAGCATCTTCACTTGTCGTACTTAAACCGTTGGATCTTGTGGGTTTGCAGATACAGACCTAATGATCCAACAGCTAAGGTAAAGGAAGGTTGTTGAGAATGGGGTTTTTAAGTTTTGGGACTTGAGAGTCTAAATTGTATCGTGACCAGCAAAATGAGATTATCAGGATTCAGGGGCATGAGCGGGTCGTTTTCCAATTAACAAGCAAAGGGATGGGTATGCCCAGCAATCCATCTAATTGAATAGCTTTAGCTAATTGAAAACCACATACAAGGTGAGAGTAAGCATACATACTTGAAGGGAAGCTTCCCCGAACTCGCTTACCGTTGCAGGTCAGTGAATGGGCTCCATCAGGGCAGAAACAATTGAATTGATGCCTTTTCCAGTCATAACCGCATCTTCCCCCTGATTTGTTGCAATTTTCACACTGCGACGTCTTCGCAATCCAGATGATCTCAAAGCCTTTCTTCGGGAACTCACTAATAGTAGCCCAATCATCGCTGTCCTTCGGTGGCGGTGGTAGATCGAGAGCTTCAATATGTGAAAATGGGACAAGGACACTGATTTTGCATAGCTCGTGTAGCGGGTTTTCAATGGTCGCATTGGGAGCAAAGTAGCCATCTCTAGACCGGGGACAAGAGAACCAATAATAAGGTTGAGGGGACGGTGATGATTCGCAATCGTAGAATAAGGTGGAATTAGAGTCAATGGAAGTGTAATTGAAAAGACTGCAATTTAAAGTGGTGTTGACATGTTTTTCAGGACATATATCGTCCCATAAATCTGTCCTTGCCACCTTAAGGATATGCGTGGTCCAATCTATGTGGATCACCCAATATTTCAGTGACTCCATGAAAAGGGTCAGGTTATCTCCGTCACAGCCGAGCTCATAACCTGGAAACCCACAGTGATTTGGTTGTTCATTATGCTTGAAAGGATAGCTGATTTCTTGATCTCCACAAGGATAGGGAACACAATCTTGGAATGGCTCGAAGTAGCCAGAAGCAGGCACCAGGAAGTGAATTTGGAGGGAGATGATGAAGAAGAGCAAGGAGAGAGAGGAACATGAAATGGTAAGATCCATTTGGAGGGGGATGGAGTTGGAGCAAAACAAGGAGAGTACATATATAAAGGAAGAGGATGCAGAGTGATAAAGAATGATGTTGCTTTTGGAACGACTGGACCCCAATGCACCAACGAGAGTCACATGATTTGGCCTCCCGAAGACCAAGACTTTGGAGGAAAAGAAGGAGAACAAGGCACATGGAAACAAAGCCAAGTAACTTGAGCTGCCGGCCAATTGTAAACTTGACTTGGGACGACTTGGACTAACATTCCCCCTTTTACAATTCCTACACGCAGCCCCCGACTAATCAACAAGCTTTGCCAATCTCCTTGGCGGTTCACTTTGAGGAAACTTCAATGAGGACCTCACGAACGTCGTTTGCAGCGTTCTAGACAGAAGCATGGCCATCACCTAGACTAGAGAACAGAAGGGATTGGAGCCTCAAGAACTGAGGCGGTTAAACTTCCTCTGGACGAGTTTCTCTTTACTTCGCCTAGTTATCTTTTTTGAACTGATTTGACAGGTGATATTGACATATCATCAGCCCAAACTGCAACTTGCATAAAATCACTGGGTCGAAAAGGGCCACGACTCCTCGGCTGAGCCGAATGGAGCCCATCTCTCGTGATTTATGATGATGATGATCCACATTGGATCTTTAGCTAGGAAGCAATAGCTTGTCATCTTTTTCATGACAAAAATTGCTCAGGCCTCAAGTACTGAAAATAAGACTTGGGCGGCAGCAGTCAGTATAGTGCACACCGTCGTCTCCCTTGCATAAAAGAACTTGCGAAACAATGAGGACGACAAGGACGATGACGAGGATGGAGTGTGAAGGGAAGGAGAGAAGGATAGTGACTGCATCACCCATTTGAGTAAGTTCACGCTCTCATGGATGGAGAATATCATGTGGAATGAGGGTTTGGAATTCAGGGGGGCAAACTGAGGATGGAGAAATTCTTTTTTTATTTACTTACTTTCTTCGGACTGAAGTGTGAAAGAGATCGATGTGATTAATTCCTCCGGAAAATAGAGGAAGCTACTCTGAGCGTGGACTTTGACCAACATCAGTTTCGGTCTGATGATATTTCATGAAGGAGGGAAATAAAAAGAAAGAATGGCTATCGAACGTTGAAACTGGGTGTGAGGGTGGAAGTGACGAGGAAGACTGTGGCCAGGAAACATGCAAAGCAATTTCCCCCTAAGTTCTTCCTATGTAGTCGAAATTGAGAAGTGAAACCTTTTTTTCAAGGTTCTCGCTGTGGAAAAAGTCTAGCCCATTTTAGGGTTAAGATTTTTTTATTTTTTTCTTTTTGGTAAGGATTTGAGGGGTTAAGAGTTCATGCTGTGGAAAGCAAACAACAAGTCAAACCTAAATTTTAGGTTGATTGACTTATCAGTTAGTGCCTTCTAATTTAAATTACTTGTCTATGATGTGAGATTTTACAGTAAACTTGAAGCATCTTCGCTTGTTGCATTTGAAACGTCAGATCTCATGGGTTTGTAGATACCGACCTAATGACCCAACAGTTAAGGCGAGGAAGGTTTTTGAGAATAGAATGTTAAAATTTTAGGACTTAAAGTCTAAATTGTAACATAATCATGCAGGTCACAGCAAGGATGACTGCACTTCATTTGAGGGAAGAATATGCCCAGAAATTCTTCTCATTGAACAACTTTTGGCTAATTGAAAACCACATGTTAGATGGGAGTAAGCATACTTACTTGAAGGGACGATTGCCGGTACCGACGGTATTGAAGGGATGCTTGCCGGTATTGGCGTTCTGTGGCAGGTCGTCGGATAGGCTGCATCAAGGCAAAAACAATTGAATTCTTGCCTTGTCCAGTCATACCCGCATATTCCCCCTGATATAGCGCAATCTTCGCACAGCGATGTGTTGGCAATCCAGGTGATCTCAAAGCCTTTATTGAGAATGTCGCTAATATTATCACCAAAGTCGATGCCCGCCGAAGGTGGTGGTAAACCTATAGGTTCACTTTTTGAAATCGGGACATGAACAATGGAACTGCATGGCTTGGGCAGTGGGTTTGATAGGTTTACACCGAGAACAAAGTAGCCAAATTGAGACTCGGGACAAGAGAACTGATAATAAGATGGAAGGGTTGGCCATGAGTCGCAATTGTAAATTAAGGTGGAATTGAGGTTATTAAAAGTGTAGTTGAAGAGATTCAAGTCTAAAGTGGTTTCATTATATGTTTCAAGACATATACTGTCTGATAAATCTGACCTCACCACCACAAGGATCTGTGCGCTCCCATTCATGTGGATCACTTGATATTTCTGAGACACCATGGACAGAATCGGGTTAAATTCGTCACAGTCAAGCTCGTAGCCTGGATACCCACAGTATCTTGGTTGCCTTATATGCCTGAAAGGATAGCTAATTCGTATATATCCACAAAGAAAAGGAGCGCATTCTTGGAATGGCCGGAAGTAGTCGGAAGCTTGCACGAGGAAGTGAATTTGGAGGGCGATGAAGAAGAGCAAGGAGAGAGAAGACCATGGCGTGGTAAGATCCATCCAAAGGGAGATGGTGTTGGAGCAAAACAAGGAGGGGTACATATGAAGGGACATGGAGGGGGGAAATGAAAAAGGATGGCTATCGAACGTTAAAATTGGGTCTAGAAGAGGAGGTGCTGGGGAAGATGCGGTCCGGAAACATGCAAAGCAATTTTCTCCGGATTTCTCCCCATGTTGTTATAATTGAAAGGTGAAAACTTTCTTCTAGGTTTTCACTGAAAAAGTCTAGCCCTTTGAGGGGTGGAGTTCGTGTCATGAGAAGTAAAGAACAAGTCAAACTTAAATTTTTCGTTACTTGACTCATTGGTTAACGTCCGATTCAAAATACTTGTCCATGATGTGAAATTTTACGTTAAGCTCGGAGCATCTTTGCCCACTGTATTTAAACCATTGGATCTAGTAGGTTCGCATATACCAACCTAATGATCCAACAGTTGAGGCAAGGAAGGTTGCTAAGAATGAGCTGATAAAGTTTTAGGACTTGGGAGTCTAAATTGTAACATGATCATGCTGTAGCGAGGATGAAATGACTGCACTTCATTAAATAATAGAGGGAAGGGCGTGCCCAGCAAAATGAGATTGTCAGGCTTTTAGGGACATGAGCAGGTCTTTTTCCAAATAACAAGCAAACCCAGCGCTCCCTCCCATGGAAGAACATTAGCTAATTGAGAACCCTGTTTGCCTCGAGTCGTTGAATGGACTCCGTCAGGGCAAAAACAATTGAATTTTTGCTTTGTCCAGCCATACCCACATCTTCCCCCTGATTTATTGCAGTTTTCACACCATGATGTATTAATAATCCAGGTGATCTCAAAGCCTTTCTTCAGGACCTCACTAATAGCACCCCTATCATCCTTGCCCGCCCAAGGTGATGGTAGAGCTTAAGCTGCGCTTTTTGAAATCGGGACACAAACATTGTAACTGCATGACTTAGGCAGTGGGTTTGCAAGGTCCAAACCGAAATAAAAGTCGCTATATTGAGAACCAGGACAAGAAAACTGATAAAGTAGAGGGGTCGACCATGAGTCGCAGTGGAGTATGGTGAAATTGAGGTCATTGGAAGTGTAGTTGAAGAGATTCAAGTCTAAAGTGATTTCATTATATGTTTGACGACATATGTCTTCCCATAAATCGATCCTTGCCATCTCAAGGATCTATGCGCTCATATTCATGTGGATTACCCGATATTCCAGGGACTCCATGGACAGGGTCGGGTAATGTTTGTCACAGCCGAGCTCGTATCTTAGATATCCACAGTAACTTTGATGCTCTTTATGCCTAAAAGGATAGCTGATTTTTCTACCTCCGCAATTAGAAGGAGCATATTCGTGGAACCGCTTGAAGTAGCCGGAGGCTGGTACAGGGAAGTGGATATGGAGGGCGATGATGAAGTAGAGCAAGGAGAGAGAGGAACACAACATGGTAAGATCCATTTGGAGGGAGATGGTGTTGGAGCAAAAAAAGGAGGGTACATATAAAGGAAGAGGATGCGGATGATAAAAGAATAATGATGCTTTTGAGAACGGCTTGACCCCTGTGCACTAACGAGAATCACTTGATTTGGCTTCCCGAAGACCAAGACTTTGGCGCGGGGAGACAAAAGCTGAGAAGAAAAGAAGGAGAACAAGGCACGTGGAAAAAAAGCCAAGTAGCTTGAGCTGCTGGCTAATTGTGAACCTGACTTGAGGAGGACTTGGAATAGTATTCCCCATTTCCCAATTCCTACATGCAGGCGCAGCCCCAACTAATCAACGAGCTTTGCCAATCTCATAGACAATTCAATCGAGGACAATTCAATAAGGACCTCAAGAACATAGTTAGCAGTGTTCTAGACAGATGCAGGGCCATCGCCTAGACTAGAAAACAAAAGGCGATTGGAGCCCCAGAACCGAGGCGGCTAAACAATTATGTGGACGAGTTTCTCTTAAGCTTTGCCTAGTCATCTTTTTCGAACTGGTTTGACTGATGATGTCTACGCATCATCAGCCCAAAGAAGCAATCTGGTTAACATCAGTCGATCCCAAAGGCCCATGATTCCTTGGCCGAGCTGAATCGGGCCCATCTCTTGTGATTTACGATGATGATGACCCACATTGAATAGGAAGCAATAGGCTTGCTATCTTTTTCATGGCAGAAATTGCTTAGGTCCCTAAATAGCTTAGGCCTCGAGCATTGAAAATAAGACTTCTGCTATTGGTACTCAAAGATAGGGGATTCGTCCTCATAGCACTCTCCCCAGAAAGGATAAGATATATTTGCGATGGTTTCGCAATTAAAAGAGCTGTGGCAATCGGTATAGTGGACATTGTCGTCTCCCTTGCATAAAAGAACTTGTAGAACAACGAGGCCGATGAGGAGGAAAACTAGGATGGAGTATGAAGTGGAGGAGAGAAGGAGAGGGGCTGCGTCGCCCATTTGAATAAGTTCAGGCTCTCATGGGTGGAGAATAAATTGTGGAACGAGGGTTTAGAGATCATAGGAGCAAGCTGAGGATGGAGATTCTTTTTGTATTCACTTTCTTTGGACTGAAGTATGAAAGAGATGGATGTTGTTAATTCTTCCTCAGTATAATATAGAAAACTACCGTCAGACTTTGACCAAGACCAGTTTTAGTCTTATGATATTTTGTGGAGGAGGGAAATCAAAGGGATGGCTGTCAAGCGTTAAAATTGGGTCTGGGGAGGAAATGATGAGGAAGACAGAGGAAACAAGTGAAGTAATCTCCTCAGGAGTTCTTCCTACGTTGTTGAAATTGTAAAGTGAAACCTTTTTTAAGGTTCTCACTGTGGAAAAAGTCTAGCCCATTTGAGGGGTCAGGAGTTGATGTTGTGGAAAGTAAAGAACAAGTCAAACCTAAATTTTAGGTTGATTAACTTACCGACTAACGCGTTTTGCTTTGAATTACTGATCCATGATGTGAAATTTTACAATAAACTCTGAGCATCTTCGCTCACTGTATTTAAACCGTAGGATCTTGGGGGATCACAGATACCAACAAAATGATCGAGCATTCAAGGCAAGGAAGGTTGCAGGGGATGGGACGATAAAGTTTTCAAAACTCGGAGTGTAAATTGTAACACGATCGTGTATGCCATAGCGTGGATGGCTGCACTTCGTTTGAGGGAAGGGTATGCACAGCAAAATGAGATTGTGAAGCTTTAGGGGCATGGGCGGATCTTTTTCCAATGAACAAGCAAAGGGAAGAATAACCCAACAATCATTCTCATCGAACAAGTTCAGCTATTTGAAAACCACATATTGGGTGAGAGTAAGCATACATACTTGAAGGGACGATTGTTGGTGCTGGCGAAGGGACGCTTGCCGGTATTGGTGATTTATGGCAGATTGTCGTAGAGGCTCCATTAGGACAAAAACAATTGAATTCTTGCCTTGTCCAGCCATACCCGCATCTTCCCCCTGATTTAGTGCAATTTTCACACAGAGATGTGTTGGCAATCCAAGTAATCTCAAAGCCATTTTTCAGGATGTCTCTAACAGTAGCACGACTAATGTTAGCGCTCTTGCTGCCCTTCAATGTTGGTGGTTGACCTAGAGCTCCAATTGGTATAAATGGGACGAAGACACTGAAGTTGCATAGCTCATGTAGTTTGCTTGCGGGGTCCACTTTGAAAGCAAAGTAGCCATCTCCAGACGCAGGACAAGAGAACCGATCAGGTTGAGGGGTTGACGGTGAGTTGCAATTGTAGAATAAGGCAGAATTGAGGTAATTGGAAGCGTACTTGAAGAGACTGAAGTTTAAAGTGGTGTCGACATGTGTTCCAAGACATATATCTTTCAATAAATCTATCCTCGCAACCTTAAGGATCTGCTTGCTCCAATCCATGTGGATCACCTGATACTCCAGGGACTCCATGGACAGAAGGGTCAGGTTACCTCCATCACAGTCAAGCTCGTAGCCTGGATACCCACAGTAATTTGGTCGCTCATTATGCTTGAAAGGATAGCTAATTTTTTGATCTCCACAAAGAAAAGGAACGCACTGTTGGAATGGCATGAATTTGCCGGAAGTTGGCACCAGGAAGTGAATATGGAGGGAGAAGATGAAGAGCAAGAACAGAGATGAACACGACATGGTAAGGTCCATTCGGAGGGAGATGGTGTTGGAGCAAAACAAGGAAAGGGTAAATGTAAATGAAGAGGATGCAGAGGATAAGGAATATGCTGCTTTGAGAATGATTTGAACCCAATGCACCAGTGAGAGCCACTTGATTTGGCCTCCTGAAAGACCAAGACTTTGGGGCATTGAGACAAAAGCCGAGAAGAAATTAAGAACAAGGCGCGTGGAAACAAAACCACGTAGCTTGAGCTGCTGGCTAATTGTAGACTTGACTTAAGGACGACTTGGACTATTATTATCCATTTTACAATTCGTACACGCAGCCCTCATCTAGTCAATGAACTTGGCCAATCTCCTTGACAATTCAATCGAGGACACTTCAATAAGGACCTCGAGAACATAGTTAGCAGCGTTCTAGACAGATGCAGGGATCGCCTAGACTAGAAAAAAAGAAGGGATTACAGCCTTAGAACTGAGACGACTAAATTGTCATTCGAAAGATTTCCCTTTAATTTTACCTAGTCAAAAAGGGCCCCGACGAGCCAGACTAGGCCCATCCCTCGTGATCTACAATGATGATCCACATTGGGATCTTTAGCTATAGGAAGCAATAAGCAAAGCTTGCCATCTTTTTGTTGACAAAGATTGCTAAGGCCTATCAATTGCTCAAGCCTCAAGTAATGAAAATAAAGACTCTTTTTAGGCATCAATTTCTCGGGAGGAAAATGATTATGATCAAAGCAATAACAGCAAGAAAAGAGAAAAAGACATCTTTCTGAAAAGAAACCACCACTTTTTAATGATAGACCCTATTCCAAATTGCGAGTTGCAACGAGTTGATGGAAGCTACTTTCGAAATTTCCCCCAACCAAAAAATTTATTGCTTCAATTTGCTACATGCTAATCTTTATACTTTAAATATCACGAGAAAATTCACTTTAACTTAGGGCATCAAAGTAATTCACGTATCATGTCTACGTAATTTATATCAAACTTTAGGCACGTGGTCTTTTTTTTTTTTTTGGTCAGTCGCACGTGGTCTTCATTCACCTATTGATTTAAGTTTTTGGATTGGACATTGAATAAGGTATCGCAGTGAGGCTCTGCTCTCATTTATTTCGCATGGGCATTCCTTCCCGGTCAAATTCTGTGTATGGTTCTAATTTCCTAGCGAGAAGGGTGCAAGGGTGCTAAAGTAATAATTTTCTTTGTCTATGAATTCATATTCTCTTTATTTATATATATATATGAGTGATCCTGCTCTATTTATTAAGTTAAGTTTTTATATAGGACTTGTTGCATGGGATATATTAGTAGGTGTGGTTACCATTCAAAATGTATTGATTAAGAAATTGACGAACCTAAGTATATAATTTTCTAATTCTAAAAGCTGCTGAAAAGTCAAAGTATGCCAGAAATCAAATCACACGCAACTAAGAAGGGACAAGCATTGAAAAAAGCAATCATGGCGATTGGCGAACATAGATGCAAAACCATTTATGAAAACAAAGAGAGGAAACGGACACAAACCTCAATCCTACCTTTGCAAACCGAACCACCCGTGTGATTTGACCCGTCCTTGCAGAAGCACAGCAACTGCTCAGTCTGGTTGGACGCGCACCACCCGCCGGAGTACTCGCACGCGCCGCACTCCCTTGCCGCCTCCCAGTGAAGCACGAACCCCTGGCTCATCGCCCCGGCGAACACCTCCACCACGTTCGCCGCAGTCACCTCCGTCCACTTTACCGCCGCCACCACCGTGTCCTCGCAGTGCGACGCCACATCGGACGCCGCCGCCGCCGCCTCCTCCTCCTCCCAGCTCATGTTCACGGACACGTACGACCGCTTGTGACGAAATTGCAAGCAATCGATGGCCACGAAGTGGCTGGACACAGGCGGAGGAGCGCTGCAGTTGAATAAGAAGGTGAGATTGACGTCGGCGTAGTTGTAATCGAGCGGGAGCGAGCCAATCGTGAGGTTGTGGCGGGCCCTGGGGCATCCCTGGCCGGCGACGTGGATGTCGACGAGAGTTAGGGTTTTGTCGTCGTAGTTGATATCGGTGACGGAGAAGGCGTCGTCCCCAAGGTGGAGGATTGGGTGAGGGGGGACGTGGGGGTCATACCGGCAAATGAGGCCGAGGCCTGGGTATCCGCAGTGCACGGGGGCATCACTTTCGCTCCAGAATGGATATTCGATTAAGACGTTGCCGCATATGGACGAGGATGCAACGGGGTCGCAAATGGTCGAGAAAGTGGAGTGGACGCCATGGAAGCTCGCGGAGGAGAAGAAGAAGAAGAGAAGGAGGGAGAGAGAAGGGGAGAGAATGCAGAGTAGGCGGTGGCTTGGCATTTTCTTTGTCCTTCTCTTGCGAGGAGCAAGATGATCGTCCGTCAATTTAGAATAGACGGCCTATTTAATAAAAGTGGTCAAAGTCTTGCATTGGGACTAGAGGTTACACAATTTTTTTTTTTTTCTTTTTGGGGCAAAGGCTACACAAATTTGACTTTGATATTTTTATTTTTTTTGCGTGCAACGTTCGAGTAATCCTACGCGGAAAAAATTTCTAATACATTAATAACGATTTAATATAGTCGTAAGTCATTGGCGGAAAAATAATGTATAATTACACTAGTGTGTAGAATTTTACGTGTTGGTCTTTACACGCACTTTGTTTGCAATCTCATGGTTGGCTTATTCAATTAAGTAAGAAATTGGAGACTTCACTTTGGACCATAAATTTAGTTATTTATTTATCTTGTTTATTATTTTTTCTAATATCGATTTTTCTTTCAAAAGAAAGGCATGATTTAGAGCTTAATACAGCTTTTTTTGAAAAGCAATTAGGGCTTGATCGCACTTTTTATAAATATATTTAAGGGACTTTAATTTAGTGTAATTATTCATGATTAAATTTTATGAAATTACAGTCTTTAACAATTAAAGTGGCGGTCATCAGCATTGTCTATGTTGAGAAAACTTCTCGGATCTTCCAATTCAAATCTAATATGGAGAGGAAGAAATTACCAGAGAAATTTATGGATTTTGAAATTCAAACTCAGCGTGTCATATTCTCTTTAAGGTTGTAGTCTTCAATAAGTTCATGACTTGATGGAGTTTGATTCAATAGCTTGTGTCATATATGTGACCACATTGACATTAAGCCACAAATGATCTTAAATCGTTGCGAGTAAAATTTGATATGCAACAGGTACTATAATCGTTGTAATGCTCTAGTTGCATTCAAATAGACGAAGGGCCTGTGAACTTCACATTCATTTTGGATATTAAAGCTAGAAAACCAAATATAAGTGTGAACTTGGCATAGATTCTTTCACTTTTGTCCCTTTCGTTGAGATAGTTTCCAGGAAACATGATATTTGGAGATAGTCGTCAAGTCATAGTTTCCAGGAAACATGACATTTGGAGATAGTCGTTAAGTCCGACTTTAAACAATCAATCTCGACGATTAAATAATAATAGATTATTATTACTTTTTTTTGATAGAAAAGACAAAGGGATTACGCCTCAAAATGCCAATGCACAACCCTTCTATTTAGAGGTGAATCTCTTTGGTGGGTTTCTAAAGTAAAGAAAATGACCCAATTAATCTTCAAATTATTGTACAAAAACAAATTAATCTTGAAATTTTCAAATTTACCAATTTAGTCATAAACTTTAGCTCGCAATTTCAATGTAGTATTTCTGGTTAATTTATACTAGAAATTATTGACGTGGTGGCCCATTTATTGTCGGCCGTCTTATGTGACACCTTGCCATGTCAACGATTTCAGGCGAAAATTGGCCGAAAATACTTTATTGGAATTTCTTATGAAGATATAAAATTAGAAAGTTTAGAACTGAATTGACATTCACACAATAAATTTATGATTGATTAGGTAGTTCTCCCTCTCGAGGAATTATGTCTCTAGGAGATAAAAAATTCCACATCATGTGATGAATTAGAGAAAACACAACAAATAATCAAAGCATTATATTGTTGTGTATCAAGACATAATCGACAATCAGAATAAATCGCGTCCGAGGGACATTGAGATATGTGAATTGTAGTGGTTATTATAGACATATAAGCATGTGCAACACTTTCCTTCTTTCTCAATTTGGTAAGCAAGGCGAAATTTCTTTCCATGACTCTTAAGAGAATGTTCAATTCATCGAATCTAGAAGAAGTGGCCAAACATATTTCTCATAAAAAAAAAAACAAAAATTAACAATAACAAAAGAGATGATCACATCATCTCGACGGGGTCTGGGTTCATGCGAGTCTGGATTGGCAAGGTCATGTGACCCTTGGTGTCACCTTGCTTGAGATCACATGACCTTGGCATCATCTCGTCTAGCCTCTTAGACAGTTCGATCCTCACCGATGATTGATTTGTTTCCAAGACGGAGATAATGAGCAGTAGCTATGTGCTTTGTTTCACTTGTTTTTTTTTTTTTTTTTTTCTTTTAACTTAAAAACTATTTTGCAAAAATACACCAAAATTCACTTAACTAAATGGTATTTGCTTTAAGTAAATGCACCTTGAATCAAAGATTTTTGAGGAATTATTTTGCATGTTTGAGCAGTCCTATGTGTATAAAAAGTTCCAATACAGTAATAATGACATACTATAGTCGTAGGTCACTAATGTAGAAATAGCATATAAATATGTGAGCATATAGAATTCTATGTTAGTCTCTACGTCGGTCTCTACAAATTATCATGAGCCGTTCACTAGAATTGACTCGTATGTTGTTTGATCCATCTATTGGGTTAGTGTTCCTCACAAATTGGATCCTGCAATGAAATATCTTTCATCGAAAGTTGTTCTTCAGTTTTTATTAAAGGAGATAGGTATTATGGCAACTCTAGATAGAAATTATCATTAATTAACAAGAAAAACCTGAAGTTTACTTCAAATATACGTGCAAAAATCATGCTGACATTTAATCAACAATAAATCTTGAGAATGCAAAGATGCAACAATAGAATTTGACTGATTATGTGACAACTGGGATAGAGATACACACCGAAATTTAATTGACGATGTGGATTTGGAAACTACATCTAAGAAATATGCCGAAATTTAATTGACGATGCAAGTCTGGAAAATAAAACTACAACGCTGAAAAGTAAAGATGACTAAAGAATAATAGATTTATTTATTTGTGTGTCGGGGGGCCTTCATAAATGAACAATGGTATTTATAGTGGTTGTGCCATAACCATCTCTAACCAGTTCTACTACAGTTATAGCCATGTTCCCTCATCTCTGAAAATTTTTGGCTCATTCTCTCATGATTCCGTGATTTACTCTTCAAGTGATTAATCCCTTAAAATTGCATTTTGGTTACTTCACAACTTCTTGAACCCTATTGCCTCACTCACCAATCATTTCAAACTCATAACTGCTTTTTGACATCCTCTAGGTATCCAACTTTCTTTTGATACCTCAAATTGGTAATCTGTAGCTCCTTTTAATCAATACATTTATCGACCATCACATATTCATTTGTCATCATACATCGACAACTAATAAGTAATCACTCGTATCATTTGAAATAATTATTTGATGAAAAATAATTTTATTATCAATAATAATTTATGTCTAAATACGTTTATAGATAGTACAAATATTTTTAATTTATTTATTTTTGCAACAATCTAAGTAATTATTTTTATAAAAATGTATTTTAATTTACATTTTTTGTGAAATAAACAAAAGCTTTTAAAGTCTAATCAATGGTTTAAAGTTCGACTATTATATCACTCTCTGCAAATGTCATGTTTCGTGGAAAATATCTCGATGGAAAGACAAAAGTGAGAGAGCCAATGCTCCTTTCGTGCTTGCTTCGCTGGCGTCCACATGCAAAACCGGAAAGGCAGCCAAAAAGAAGAAACAAAGGAAGACTAGAAAAGTACACTTTAATTGTTCAGCGTTTACACTGATTTGAAGGAGTCAAAAATCAAATTTTCTTTTCCAGCCAGGTTGAGTTACTCCTAAGATGTCTCTATACATGAGACTGGTGATATCGGACTCAAATGAAACATAGTACAGTATATATCTTTGTAGCATATTTACTAATTTATAAATCATTGAAACATGAATTGCTAACTTTATTTGTATCTTCTTTTCTAGGAAAAATTAGACGCTGGATCGTTTTCCCTTCTTTCCCGCAAGGTAAATAAAGGGGAAGAAGTAGTATACTAGGCAATTGAAGGTGACTAATATCGGGAAGTTACTTTATAAATCAAAATAATGGACCAATCATTATAAATGCATAGTGCTAATGGATATGGTTTTCGATCTAAGGCTTGACAAGGCTCTGACCGTGATGGGAAAAATCATCCAAAAAATCCTAAACCCATTGCACTTTTGCCAATTCAATCATAAACTTTTTAACTTTGCTAATTCAGTCCTAAACATTTTTACTTCTTGCCAATTGAGTTCATCTAGCCAATTTTGCCCAGAATATGGTGATGTGAACGTTGGCGGTGCCACGTAGGACCGTCGGTACTGATGTAGATAATTTTTAATAATATTTTAATATTTTTTTCTTCTTTCCCCTTTTTTTCCTTCCTTTTCTTTTCTTTTTGGCGGTGCCACGTAGTCCTAAACATTATAAATGCATAATGCTAATGGATCTGGTTTTCTTTTATTCTTTCGGTGGCCAGTTGCCATTAGCCATCGCCAACCAGTTGGCCTCGCCCACCATAAGTGAGGCTCGATCAGGCGAGGGTGGGCCCCGGCGAGGGGAGCCCTTGCCTAGGCACGGCTCGAGAAGGGATGCTTGGGCAAGGCTAACCTGCGCCCACGCTAGGGTGGCCTCACTGGGCGTCGGCTAGGTGATGACGATGCCTAGCGAGGCCGCCTTGGCTTGTGCAAGGGTCGGCCTTGCTAGATTTGGCTAGGGGAGCCCTTGCCCAGACCAAATTTGGTGAGGTCGGCCCTCGCCCAGCCAAGGCAGCCTTGCTTAGCTGACACCCAGTGACATCGGCCCTCACCCAGGCCAAGGCGGCCTCACGCGGCATCGTCATCACCGAGCCAATGCCTAACGAGATTGCCCTAGCTTGGGCGCAGGTCAGCCTTGCCTGGCCTAGGCGAGGGTCGGCCTCGCTCAGGCGACCCTTACCGGGACGTGCCTGGGCGAGGGCTTCCCTCAATGAGGCTCACCTTCTCCCAGTCGGGCCTTGCTTGTGGCAGGCGAGGCCAGCTGGCTGGCTATGGCCAGTGGTCGGCTGCCCCCTATGGCTAGCTGGCCATTGGAAAAGGCCAAGAAGAAAGCCAAAAAGAAGGGAAAAAAAAAAAAAAATAGCAAAAAAAAAAAAAATTCAAAAAAATATTAAAATATTATTAAAATTGTCTATGTTAGCGTTGGTGGTCCTACATGATACCGTTGGCGTCCACGTCAGCATTTTTCATCCAAAATTGTACGAATGGACTTAATTGGCAAGAAGTGAAAATGTTTAGGACTGAATTGGCAAAAGTACAATAGGTTTAAGATTTTTTGGACAATTTTCCTAAACTGAGTTGGTTCTAACATCCGAATGGAAAGGAAACGACTAGGCTTGTTGTGGCTTTGACCTCAAAGGGTTCGATTTGACGTCAACACTGTAAGGAGACAACCGTGCTTAACCTCAAGATCACTAATTTAGCATAGATAATAAGGAATTGCTAAAAATTTGATCACACTTAATCACAAAGGAAGTTGGAGCGTTTACAACTGTAACAATTGTTGCCTAGCTAGTTCTTAATCCATAATAAAATCTTTAAATGAAACGACAAATCTCTCAACTATACTTGTTAAATGAATAGGGCCTATCCGATTCAAGAGTTCATGTGAATTGGATTTGCATGCCCGCATTATTCGAGTAGCCAATGTTGATGTATCAATGACCCACGCGGAAAATTTGCCCTGAAAAGTCTTGAGGAACAAACCATGAAACTTCCTAGTCAACGGGACCTCTAAATTACAATTAGGTTGGAGGATCCGCCAACGTGTTGAAATGTTGAAATTGATGATCTTCCACATTCCATGAAACTTCCGAGTCAGAGGAACCTCTAAATGACTCTTAGGAACAAACCTCCTGTTATACAATTCCTACTATGCAGCGCAAATCAATTGTAGAATTTTTCTTTTTCTTTTCTTCCAATATACAAAACTTTAGTGCTAACAAATATTAATTTTTTATATTATATTACACATTTAAATTGAAATTCTCGTCCCGTTTCGGAGTTCCCGCTCCCTTTAATGTAATTTATAACCAAATGTAGTTATGGGTTTAGTAAACACCAGCAGCAAGTTTCTTGAATCACGGTGTTTATTAGTTTTATATGCGGTAACAAAAATTTTCATTGTGTAATTTTAATACATTCTCTTTTATACTTTTAGTCTTCAATAAGATAATAACTCGATGTCAATGCAAAAACTCACAAATCCCACAAAGTTGCATGGAATGTAGTATGCTCGCAAAAAAAGGAGGGAGGTCTAGGCTTGCTCGATCTGAAACTGTGGAATAAAGTATCGATGGGTTGCATGCTTTGAAGCCTCATCAATCTTCCATCCTCATCCCTATGGAGTGCTTAGGTTCACATATCAAATGCAGAGGTACTCCCATTATGCAACTCGACATAAAGGGCAATATGGCTTGGAATTGACGATGTATTCTCAAGCTAAGACATGCTCGAATGCCTATTATCTCTAGCGAAACATAATGTTGCAAAGAGGTATACAAGGAATTTAGACAAGAGGGACCAGCCGTGGACTGGTATCAATTAATTCGGACTAGCGGTATCTGCAAGCATAATTTTATTGGTTGGCTTGTTTGCAAAGATAGACTACTGACAGCAATAGCCATATCACGGTTGGTTATCTTTAGTAGATACTAAGTGTAACTTTTGCATGATTGGTACAGAAGATAGAAACCGCTTATTTTTTTTTTGTGCACCTGGACAAGTAGTGTATGGCGTAGTATTTTGGCATAAAATGGAATTTGGCATTATGTAGGAGGTTGGAACTTAGAACTTCAATAGATGATCGGGGCCACTAAGGGAAAAAACTTGGAGGCGAGATTCCTCAAGTTGTCTTTCTTAGCGACAATCTATTGCATTTGGATGGAACGTAACCGCAGACGATTTCAAAACATGTCGACTGAACCTCATCTTTTGTTAGCTAGGATTCAAAAGATTGTAAGAGATAGGGCGTCACTTTACCAAGAGTGTAGGCCTTCCCACACAAATGTTTTATTGGCTACTATATGGAGGCTTCCTTCCTCTATCTTCTTGCATAATTAGTTTTTGTGGAATCTTAGGGGATTCCCCTAAGTTTTTGTAACTCATCTAATTAATGATATTCACATATTTACACCAAAAAAGATAATAACTCGATGGAGTGAGATTGATATCTTGTATCATATATGTGGCTATAGTGAGATTAAGGGATTAATCATCTTAAATCTTGGATGAATAAAACTTCATGTGCAATTGAGTACTACAATATCAAGGATTTTTCATTTTCTAGAATTCTCGAGTATAATAAAATAATATTGAAAAACTATTACAGAGCAAAGGTCTAATCGTAGTGCCAACCACATAGAACAATGTATATGAAGAGCATTATTACCATAGCATATACGTGAAAGTATTGAAGCTCGAAATCAATGATCGTCACCAAGCATTGATGCAATTAATAGCCATAATATAATAGAGGATGTTAGTATTCTTGTATATGGTAGCTAGCCTACGTGAATATTCAGATGATGATGTGACGTTAGGTAAATTAAATTCAGTCCATTAAATTAATTACAAAGTGATGTCCCAAATTATATAAGTAATTTTTTTATTTATCTAGTACACTTAGTGTTATTCTTCAACCTATTTCTGGCACTTTCAACTTTGTATATGTAATATGCACCGCATTGGGAAAAATGTTTGGCTGTGAAGGAATGTCTTGGTCTTGGTCGTCGCAAACAACCGTGTTTCCCAAATTGCGCATGAATTATACGAACGGATTTGAAAGTGGAAAAAGCTGAGGAAAAGAGCGGTAGTGGAGGATTCTTCATTTTCTAGAATTCTCGAGTATAATACAATAATATTGAAAAACTATTACCAATCGTCATGCCAAATACATAGAACACTATAGATGAAGAGCATTAATACCACATCATATGAAAGTATGGAAGCTCGAAATCCATGATCGTCAGCACCATGCATCAATGCAATTAACATACATAATATAGTAGATGATGTTGGTATTCTCGCATATGGTAGCTAGCCTACGTGAATATTCAGATGATGAGGTGGCGTTAGGTAAATTAAATTTGGTCCATTAAATTGATTACTAAGTGATGTCCCAAACTACATAAGTAATTTTTTTACTTATCTAGTATACTTAGCGGTATTCTTCAACCTATTTCTTTCACTTTCAACTTTGTATATGTAATATGCACCGCATTGGGAAAAATGTTTGGCGGTGAAGGAATGTCTTGGTCTTGGTCGTCGCAGACAACCGTGTTTCCCAGGTCGTCTACAGCTTCAAAGTTAAAAGCCGAATCTTACATGTTCGGAAATTGCTTCAGCGCTAAAGTCCACTTCAACATTTTTCACGTTGGAGTCAAAGTAGAATAGGACTTTGACCGTGAAAAGAAAACAATAAAGAAAAGGAATAGTGCGGACTTGTTGATTGGGTTAGAGAAAAAAAGAAACAAACAGGAAATGAACTCCTTGTTTGAGTCGACAAAAGTTCAGACGGATGGCCAATGCATTCACCTCCGTTTGAGAGCGTGTGGGCAGCTACCAAAGCTCTCTCGTGTGCTAAAAACGGGCCTTAATTGGTATGACAAGCTTAACGTGTTTGTGAAATATAAAATGATCCGTAAGCCTCGTTCCCTTTTATTATGGTATAATTTTTTTTTTAATTTTGTATTTATTTTAACTTATTATTTTTATTATAGTTATGCCTATGCGAAAATTTTAAAATAAAAATGTCCCTAATCGTTATGAGAAGTAGCAAGCAATGTGACTACTAAATGATACATGCAATTTTTTGCGTTAAGGGGCCAATTTATGTCATAAATTAGATCCGTAATATTGATAGAAATGCTACGGAGATCCAAATGTGAAAATTTATATGTCAACAATACCCTTTTCACTCTTTGTTACAAACTATGTTGGTCTCATATAATTAATATTGAATAACCCTGACTTGAGTTATTACTCTCTTGTAGAGACGAACTTACACATGGACAAGCTGCAAACAATTTTGAGGGTGATGACAAAATGGGTTTGGGAGGAATTTACAAGTCATCAACACTGCCTTTTAGCATTTGCACAACTTAGGTCATACATGGTCGAGCTCTCAGATTGATTTGAATGCACTATGAGCCAATTATAATAATCTTCTTCACGATTACTTCGTCCTCCTCATTTGTGATCCTGAGTAGTCCAAGCTCTTCTTGGAGCTCTAGATGTACCCAATGAGGGAAGTATGCTTCGATGGTTTGATCTACCGTGACTTTGATACTTTTTTAGCTATTCTATTAGTTTGTTGCTGGTTTTGTGGACAAGGCAAGCTGACAAGGCAAGCTGTAAGTGGGCAACATGGGTTTATGGTTAAGTTTTAGTATGTATTTAAGCATTTTTTAGTTTTCTGAATAATATATACAGCTTTTGCTGTCAACTCCTCTATTCTTTCGAAAACAACAATTGCAAAGGATAAGAGAAAGAGGTAGGAGAGAGTGCGAAAAGCATTTGTAAAAAAATCAAATGGAGTTGGTTTGAATTGGTTCTAACTCCTATCACTGTTGTGTGCTAGTTCTTCCACTTCGAAGCCAACACCAAGCGAGGCAGAAAGTGGTTTGAAGCATGCATATGTATCGAATCGAAGCATGTATGGCCCATGCTTGGATCCACACTCATTATAGTGCTTATGCTAATTATAAATAAGGTCATGTCACAATCAAAACCTATAGCATGATAGAGTTAATTATATGTACAATTCAAATCGATCAATGTTACCTATTTTGACTGAACACCTCATCAGATTTTAGCACCACTAGAATAGATAGGAGCTTTCTCTCTTTCCTTCCTTCCTTCCTTCCTTCCTTCTTTCTTGTTTGGTCATATGCACAAGAAAATCCCACAAAAAAAAGCAAGTTATTTTGGTCCAACATTTGAAATTTTTATTGTGAATTTGGTGTAGCTCCAGCTTCACTTAATACTTTTTAACTATTGGATCTTGTGGGACGTAGATACCAACCTCCGCATGTCGAAGGGAAGATAAAGCAAAACAGTAGATATGAAAACTCAGACAAGAAGCAAAAACAAAAAAAAAAACTCCCCCATCCACTTACCATCATTGCAGCTTTGAGGATGAGGACCATCTTGGCAAAAGCAAACAAAATCATCGTTCTCAAATCCACACCATTCCTCACTTCCCTCGCAGTCGCTGCAATTAAATGCGGTCTAGTTCAAAAGGAATCCCATCTCCATAATCTCATTGTAATTCATAGTCGTCAAGCTATCGATATTTGTATTAACATAAACAGGTACACTAACTGCAGAGTCGCAGGTACTGACGGCATAATACAAATATATTTCCTACGATATTTCCTCGGGAAAATAAGCAAAAGAGTGGTGGGTGGAGTTGCTAGCACAGTCCACTAGATATGTAAAATCTGGCGGTAGTGAGGTGCAATTATAGTAGAAGAAGAAATCGGCATTAGTGGAATTGAGAATGAGAGGCGCGCTTTCGAGGTTGATATTACACGGTGGAGCACCACAAGTGTCATGGTACATGAGGGCATCAACCGGGAGGATAGAATGGTTCGTGTAGGAGATTTCCTTGATGATGAACTCACTAACCGAGAAATTCAGGACTGGGAATATCCCTACGCAGGTGATCTTGAAATTCGGATAGCCACAATAGGAGTCCTGCTCGCCCGAGATCCAGAAGGGTTAGTTGATGTCCGGACCATATCCGCAGTTCCGAGGTGCACAGGCCTCGTACTGCGCATCTTCAGATACAGCCTAACAGACTAAGCTGGCGAAGACAACGACAAGGGCCAACCGGCAACAATTAGCTTCGCAGTTGAAGCTCTGGAGATTCATTTGGACCGGAAGGAGGTAGAGCAGGATAGAAGAGAAATCAAATGGAGTTAGTTTGAATTGGTCCTAGCTCCGATAATTGTCGTGCGCTAGTTCATCGACTTCGAAGCAAATGCCAAGTGAGGCAGAAATTGGTCCCATGCGTGCATTATTCAACCACCCAATGTAAATGCATCGTTGTCCTACACGGAAAATCTGCACTAGAAAGTCTTGAGGAACCGACCATGATACTTCCTAGTCAAAGGGACCTCTTAATAACGATTACATTGGAGGGCCCGCCTACGTGTTGAAGTGTCGAAATTGATGATGATCTACCAAATCATTAGGAACAAACCTGGAACCATCTGAGCCAAAGGACCTCCAAATTACACTCGGGATCCCGTTACAAAAATCTTAGGAAAAAAGTATCAATTCAGTTTTATACCTATTATATGAGTGTCAATGCAGTCCTAAATTTTTCAAATTTATTAATATAATTATAAATTTGACAAGATATTCCTAGGTAGTTTTTTCGACCAATTGCTATCGGAAATCCTTGACGTGAAGATCCACATATAGTACGATTGGTGATGATTGGACATCATATTAGCAATTTCCAGCGTCAGTTTTTCGGAAGAATTACTTTGAAATTTCGAGTAAATGTTTATAATTACATTGATAAAATTGATAAATGTATGACAAAATTAGAATTTACACAATAAATTTGGGACTGACTAGGTAATTATCCCACAATTCTTACTAAGCAACGCAAAAAATTGTTCATTTTTTTTTATCATTTCATCCATTATACAAATTTTAGTGCTAGCAAAAAAAAAATTTAAATAATTTATGTTGCATATGTCCTTGGGATTTTTGTCCCACATTGGAGTTGCAACTCCCTTTAATGTAGCCTATGACCCAATGCTGTCATGGTGTTAGTAAATACCTGCGTTGAAGTGTCTTAAATCTCAGTTATATTTGTAAGTTTTGAGGTAGCGAAATTTTCATGATTAAATTTTATAGAATACAGTGTCTACGGAAAGTTGCAGGGGTTGGCATTTTTTATGTTCTCTTTTACACTTTTGGTAACCAGTAAGTTAATAACTCGGTGGCTCGTATTATATATGTGGCTACGATTAAAAGATTAATGATCACAAATCATTGCGAACAAAATTTAATACGTAATCAAGAGCTATAAGGTTGTAGAATTTTCATTGTCTAAAATTCTCGATTACAATACTTTACAGAACAAAATGTATGTATGTATTCGGTATGATGTTTAGAGATATATGTACATACATATGTATGTATGTATGTATACACACACATGAAAGCATTGAATTTCGAAATTTGGACTGCCGGCACCGTGCATTGACGCAATAAATTATGTCCACAATTTAAGTCATGTACGAAATCTGATCCATTTGGAGGATTTATTCATTTTTTTCAAAATCTAAATGCGCGTTTTTTTAATCCGAATCAAATCTGGTTCTTGGGGTGGTGGATGTTGATTTTCTTTTCTGCTGGAGAAGGACATCTTTGACCGGTTTGACGTCTTGTATTTTCATTATATTACGTACACGATGAGAAGGCGCTTCTTTTGAATATATGCAAAAGGAAGGACTCAAATATATTCTCTAAAAGAAGTCGTGGACGTCTCTGCTAAAAGGCACTTGAAGTATATGCGGGTCCAGGTCAGAAGAAGTAGATATGTTGACCCCTGTAAATACTCTATTACAAAGTATGTTAGTCTGATGTAATTGATATTGAATTATCCCAAGTCGAGTCATTTCTCTCTGGCATAGATGAACTTTCACATTGACAAGCCTCGGGTGATCTTGAGAGTGATGACAAGGATGGTTTGGGAGGAATTTGTAAGGTCTCAACACTACCTTTTAGCATCTCCACAACTCCGGTCATCGATGGTCGAGCTCTTGGATCGATCTGAATGCACCATAAGCCTATAACAATCATCTTCTTCGCAATTCCTTCATCCTCCTCATTCGTGATCCCATGTAGGCCAAGCTCTTCTTGGAGCTCCAAGCGTTGGTGGACCCAATGAGGAAAGTATATTTCACTTGTATGATCTACTGTGACTTCAATGTTTTTCCTCATGCCGACCATCTCTAGTACCATCATGCCATAACTATAGACATCCGATTTGTGAAAACCCCTCCGATGTTTCTTATGATTAGCTCCGGAGCAATGTATCCGATGGTGCCTCGGGCACCAAGCAATGACACGATGCTCTCTTCTCTTGGGCATATTTTGGCAAGACCAAAGTCGGAAATCTTGGGATGATAGTTTGCATCAAGAAGAATGTTGTGAGGCTTTATGTCGAAGTGCAAGATCCTTGTATTACATCCTCTATGCAAGTACTCTAGCCCATGAGCTATGCCGAGTGAAATCTGGTACAATGTGTCCCAAATCAATTGCTGATCTACCTCCAAAGTGTTACTCCTGTTGAATATGAATTTTTCAAGTGATCCATTGGGCATGAACTCATAAACCAAAGCTCTTTTGCTTCCTTCAAAACAAAACCCCAAGAGGTTAACGACATTGATATGAGAAGTCCTACTTATGCTCGCAACTTCATTGAAAAATTCTTCAGCATTGTTGCCTTTCAGCTTCTTTAGAAGCTTTATTGCCACAAATTGATCATCTTGAAGCTTGCCTTTATACACGCAGCCATAGCCTCCCTCGCCTAACTTTTCTTTGAAAGAGTTGGTCATCCTCTTGATGTTTTTGTAGGTGTATCTTCTCGAAGAGACGAGTCCCTCAATCTTCATTTCGCCATCAAATTGTTCGCTCTTATGCTTTATCAAAGCCATAATAATTCTGGTCACTGGTTTCTTCCTAAAGGAAATCATTAAAATAAGGGTGATCCCAATTCCAGCTCCCGATGCAGCCATTCCTGAAAAAATGGAGAATAATTTTGAACAGCAATCTCATTTCTTCAAGGCTTCTAGGATATTTTGGAAATATTGATTCCATTGAGCAACGATGCAAGATTACTGCCAAAAAGTCGCAACAAATTGCGGAGGAGAATGTAGAGAAGGGGAAGAGAAAGTCTTGAAATAATTACCTATTCCAATTTTCAGTCCAACCCTTTGTTTTCCTGAGACAATAGTCATCAAGAGTGAAAAATGTGTCAACGAATTGCAAACTGATAACTTCAAAGTGTCTAAGAGATATAAAGATCAGGCATATCATGAGGTAATAGATCATTCTGTTTCAAGGAAGAAAAATACCCCACGATCGAGTGAAAATATTATAGATTCACCAGTTTGGATCGATTAGTGACATCTTACCAGAGAAATTGGAAGCACATTGCAAATGGATCTGTGCCTGATTGACTAACAAGTATAGACATTAGCTAAAATCCTTAATTCTAGAACTATCAGGGATGAACAGAAAGACAGCAAAAAAAATTAGCTGGTTTAGAAGTAGCAAACACGCTGAAATATGATCGACAATGTGGTGTCAGAGGCGGAGACAGATAAAACTTTCTGTGTATTGAATGGGCGGTATATTCTGGACATGTCTCAACTCTTTTAGCCTCTAAGCGGACCTATAGGCTTGATTAGAAGTCGTCCCACGGATAAAACAAGTGGGCAGCTCATGTTCAGGCAAGAATGAACACCCAATTGATAACTAGCAAACTATTGCAGAAAGATACAAACATCAAACTATTGCAGAAAGATAGAAACATCAAAATATGAGGTTCCCATAAGATGTCTTGGGACACAACAGATCGGAGAGTTTTGTTTGCAGCGGTAAGCAAGTCCGCAGCCTAAGCAAAGGCAAAGAAATTGGAAAAGCTTGAGGACATTATCCACAGCACGTATAAATGATACAGTAATTAAATAACAGTAAAAACATTTTCAGTATTTATTTCCCCACTATCATCATGAACAAAATTTTCATTGATTGTGCAAAGATTTAATTAAGTTCGCAGTTCACCTCTATCAATAATATTTTTCAACTACCCAAGTGATCATTTGGTTGTGTTCATAATAAAAGCCCAAGAAGAAACTTGTAGTTTTAGCCCAACATTTGCAAAATTTTACAGTGACGTCGGAGCATCTTCACTCAATTTATTTAACCATTTGATGTTATGGTAGCAGATACCGACCTAAAGAGCTAACTATTAACTGCAGTCCAGTTCAATAGGAACCCTTCTTCAAGCCCGTGAAATTGGCATTACTTTAAAGAGGAATGCTAACTGCGGAATAGCAGGAGCTGACGACAGAATAGTAATCCATTTCCTGCAATGCTTCCTCAGGAAAGAAAGTAATAGAATGGTGGGTGAAGTTGCGAGGACAGTTTCGACCAAAAAAAAAAAAAAAAAAAAAAAACGAGGACAGTCTACTGGATTTGTAAAAGCTTGTTGGCTGCGAGGTGCAATTATAGTAGAAGAACAGATCAGCATTAGTGGGATTGAGATTGAAAGGCGTCCTTTCAAGACTGATATTATGGGGTGGAGCATAACAGGATTACTGCTACACGGGCATTAGCCAGGAGGAACCAATTGTTCACATAGAAGATATCCTTGATAGTGAATTCCCTGTCCGAGAAAGTCAAGACAGGGTATGTCTCTTTGCAGGTAATCTTGAAATTCGGATAGCCCCAATAGGACTCTTTGTTCGCGATAAATCTTGAAAGGGTAGCTGATTTTCTGCCCATATATGCAGTTCCGAGCATGCAGGCCTCGTACTGTGCATGATCCGATAGAGCTCGATAGAAGTTGGTGAAGATGATGATAAGGACCAATTGGTGACAATTTGCTACACACATGAAGTTTGGATGATTCATTTGGACCGGAAGGAGGCAGAGGGTTTCAGAACATAGGAGAAAGAGGTAGGAGAGAGAGTGGAAAACATTTGCGAAAATCGGTGACAATTTGCTGCACACACATGAAGTTTGGGTGATACATTTGAACCGGAAGGAGGCAGAGGATTTCAGAGGATAGGCGAATAAAGTAGCAGAGGGTGTGGAAAACATTTGCAGAAACATCAAATGGAGTTGGTTTGAATCGGTCCTAACTCCTATTACAGTGATGTGTCAGTTCTTCAACTTCGAAGCATATACCAAGCGAGGCAGCGGAAACGAGTCAAAGGGACCTCTAAATTACAATTAGGAACAAACCTCACATTATACTAATCTTTGCGACTAGTCAGCGAAAACGAGTCTCTCTCATGAAGACTTCATGGCCAAGGAGTGGCTATCTTAAAACTTTTTTTCTTGCTCAGCGCCCCAAAAAGAAAAGTCACAGAAAAAAGTCATTCTTGTCGCATGATATTCTTAGATGGAGAGGAAGACAAAACAAGTATGACACCATCAAATTTCCAACAAAAGAAGCAAGTGGATCACATTCAACCGAATCAAGTTTTCTCTGGACAAATTCTCAGGGTCCATTGGCCATATGATCTTCGAGGTACTAAGCAAAACTAACTTCGCAGAAGTTCAAGGTTTAAAGATTTTGTGCATAATTTACACGGTTGACAGTAGAATCTCATGCACTGATATAAACAAGAACCCACCAAATGAAGCTGAGAATGATCACCTGGGTATGCTACCAAAAGAACATACCAGGGTCATTGCAGGTACGAGCGTGGGGTTGGTTGCGGCAATAACACGCGAAACTAAATGGTGAAGAAGAGGAATTGCTACTGCAAAACCCGCCAGAAGAAGCACAAGTCAGGTTTCAGGATGGTCAATATTCTGAGTATCAAACCCTTGATTCAGAGCTTCCTGCAAGCTGGCGCGCTCTGAAGAATGGGAACCTTGATGCTTGTGACGCAGCTGGAAACATCAAACGGTTGCTCTCTGTCCAAGAAGATGTCATCCATGAAGAAGGCTGACTTCCTGACGACATCATAGAAGCACTCGAACTCGTTGCTTATGTTCTTCATTGTGTCCAAACATCCATAGAAGATTCTGAGGCTCTTAACGGCAGGGGTCATATGGAAGAGAGTGGAATCCATTAAGCTAGTATTCCTAAACTCGTGCAAGCACGTTCCCTCCGTCAGATCCATCCTAGTGATTGTCATCGTACGAAGATGTTGATCAATCTTGAGGACTCGATTCTTCTGCTCATGGTACTCAAGTATAGGGAATTCATCCTCATAGCACTCGACCCTGAATGCTGGAAGTCCACAGAATTGGGGTCGGCTGCCTCCCCAGAAAGGATAAGTCATATTTGCAACGGTTCCGCAATTAAAAGAGCGGCGGCATTCGTTATAGTGGACATCGTCGTCTCCCTCACATAAAAGACCTTGTGGATGATGAGGCTGACGAGGATGGAGCATGAATGGGAGGAGAGAAGAAGAGTGGCTGCGTCACCCATTTGAGTAAGTTCATGCTCCCATGGGTGGAGAATAAATTGTGGAATGAGTGTTGAGAGTTCAGAGGGGCAAGCTGACAATGGAGAAATTCTTTTTGTATTCACTTTCTCCAGACTCAAGAGTGAAAGAGATGGATGTCGTTAATTCTTCCTCACTATAATATAGAAAACTATTCTGACTGTCGACTTTGACCGAAATCAATTTTATTCTGACTGTCGACTTTGACCGAAATCAGTTTTAGTCTTCTGAAATTTAGTGGAGGAAATCAAAGGTCTATCGAGCGTTGAGCGGGTGTTTGTTTTTAGAGAATTTCGTCTAATTAAAGGAAAGTCAATTAATGAAATACAAAAGAAGAGGGTGTGGGTGATTCGTATACTCGATAAAAAAATATGGTAACTTCAACAATTTCTTTGTCCCCCACGGGAGGGCAGAGGAAACATGCGAAGCAATTTCGTCCGGAGTTCTTCCTACGTAGTTGAAAATGTAAAGTGAAACCTTTTTTAAGGTTCTCACTATGGAAAAAGTCTAGCCCATTCCAGAGGGGTCAGGAGTTGATATTGTGGAAAGTAAAGAGCAAGTCAAACCTCAATTTTAGTTTAATTGACTTATCGGCTAATTGCATTCCAATTTAAATTACGAGTCCATGATGTGAAATATTACACTAAACTCGGAACATCTTCGCTCGTCGTGTTTAAACCGTTGGATCTTGTGGGTTTGCAGATACAAACCTAATGATCCAACGGTTAAGGCAAGGAAGGCTGTTGAGAATGGGGTGATAAAGTTTTAGGACTTGGAGTCTAAATTTTGGCATGATTATGTCAAAGCGAGAATGAGATTACTGCACTTTATCATATCAGAGAGAAGGGCATGCGCAGCCAAATGAGACTATCAGGCTTTTAGGGGGCATGAGCGGATCGTTTTTCCAAATAACAATCAAACCTAGCAATCCCTACCATGGAATAATATTAACTAATTGAAATCCACAACTTAGGGGAGAGTAAGCATACATACCCGGTCGGCTGCAAGTCGTTGAATAGACTCCGTCAGGGCAAAAACAATTGAATTCTTGCCCTGCCCAGCCATACCCGCATCTTCCCCCGGATTTATTGCAACTTTCGCACTGCGAAGTGTTGAGAATCCAGGTGATCTCAAAGCCTTTGTTGAGGATCTCACTAATAGTAGGATTATTGTTGCCGTCCATTGAAGGTGGTGGAAAACCTGAAGGTTCACTTGTTGAAATCGGGACATGAACAATGGAACTGCATCTGTTGAGCGGTGGCTTTGGAAGGTTGACCCAGGGAACAAAGTAGCCATCTTGAGACTCGGGACAAGAGAAATTATAAGATGTAGAGGTTGGCCATGGAGGGTTTGGCCATTGGTCGCAATCGAAGAATAAGGTGGAATTGAGGTCGTTGGAAGCGTAGTTGAAGAGATCCAAGTCTAAAGTGGTTTCATTATATGTTTCAAGACATATATCTTTTGATAAATCCAACCTTGCTACCACAAGGATCTGTGTGCTGGTATTCATGTGGATCACTCGATATTCCAGGGACTCCATGGACAGGGTCAGGTTATCTCCATCGCAGTCGAGCTCGTAGTTTGGATGCCCACAGTGACTTGGTCGCTTATTATCCCTGAAAGGATAGCTGATTTCTCGACCACCGCAATTAGAAGGAGCGCACTCTTCGAACGGTGCGAACATGCTGGCAGCTGGCACCAGGAAGTGAATTTGGAGGGAGATGAGGAAGAAGAGCAAGGAGAGAGAGGAACATGTCATGGTAAGATCCATCCGAAGGTAGCTGGATCTGAAGCAAAACAAGGAGAAGGGTATATACAAAGGAAGAGGAGGCGGAAGGATATATAATAATGCTGGTTTTGGAATGAATGATTTGACCCAATGCACTAACGAGAACCTCTCGGCTTGTCCTCACGAAAGACCAAGACTTTGGCGCGGTGAGACAAAAGCTAAGGGGAAAAGAAGGAGAACAGGGCACGTGGAAACAAAGCCAAGTAGCTTAAGCTGCCGGCTAATTGTCAACTTGACTTGGGACGACTAGGACTAGTATTCCCCATTTTACAATTCCTACACGCAGCCCCCGAATAATCAACAAGCTTTGCCAATCTCCTTCACGATTCACTTTGAGGAAACTTCAACAAGGACCTCACGAACGTCGTTTGCCGCGTTCTAGACAGAAGCATGGCCATCGCTTAGACTAGAGAACAGAAGGGATCGGAGCCTCAGAACTGAGGCGCCTAAACTTCATCTGGACGAGTTTCTCTTTACATTGCCTAGTTATCTCTTTTGAACTAATTTGACTGGTGATATGGACATATCATCAGCCTAAAGTGCAACTTCAGTAAAATCACTGGGTCAAAAAGGGCCACGACTCCTCGGCCAAGCTGAATCGAGCCTGTCTCTCGTGATTTACGATGATGATGACCCACATTGGATCTTTAGTTAGGAAGCAATAGCTTGCCATTTTTTTCACGACAGAATTTGCTCAGGCCTCAAGTACTGAAAATAAGACTTGACCGGCGGTAGTCAGTATGGTGGACACCATCGTCTCCCTCGCATAAAAGAACTTGCGAAATGATGAGGACGACAAGGACGATGACGAGGATGGAGTGTGAAGGGAAGGAGAAAAGGATAGTGACTGCATCACCCATTTGAGTAAGTTCATGCTCTCATGGATGGAGAATATCATGTGGAATGAGGGTTTGGAATTCAGGGGGCCAAGCTGAGGATGGAGAAATTCTTTTTTTATTTACTTACTTTCTCCGGACTGAAGTGTGAAAGAGATGGATGTGGTTAATTCCTCAGTAAAGACATCAGTTTTAGTCTTATGATGCATCGTGAAGGAGGGAAATAAAAAGAAAGAATGGCTATTGAACGTCGAAACTGGGTGTGGGGGTGGAAGTGACGAGGAAGACAGTGGCCAGGAAACATGCGAAGGAATTTCCCCTGGAGTTCTTCCTATGTGATCGAAATTGAGAAGTGAAACCTTTTTTCAAGGTTCTCACTGTGGAAAAAGTCTAGCCCATTTGAGGGGTCAAGAGTTCATGTTATGGAAAGTAAAGAACAAGTCAAACCTAAATTTTAAGTTGATTGATTTATTAGCTAACGCGTTCTAATTAAAAAATTACTTGTCTATGATGTGAGATTTTACACTAAACTTGAAGCATCTTTGCTTGTCGCATTTAAACTATCGAATCTCGTGGGTTTGCAGATGCTAACCTAATGATCCAACGCGGTGAAGGTTTTCGAGAATGGGGTGATAACGTTTTGGGACTTAAAAGTCTAAATTGTAACACAATCATGCATGTCAGAGTAAGGATGACTGCACTTCGTTTGAGGGAAGGATATGCCCAACAATTCTTCTCATTGAACAACTTTTAGCTAATTGAAAAACCACTTGTTAGATGAGAGTAACCATACAAACTTGAAGGGACGATTGCCGGTATTGGCGTTCTATGGCAGGTTGCCAGATAGGCTGCATCACGGCAAAAACAATTGAATTCTTGCCTTGTCCAGTCATACCCGCATATTCCCCCTGATATAACACAATCTTCACATAGCGATGTGTTGGCAATCCAGGTGATCTCAAAGCCTTTATTGAGAATGTCGCTAATAGTATCACCAAAGTCGATGCCTGCCGAAGGTGGTGGTAAACCTATAGGTTCACTTTTTGAAATCGGGACATGAACAATGGAATTGCATCACTTGGCAGTAGGTTTGATAGGTTTACACTGAGAACAAAGTAGCCAAATTGAGGCTCAGGACAAGAGAACCGATAATAAGATGGAAGGGTTGGCCATGAGTCACAATCGTAAATTAATGTGGAATTGAGGTTATTGGAAGTGTAGTTGAAGAGATTCAAGTCTGAAGTGGTTTTGTTATATGTTTCAAGACATATACTGTCTGATAAATCTGACCTCGCCACCACAAGGATCCGCGTGCTCCCATCCATGTGGATCACTCGATATTTCTGAGACACCATGGACAGAATCGGGTTATATCTGTCATAGTCAAGCTCGTAGCCTGGATACCCACAGTATCTTGGTTGCTCTACATGCCTGAAAGGATAGCTGATTCGTATATGTCCACAAACAAAAGGAGCGCATTCTTGGAATGTCGGGAAGTTGCCCGTAGCTCGCACGGGGAAGTGAATTTGGAGGGAGATGAAGAAGAGAAAGGAGAGAGAGGAAAATGGCGTGGTAAGATCCATCCGAAGGGAGATAGTGTTGGAGCAAAACAAGGAGGGGGTACATATGAAGGAATGCGGAGGAGGGAAATGACAAAAGATGGCCATCGAACGTTAAATTTGGGTCTGGCGGAGGAGGTGATGGGGTAGATGCGGTCTGGAAACATGCAAAGCAATTTCCTCCGGATTTCTCCCCATGATGTTATAATCGAAAGGTGAAAACTTTCTTCTAGGTTTTCACTGAAAATGTCTAGCCCTTTAAGGGGTCGAGTTCATGTCATGTCAAGTAAACAACAAGTCAAACTTAAATTTTTCGTTACTTGACTCATTGGCTAACGTCTGATTTAAAATACTTGTCCATCTTCACCCGCTGTATTTAAACTGTTGGATCTACTGGGTTCGCATATACCAACCTAATGATCCAACAATTGAGGCAAGGAAGGTTGTTAAGAATGAGCTGATAAAGTTTTAGGACTTGGGAGTCTAAATTGTAACATGATCATGCTGAGGATGAGATGACTGCACTTAATTAAATATTAGAGGGAAGGGCGTGCACAGCAAAATGAGTTTGTCAGGCTTTTAGGGGCATGAGCGGGTCGTTTTCCAAATAACAAGCAAGCCCAGCAATCCCTCCCATGGAAGAACATTAGCTAATTGAGAACCACGCATTAGGTGAGAGTAGGCATACATACCTTGTTTGCCACAAGTCGTTGAATGGACTCCGTCAGGGCAGAAACAATTGAATCGTAGCCTTTTCCAGTCATAACCGCATCTTCCCCCTGATTTGTTGCATTTTTCGCATTGTGATGTATCGACGATCCAGGTGATCTCAAAGCCTTTGTTCAGGAACTCACTAACAGCAGCACTAAAAAAGGAATCACTATGATCGCTGCCCTCCGGTGGTGGTGGTGGACCCGAAGCTTCACTATGTGAATTTGGGACAAGGACACTGAAGTTGCATAGCTCGTATACTGGTTTTGCAAGGTCTGCACCGAGAGCAAAGTAGCCATCTCCAGACTCAGGACAAGAGAACCAATAAGGTCGAGGGATGGGTGACCAATTGCAATCGTAGAATAAGGTGGAATTGTGGTCGCTGGAAGTGTAGTTGAAGAGATTCAAGTCTAAACTGGTGTTGACAAATGGTTGACGACATATATCTTTCGATAAATCCATTCTCATCACCTCAAGGATCTGCGCGCTCCAATCTATGTGGATCACCCGATATTTCAAGGACTCCATGGACAGGGTTGGGTAATGTCCATCACAGCCGAGCTCGTACCTTGGATGCCCACAGTAACTTTTTTGCTCTTTATGCCAGAAAGGATAGCTGATTTCTTGACCTCCGCAAGGATAGGGAACGCACTCTTGGAACGGCTTGAAGTCGCCAGAAGCTGGCACAGGGAACTGAATATGGAGGGAGATGATGAAGAAGAGCAAGGACAGAGAGGAACACGACATGGTAAGATCCGTCCCGAGGGAGAAGGTGTTGGAGCAAAACAAGGAGGGTACATATAAAGACAGAGGATGCAGAGGATAAAGAATGATGCTGCTTTTGGGAATGACTTGACCCCAATGCACATCGAGAATCACTTGACTTGGCCTCCCGAAGACCAAGACTTTGGCGCAGGGAGACAAAAGCTAAGAAGAAGAGAAGGAGAATAAGGCACGTGGAAACAAAGCCAAGTAGCTTGAGCTGCTGGCTAATTGTGAACTTGACTTGAGGACGACTTGGAATAGTATTCCCCATTTTCCAATTCCTATACGCAGGCGCAGCCCCAGCTAATCAACGAGCTTTGGCAATCTCGTAGACAATTCAATCGAGGACACTTCAATAAGGGCCTCAAGTACATAGTTAACAGCGTTCTAGATGTACGCAGGGCCATCGCCTAGACTACTAGAAAATAGAAGGGATTGGAGCCTCAGAATTGAGGCGGCTAACTTTCATCTGGATGAGTTTCTCTTTAACTTTGCCCAGTCATCTTTTTGAAGTGATTTGACTGATGATACGACTAATCATTAGCCCAATCTACAACGTGGGTAAAATCAGTGGATGGAAAAGGGCCGCGACTCCTCGGCCGAAGCCGGATCAGGCCCATCTCTCGTGATTTACGATGATGATCACCCATATTGGATCTTTAGCTAGGAAGCAATAAGCTTGCCATCTTTCTCACGACAAAAATTGCTTAGGTCCATAAATCGCTCAGGCCTCTAGTACTGAAAATAAAACTTCTGCTATTGGTACCCCAAGATAATGAATTCGTCCTCATAGCCCTCCACCTTGAATCGTGGAAGTCCACAGAATTGGGGTCGGCCACCTCCCCAGAAAGGATAAGTTATATTTGCAATGGTTCCGCAATTAAAAGAGCGGCGGCAGTCAGTATAGTGGACACCGTCGTCTCTGTCACATAAAAGAACTTGTGGCAAGATGAGGCCGACGAGGACGAAGACGAGGATGGAGTGTGAAAGGGAGCAGAGGAGGAGAGTGGCTGCTTCACCCACTTGAGTAAATTCATCCTCTCATGGATGGAGAATATCATGTGGATTGAGGGTTGGGGGCAAGCTGAGGATGGAGGAATTCTCTTTTTAATTGCTCACTTTCTCTGGACTAAAGTGTGAAAGAGATGGATGTGGTTAATTCATTGTCAGTATAATAGAGGAAGCTATTCTGACCATGGACTTTGACCGAGATTAGTTTCAGTCTTCTGGAATTTCGTGAAGGAGGGAAATAGAAAAGATGGCCATCGAACATTCAAACTGGACAGCGATGAGGAAGATGCGGCCTGGAAACATGTAAGCAATTTCCTCTGGACTTCTTCCCGTGTTGTTGAAATCGAAAGGCGAATTTTTTTTTTTTTTTGGGTCTTCAATGTGAAAAAGTCTAGCCCATTTGAGGGGTCAAGAGTTCATGTTACGTGAGATGTAAAGAACAAGTCAAACCTAAACTTATCGGCTAACACATTTCAATTTAAATTACCTTTCCCTGATGTGAAATTTCATGGTAAATTCAGAGCATCCTTGCTCAATGTATTTAAGCTGTTGGATCTTGGGGGTATGCAGATACTGACCTAATGATCCATTAGTTAAGATTGTTGAGAATGGAGTGATAAAGTTTTAAGACTTGGGACTCTAAAATGTATAATGATCATGTGAGATGACTGCACTTCATTAAACTAGAGGGAAGGGCATGCCTAGCAAAATGAGATTGTCAGGCTTTTAGGGGCATGAGCGGGTCGTTTCTGTTAGGACTAGAATTAGCACCTAGAGGGGGGGGTGAATAGGTGTTTGAAGCGATTTTAATAAATTAAACCGAATGAGATATAAATAACTTATAATCAACAATTGCAGCAAATGAAAGCAGTTAAAGATAAAAAAGATTAGGGATAGAGAATCAAGACTCCAGTTTATAGTGGTTCGGCTTAGACCAAGCCTACGTCCACTCTCCCGCACGGACAGCCCTTTCCGGCTGGATTTCACTAAGAATCAATAAGAGTGATTACAGTCTCACGCTCTTGAGTCCACAGTGTAGATTACTCTACTACACTTCCTCAAGGTCTCACTACAATATGATCTCTCTTATGATTACATGTAATGCTCAAAGAATGATATCGCAAAATAGAAAAGGAGATTCAGACTTTGGAATTCTTCTATCCGCACCCTTCAACAACTAGAGCATCTCTCTTATATACTTCTTCATGCCTTCAATATCGTTGGCACCTTCCAAAGAAGTTCTTCCAATCAACCCGTTGGACAGAATCAATTAGAGAGATCTCGAGCTCTTTAAGGTAAGTGTTGATAGCCCATCAATCCTGCTCGCCCATACAATCAGGATCTCGATTTCCATAAGTTGATTATTCCAAATATAAGTTGCGAAATCTTTAGAGAATCTATACATATTCCATATGAAAGTAAGATCGATTAGTGCTGAATCCAGTAGAAAGATATCCACTAGTCGTTAGAATAAAGATCATATAAGATCGAATAAACGTCGTTCGAAACTGTCCATGTGAGTAGACTTTGAAATATAAGTCTTGAGTCTTGCTAGCTTCAAACTTTGATCTTCAGACTTTGATCTTCAGACTTTGTCAATAGAGTTTGTAAGTCTTCAGACTAGACTGATAAAAATGTTTTGTCAACTTCAAAATACTTTAAGAGAATTCATCCAACAATCTCCCCCTTTTTGATGGTGACAAAACTTTCCTGCAGATTTGAATATCATCGCCCTGCAATACAACTTTTAAGCAAGCATCATAAAAGATTAGAATAAAAATAGTAGAAGTTATCTTGTACACAGACTTTCCCTGTACACAGATCTGCATTCACCGAAACCTCATTAGTCATAAACATACAGTACTATCTTTATCTAATTTAAGAAGCTTAAAGTATTGCCATAGTGAGCACACATTCAAAAACTGCACACGTTTAAAAAAAACTCAAGTCAAAGTCAAAATAACAACTAAAAATATAAAAAATAAGATTTGGTTTGAGAACAGAAAATCATTCGAAAATCTGCAAAGTCTTCTCCCCCTTTTTGTCAGCATAAAAAAAAAATCAAGGAGCTCGAGGAATGCGAACAAGTTGAAAGTCTTCCATAGACTTGACAGTGTCTTCAAGCTTCCTCAAATCTTCTTGTACTTGGGTGAGAGTAGTGCCCTTTGCAGTATCCTGAATCTGACGCTGAACATCTTTAAGCTGATCATGCAGAGTGATGAACATTGCATGATTTTCATTCTGCAAGGTCTGAAATTCATATCCCATGGCATAAATTTAGCCTTTGAGTTCCAAGATGATTTCAAGCAACCTTTGAAAATCTCCAGAGTTGTCAGTCTGAGTGCTTGTTTCAGCTCGGTCTGATGGTGAAGTCAAGCCAGTATGAATATCAGCCGGAAGTTCAGTATGTGGAGATGATGCCTCTCCTTCAGGAAACTGTGCAGCATGAATATCTTCAGCATCAGGAGGTGATCGACTAACACCTGTTTGTGCATCCTCTTCTCTAAAAGTCAGTAAAAGAGGAGTGTGTTCTCTGTCTGTATCTCCCCATGTTTCCATGTCTTCTGGAGGAGAAAAGAACTCTTCTTTCTGAGGAGTTTCCTTAGTGACAGGCTATTGTAGATCATCCTTTTCTGCTGGAGAATCTGTTTGTTCTGGTTCATCTGCTTGTTCTGCTTTTCCTTCTTTCTCTTCCTCTCTTTCTTCCTCTTTCTTCTCTTCTTCTTTCTCTTTCTCTTCCTCTTTCTCTTCTTCTGCAAATTGATGTTCTGGTACAACTGGAACAGATGCAGCAAATTGAGAAACAAGAGCAGAGATTGGTAGAGCATCTCATCATCTTCATCTTCCAAGATGGTTGCCATTCTCTTTCTGGTAGAACTAACCACTGGTTCTTTCCCTTTCCTTTTGGCCGCTGATGAGTCTGGTCTGAACTTGATAGGAGTCTTTTCCTTGAATTGCTCCAGCTTCTTGCTAAGCTCCTTCAGACGCATTTTGGTAATCATCCTCAGCCCGATAACCATTTTATCAATAGTCTTCACAGTGAGAATATGAGGAGGTTGAATGTACAGATGTCTAAAGAGACGAGTAATGAGAGCAGCATAAAGAAGTTTTCCTTTGTCCTTTGCCATGCATCTGTACATGTGAAATATGATGGTGTGCGGCAAAGAGAAGTTTAGACCAGTCTTGATGGCAAACATCAACTTGGCTTCAGAGATGGATACATCTGTCTTAGATGTCGATTTGGATCTCAGACAGTTGATCACAATTTTGTGCAGCAAAGTATTTGTTGCATTCATTCTGGAGTAGGAGAGTCGACTTTCTGCTATTCTGTCTCTTGCAAGTTCAAGAGTAGCATGGCTTACGAGACACCGATTGATTGAAAGCCCCTCTTTCCACACCAAGAACATCAGCCAGAATGTCCTTATCAACAACATACTCTTTATCCCTCACGTTGAAAGAAAAGCTGTTTGCATCAATAAAACTGAGATTGGAGTAGAAGTACGCCGTTAATTCAGAATGTGCCATATCACAGTCAGTACAAAACTGGTAAAGTTGAAGTTTTTCAAACTTCTCTCGCAGATTTATGCTCAATAAGTCCAGAAAATCGAAATCCACAGTCCGTGGGTTCATCACCCCATGCTTCAGCAATTTTTCATACTTCTTCCTATGTCCGTCTGAGCGGAACAGTTCATCCTTCTTCCCTCGAAGGTTTGCAGCCACACCCATCCATGGTTTAAAGTGTATGAACATCTTTTCATCATCATCCTTTCCCTCGGGCTGATTCATACTACCAAACCTAGGGTCACTGGGGAAGTTTGCAAACGCTTTTGCAGCCGTTCCTTCAGGCACAACCCCAGACCTCTCCATGACAGTGAGAAAATGAGTCTCGTTTCTGTAACCCTTCTCTTTCAGGAATTCATCAATGAAGGTCATAGCAGAACCACCTTCCTTTAATACAGAGTAAAGCTTGTAAACAAAGGCAGGCTTAAGAGTTCTTACTGGTTCAATATCTTCATAAACCGTTTCTTCATCTTGAGGGCGATGTCCTTGAGGTCTAGTTGGGGAAGACCGCTGTTGAGATCGTTGAGGAGTTTGCTCAGTAGGAAAGTCGCTTTCTTCAAAGGTGAGATCAAAGTGCGTAGGCCCCTCACCAGATCCCTGTGGTCCCATGTTTGCTATTCTGGATGACTTCCTTTGATACGACATTGTGCTTTCTTTGGAGGAACTTTCTCACTTGTGTCGCAAGAAAATTGAGATCTTTGAAACGAAGAAGTTTTGGAGAGAAAAAAATACAGAGCAGTGAAAAGCTTTTGATCTAGGGTTTCTGGGTAAAGTGAAAACGAAGGAGAAGAGGTGTATAAAATATAACGATTCTTACGGGGATAATCCAAGCGTCGTATATTTTGGAAATCTTAAAATTTCCTTTTGAAAAATAACTGCCTTAATAAATCGATAACCACTCTCTTTAAATATAACCGCCTTAAAAATAGACAGATAATCTTACCTTATCGATAAGACAGTTTAAGTAAATGAACTTACAAAATCGTGTCGATTCGTATTCTCGCTTTAACCTTTGAGTCTCGATGCTCTATCGACTTTAGTTACTGAGTCGAGCTTCAAAGCATTCTTCAAGAGATAATATATTGAGTCTTGAGCGAATAAACTCAAACAAGCTTTTCTCAAGTGGCTTTGTGAAGATGTCCGCGTTGATTCTTTGAGTCTATGAATTGTATCAAGACCTCTTTGTTCTGAACATGATCTCTTATAAAGTGATGTCGAATCTCAATATGTTTTGCTCTTGAATGTAGGATAGGATTCTTTGTAAGATTGATTGCACTGGTGTTGTCACATCTTATTTCTGTGCAAGAGTCTTCAATGCCAAAGTCTTGCAGTTGTTGTTTTATCCACAGTATTTGAGAACAACAACTTCCAAGGGCTACGTGTTCTGCTTCAATTGTTGAAAGAGCCACAGTACTTTGTTTCCTTGAAAACCAAGATACTGCCCTGTTTCCAAGCAATTGACAAGTACCTGAAGTGCTTTTTCTTTCAACTCTACAACCTGCAAGATCTGCGTCTGAATAGCCAAGAAGTGTAAAGTCTCCTTCTTTGGGATACCAAAGACCGATCTTAGCAGTAGCAACATATTTAATAATACGTTTAACAGCACTTAAGTGAGATTCTCTAGGATCAGATTGAAACCTAGCACATATGCAAACACTAAATAATATGTCAGGCTTTTAGGGGCATGAGCGGGTCGTTTCTGTTAGGACTAGAATTAGCACCTAGAGGGGGGTGAATAGGTGTTTGAAGCGATTTTAATAAATTAAACCGAATGAGATATAAATAACTTATAATCAACAATTGCAACAAATGAAAGCAGTTAAAGATAAAAAGGATTAGGGATAGAGAATCAAGACTCCAGCTTTATAGTGGTTCGGCTTAGACCAAGCCTACATCCACTCTCCCGCACGGACAGCCCTTCTGGCTGGATTTCACTAAGAATCAATAAGAGTGATTACAGTCTCACGCTCTTGAGTCCACAGTGTAGATTACTCTACTACACTTCCTCAAGGTCTCACTACAATATGATCTCTCTTATGATTACATGTAATGCTCAAAGAATGATATTACAAAATAGAAAAGGAGATTCAGACTTTGGAATTCTTCTATCCGCACCCTTCAACAACTAGAGCATCTCTCTTATATACTTCTGCATGCCTTCAATACCGTTGGCACCTTCCAAAGAAGTTCTTCCAATCAACCCGTTGGACAGAATCAATTAGAGAGATCTCGAGCTCTTTAAGGTAAGTGTTGATAGCCCATCAATCCCGCCGCCCATACAATCAGGATCTCGGTTTCCATAAGTAGATCCTTCCAAATATAAGTTGCGAAATCTTTAGAGAATCTATACATATTCCATATGAAAGTAAGATCGATTAGTGCTGAATCCAATAGAAAGATATCCACTAGTCGTTAGAATAAAGATCATATAAGATCAGAATAAACGTCGTTCTGGAAACTGTCCATGTGAGTAGACTTTGAAATATAAGTCTTGAGTCTTGCTAGCTTCAAACTTTGATCTTCAGACTTTGATCTTCAGACTTTGTCAATAGAGTCTGTAAGTCTTCAGACTAGACTGATAAAAATGTTTTGTCAACTTCAAAATACTTTAAGAGAATTCATCCAACAGTTTCCCCAATTAACAAGCAAAGGAAATAGTATGCGCAGCAATCTAATCCCTCTCATGGAACAACTTGAGCTTATTAAAAACCACAAATTAGCAACCGTCAGATAATCATACATACCCGAAGGTCCGGGGCAGGTCGTTGGACAGGCTTTGTCACAGCAAAAACAATTGAATTCTTGTCCCATCTAGCCATACCTGCATCTTCCCCCTGATTTAGTGCAATTTTCGCACATAAATTTGTTGGCAATCCAAGTGATCTCAAAGCCTTTTTTTAGGATATCTCTGTAGTAGCATTACTAATGGTAGCACTATTGCCGTCCTTCGGTGTTGGTGGTGGACTTGGAGCTTCAATTGGTAAAATTGGGACGAAGTCACTGAAGTTGCATCGCTCGTGTGGCAACTTTTCAAGGTCCACATCGAAAGCAAAGTAGCCATGTCCAGACGCGGGACAAGAGAACCAATAAGGTGAATGGGTTGCCAATGAGTTGCAATAGTAGAATAGGGCAGAATTGAGGTAATTGGAAGTGTAGTTGAAGAGACTCAAGTTTAAGGTGGTGTTCACATGTGTTCCAAGACATATATTGTACGATAAATCCATCCTCACCACCTTAAGGATTTGCGTGCTCCTATCCATGTGGATCACCTGATATTCCAAGGAATTCATGGAAAGAATGGTCAGGTTATCTCTATCACAGTCAAGCTCGTAGCCTGGATACCCACAGTAGCTTGGTTGCCTAACATGCCTGAGAGGATAGCTGATTTTTTGATCTCCACAAACAAAAGAAGCGCACTCTCGGAACTGTTGGAATTCGCCGGAAGTTGGCACCAGGTAATGAATATGGAGGGAGAAGATGAAAAAGGATAGAAAGGAGCACGACATGGTAAGATCCATTCGAAGGGAGATGATGTTGGAGCAAAACAAGGAGAAGGGTAAATGTAAATGAAGAGGATGCAGAGGATAAGAACAACGCTGCTTTGAGAATGATTTTAACCCAATGCACCAATGAGAGCCACTTGATTTGGCCTCCCCAAAGACCAAGACTTTCACGCATTGAGACAAAAGCTGAGAAGAAAATAAGAAGAACAAGGCGCGTGGAAACAAAGCCAAGTAGCTTGAGCTGCTGGCTAGTTGTAGACTTGACTTAAGGACGACCTGGACTATTATTACCCATTTTACAATTCGTACAAGCGGCCCTCAACCAGTGAACGAGCTTGGCCAATCTCCTTGACAGTTCAATCGAGGACACTTCAATAAGGACCTCGAGAACAAAGTTAGCAGCGTTCCCGCATGACATGCGGGGCCATCGCCTAGACTAGAAAAAAGAGGGGATTGCAGCCTCAGAACTAAGATGACTAAACTGTCATCTGGACGAGTTTCTCTCAATTTTGCTTAGGGTGAGCCACAAAGACCGCCCAGACCGGAACCACCCGGACTGGACCGCACCGCCTGGTTCTGGGCAGTTTCCGGAGGGGCCGGTCTGATAGGAACAGGTGATGTTCGGTCTGGTTCGCGATTCCAAGGAAGGAATCAGCCGGATCGGATTGTACCGGCTCTTTTTTTTTTTTTTTTGGTTATTTCTTAAAAATATTCAGAGAACAGCAACCCCTCATGCTCGTTCTTCCCTCTCGGCTCTCACGCCTCTTTCCCTCTCTATATGCAGGAGGACAGGGTCGTCCAACGTCTGGAGGAGGAGGGCCTTCTCGATGAGCTCGGTGTGGTGGGAGTCGAGTCGAGTCGAGGAGAGCGACGAGGATGGAGTTGGAGCTTATCTGACCCCCATGGAGTTGCGGGGGCCGGTGGGGCAATGCGGAGGAGATAGGAGGAGGGGGGAGACACCACAGACGCGAGGATCCATGAGGGCTCGATAGCGAGCTTGGAGCGAATTGGAGGTGTCGTCATCGTCTCTCTAACATGGAGGACTCGTCTCGGTGGTTTTTGGGGAAGGAGGAGGGGAAGTGGGTTTTGCGCAGAGAAGAGAGACAGATGGAGATGGGACAGGAGGGACCTGAGTCACGATGAGAGAGAGAGAGAGAGAGAGAGAGAGAGAATGAATAAAAGTAAATGTCTTTGATGTGATTGAGACTTGTTAGGAAGTAAAATAAATGCCCAGGCATTTATTTTGGAGACTAGTCCTCTCTGTTCAATTGCCGGTTCTACCTTTAAATCGGATCGGACTGGAACTGATTATCCCTAAGTTTGTGGTCAAGTCATCCTTTTTTGAACTGATTTGACTCATGATATCGACATATCATTAGCCCAAACTACCACATGCGTATAATTAGTGGATTGAAAAAGGCCTCGACTCTTTAGTCGAACCGGACCAGGGCCATCTCTTGTGATCTACGATGATGATCCCCATTGGGATCTTTAGCTATAGGAAGCAATAAGCAAAGGTTGCCATCTTTTTCTTGACAGAGATTGCTAAGGCTCATCAATCACTCAAGTCTCAAGCAATGAAAATAAAAACTCTTTCTAGGTGCCAATTCCTTGGGAGGAAAATGATTATGATCAAAGCAATATTAGCCAAAAAAGCAAAAAAGACATCTTTCTAAAAAGAGACCACCAGACATCTTTCTAAAAGGAGACCACCACCTTGTAACGATAGACCCTATTCTAAGTTGCGAGTTGCAATGAGTAGATGGAACATAATTTTGAAATTTTGCCCAACCAAAAAATTTGTCGCTTCAATTTGCTACATGTGAATCTTTATACTTTAAATATCACAAGAAAATCCACTTTAGCTTAGGGCACTGAAGTAATTCACGTATCTTGTCTACGGAATTTATATTAAACTTTATGCACGTGGTCTTCATTCACCTATTGATTTAAGTTTTTGGATTGAACATTGAATACGATATCACATTCAAGCTCTCCACTTATTTATTTTGCATGTACCATTCCTCACTAGTTAAATTATATATGTGGTTCTAATTTCCACGCGAGAATGGTACTAAAGTAACAATTTTGTTTGTCTATGAATTCATATTATATATATGAGTAATCTTGCTCTATTTATTAATTTAAGCTTTCATATAGGACCTTTTGCACACTAGTAGTTGTAATTACCATTCAAATTTTGAAAAGTATTGATTAAGAAATTGACGAACTTTATATAATTTTCTAATTCTAAAAGCAGCTGAAAAATCAAAGTATGCCAGAAATCAAATCACACGCAACTAAGAAATGACAAGCATTGAAAAAAGCAACCATGGCGATTGGCGAACATAGATGCAAAACCATTTATGAAAAAAGAGAGGAAACGGACACAAACCTCAATCCTACCTTTGCAAACCGAACCGTCCGTGTGAATTGACCCGTCCTTGCAGAAGCACAACTGCTCATTCTCGTTGAACGCGCCGCACTCCCTTGCCTCCTCCCAGTCAAGCACGAACCCCTGGCTCATCGCCCCGGCGAACTCCTTCACCACGTTCGCCGCTGTCACCTCTGTTCCCTTTACCGCTGCCACCACCGTCTCCTCGCAGTGCGACGCCACATCGGACGCCGCCTCCTCCTCCTCCTCCAAGCTCATGTTCACGGACACGTACGACCGCTTGCCAAGAAATTGCAAGCAATCGATGGCCACGAAGTGGCTGGACTCAGGCGGAGGACCACTGCAGTTGAAGAAGAAGGTGAGATTGACGTCGGCGGCGCTGTAATCGAGTGAGAGCGAGCCGATCGTGAGGTTACGGAGGGCCCTGGGGCATGTCTGGCCGGCGACGTCGATGTCGACGAGAGTTAGGGTTTCGTCGTCGTAGTTGATATCGGTGACGGAGAAGGGGGCGTCCCCAAGGTGGAGGATTGGGTGAGGGGGGTCATGCTGGCAAATGATGCCGAGGCCTGGGTATCCGCAGTGCACGGGGGCACCGCTTTCGATCCAGAATGGATATCGGATGGAGACGTTGCCGCATAAGAACGAGGATGCACCGGGGTCGCAAATGGTCGAGAAAGTGGAGTGGACGCCATGGAAGCTCGCGGAGGAGAAGAAGAAGAAGAGGAGGAGGGAGAGGGAAGGGGAGAGAATGCAGAGTAGGCGGTGGCTTGGCATTTTCTTTGTCCTTCTTTTGCGAGGAGCAAGATGATCGTCCGGCAATTTAGAATGGACCGCCTATTTAATAAAAGGGGTCAAAGTCTTGCATTGGGACTAGAGGTTACACAAATTTATTTTATTTTTTGGGGCAAAGGCTAATCAAATTTAACTTTTTTTTTTTTTTTTTTTGCGTGCAACGTTCGAGTAATCCTACGCGGAAAAGATTTCTAATACATTAATAACGATTTAATATGGTGATAAGTCATTGGCGGAAAAAGCAACGTATAAATATATTTAGAAGACTTTAATTTAGTATAATTATTCATGATTAAATTTTATGAAATTGCAGCCTTTAACAATTAAAGTAGCGGTCGTTGGCATTTTCTATGTTGAGAAATCTCGAAGAAGTTGATGGATCTTGCAATTCAAATCTAATACGGAGAGGAAGAAATTACCAAAGAAATTTATGAATTTTGAAATTCAAATTCAATGTGTCATATTCTCTTTAAGGTTGTAGTCTTCGATAAGTTCATGACTTGATGGAGTTTGATTCAACAGCTTGTGTCATCTATGTGACCACATTGACATTAAGCCACAAATGATCTTAAATCGTTGTGAGTAAAATTTGATATGCAATGGGTACTATAATCGTTGTAGTGCTCTAGTTGCATTAAAATAGACGAAGGGCTTGTGAACTTCACATTTATTTTGGATATTAAAGCTAGAAAATCAAATATAAGTGTGAACTTGGCATAGATTCTTTCACTTTTGTCCCTTTCGTTGAGATAGTTTCCAGGAAACATGACATTTGGAGATAGTCGTTAAGTCCGCCTTTAAACAATTCATTACGCCTCAAAATGCCAATTCACAATTGCCCTTCTATTTAGAGGTGAATCTCTCTGGTGGGTTTCTCGAGTAAAGAAAAATGACCCAATTAATCTTCAAATTATTGTACGAAAACAAATTAATCTTAAAATTTTCAATTTTACCAATTTAGTCATAAACTTCTGCGCGCAATTCCAATGTAGTATTTCAGTTAATTTATACTAGAAATTATTGACGTGGTGGCCCATTTATCACCAGTCGTCTTATGTGGCACCTTGACATGTCAACGAGTTCAGGTGAAAATCAACCAAAAAGACTTTATTGGAATTTCCCATGAAGAGACAAAACTAGAAAGTTTAGAACTGGATTGACATTCACACAATAAATTTATGATTGATCAGGTAGTTCTCCCTCTAGAGGAATTATGTCTCTAGGAGATACAAAATTCCACATCATGCTGATGAATTAGAGAAAACACAGCAAATAATCAAAGCATTATATTGTTGTGTATCAAGACATAATCGACAATTGGAATAAATCGTATCCGAGGGATATTGAGATATGTGAATTTCAGTGGTTATTATAGACATATAAGCATGTGCAACACTTTCCTTCTTTCTCAATTTGGTAAGCCAGGCGAAATTTCTTTCCATGACTCTTAAGAGAATGTTCAATTCATCGAATCTAGAAGAAGTGGCCAAACATATTTCTCATATAAAAAAAAAATTAACGATAACAAAAGAGATGATCACATCATCTTGACGGGGTCTGGGTTCATGCGGGTCTAGATTGGCAAGGTCATGTGACCCTTGGTGTCACCTTGCTTGAGATCACATGACTTTGGCATCGTCTCGTCTAGCCCCTTAGATAGTTCAATCCTCACCGATGATTGATTTGTTTCCAAGACGGAGATAATGAGTAGTAATTGTGTGCTCTGTTTCACCTGTACTGTTTTGCAAAAAATTCACTTAACCAAACGGTATTTGCTTTAAGTAAATACACCTTGAATCGAAGATTTTCGGGGAATTATTTTGCATGTTCGAGCAATCCTATGTGTATAAAAAGTTCCAATACAGTGATAACGACATACTATAGTCATAGGTAACTAATGCAGAAATAGCATATAAATATGCGAGCATATAGAATTCTATGTTTGTCTCTACATCGGTCTCTACAAATTATCATGAGCCGTTCACTAGAATTTGACTCGTATGTTGTTTGATCCATCTATTGGGTTAGTGTTCCTCACAAATTGGATCCTACAACGAGATATCTTTCATCGAAAGTTGTTCTTCAGTTTTTATTAAGGGAGATAGGTATTGTGGCAACTCCAGACAGAAAATATCATTAGTCAACAAGAAAAACCTGAGGTTTACTTCAAATATACGTACAAAAATCGTGCCGAAATTTAATCAACAATGAATCTTGAGAATGCAAAGATGCTACAATAGAATTTAACTGATGACGTGACAATTGGGATAGAGATACACACCGAAATTTAATTGACGATGTGGATTTGGAAACTACATCTAAGAAATACGCTGAAATTTAATTGACGATGCGAGTCTGGAAAATAAAACTACAACGCATAAAAGAAAAGATAACTAAAGAATAGTAGATTTATTTATTTGTGTGTCGGGGGCCGTCAAAGACGAACAATGGTAATTATAGTGGTTGTGCCATAACCATCTCTAACTAGTTCTCCTATAGTTATAGCCATGTTCCCTCATCTTTGAAAATCTTGGGCTCATTCTCTCATGATGCCGTGATTTAGTCTTCAAGTGATTAATCCCTTAAAATTGCATTTTGGTTACTCCACGACTTCTTGAACCCTATTGCCTCACTCACCAATGATTTCAAACTCATAACTACTTTTTGACATCCTCTAGGTATCCAACTTTCTTTTGATACCTCAAATTGGCAATCCGTAGCTCCTTTTAATCAATACCCTTATCGACAATCACCTATTCATTTGTTATCATACATTGACGTATTATTTGAAATAATTATTTGATGAAAAATAATTTTATTATTGATAATAATTTATTTCTAAATACTTTTATAGATAGTAAAAATATTTTTTATTTATTTATTTTGCAACAATATAAGTAATAATTTTTATAGAAATATATTTCAATTTATTCATTTTTTGTGAAATAAACCAAAGTTTATAAAGTCTAATCAATTGTTTAAAGTTCGACTATTATATCACTCTCTTCAAATCTCATGTTTCGTGGAAAATATCTCGATGGAAAGACAAAGGTGAGAGAGCCAATGCTCCTTTCGTGCTTGCTTCGCTGGTGTCCACGCAGCCAGAAAGAAGAAACAAAGGAAGACCAGAAAAGTACACTTTAATTGTTCAGCGTTTACGCTGATTTGAAGGAGTCAAAAATCGAAGTTTTTTTTAACTTAAAACTTCAATAGATGATCGAGGCCACAAAGGGCAAAAACTTGGAGGCGAGATTCCTCAAGTTGTCTTTCTTAGCGATAATCTATTGCATTTGGATGGAATGTAACTACAGATGATTTCAAAACATGTCGACTGAACCTCATCTTTTGTTAGCTAGGATTCGAAAGATTGTAAGAGATAGGGTGTCACTTTACCAAAAGTGTAGGCCTTCTCACACAAATGTTTTATTGGCTACTATATGGAGGATTCCTTCCTCCATCTTCTTGTATAATTAGTTTTTGTTGAATCATAGGGGATTCCCCTAAGTTTTTGTACCTCATCTAATTAATGATATTCACATATTTACACCAAAAAAGATAATAACTCGATGGAGTGAGATTGAAATCTTGTATCATATATGTGGCTATAGTGAGATTAAGGGATTAATCATCTTAAATCTTGGACGAATAAAACTTCATGTGCAATTGAGTACTACAATATCAAGGATTTTTCATTTTCTAGAATTCTCGAGTATAATACAATAATATGGAAAATCTATTATAGAGCAAAGGTCAAATCGTAGTGCCAAACACATAGAACAATGTATATGAAGAGCATTATTACCATAGCATATACGTGAAAGTATTGAAGCTTGAAATCAATGATCGTCACCAAGCATTGATGCAATTAACAGTAATAATATAATAGAGGATGTTAGTATTCTTGTATATGGTAGCTAGCCTACGTGAATATTCAGATGATGATGTGACGTTAGGTAAATTAAATTCAGTCCATTAAATTAATTACAAAGTGATGTCCCAAATTATATAAGTAATTTTTTTATTTATCTAGTATACTTAGTGTTATTCTTCAACCTATTTCTGGAACTTTCAACTTTGTATATGTAATATGCACCGCATTGGGAAAAATGTTTGGCTGTGAAGAAATGTCTTGGTCTTGGTCGTCGCAAACAACCGCGTTTCCCAAATTGCGCGTGAATTATACGAACGGATTTGAAAGTGGAAAAAGCTGAGGAAAAGAGCGGTAGTGGAGGATTCTTCATTTTCTAGAATTCTCGAGTATAATAAAATAATATTGAAAAACTATTACAGAGCAAAGGTCCAATTGTCATGCCAAATACATAGAACACTGTAGATGAAGAGCATTAATACCACAGCATATGAAAGTATGGAAGCTCGAAATCCATGATCGTCAGCACCATGCATCAATGCAATTAACAGCCATAATATAGTAGAGGATGTTGGTATTCTCGCATATGGTAGCCAGCCTACGTGAATATTCAGATGATGAGGTGGCGTCATGTAAATTAAATTTGGTCCATTACATTGATTACTATGAGATGTCCCAAACTACATAAGTAATTTTTTTACTTATCTAGTATACTAAGCGTTATTCTTCAATCTATTTCTTTCACTTTCAACTTTGTATATGTAATATGCACCGCACTGGGAAAAATGTTTGGCGGTGAAGGAATGTCTTGGTCTTGGTCGTCGCAGACAACCGTGTTTCCCAGGTCGTCTACAGCTTCAAAGTTAAAAGCCGAATCTTACATGTTCGGAAATTGCTTCAGCGCTAAAGTCCACTTCAACATTTTTCACGTTGGAGTCAAAGTAGAATAGGACTTTGACCGTGAAAAGAAAACAATAAAGAAAAGGAATAGTGCGGACTTGTTGATTGGGTCAGAGAAAAAAAAAAGAAACAAACAGGAAATGAACTCCTTGTTTGAGTCGACAAAAGTTCAGACGGAATTCACCTCCGTCTGAGAGCGTGTGGGCAGCTATCAAAGCTCTCTCGTGGGCTAAAAACGGGTCTCATTTTGAAGCCCATCTGCTGGGTTCGCACCCGGGCCCACTCGGGAGGGCCTTAATTGGTATGACAAGCTTAACGTGTTTGTGAAATATAAAATGAACCGCAAGCCTCGTTCCCTTTTATTATGGTATAAATATTTTTTTTTTGTATTTATTTTAACTTATTATTTTTATTATAGTTATGCCTATGCGAAAATTTTAAAATAAAAATGTCCCTAATCGTTATGAGAAGTAGCAAGCAATGTGATTACTAAATGATACATGCAATTTTTTGGGTTAAGGGGTCAATTTATGTCATAATAGATCCGTAATATTGATAGAAATGCTACAGAGATCCAAATGTGAAAATTTATGTCAACAATACCCTTTTCACTCTTGTTTTAGTCACACTTGTAGAATTCAACCTATACATCTCATCACAAATTTATAAACAGCCCAATTATCATTAATTTTGCAATCGCCTTTTTTTTTTCCAAATAGTATGTTACAAACTATGTTGGTCTCATATAATTAATATTGAATAACCTTGACTTGAGTTATTACTCTCTTGTAGAAATGAACTTACACATGGACAAGCTGCAAGCAATTTTGAGGGTGATGACAAAATGGGTTTGGGAGGAATTTACAAGGCATCAACATTGCTTTTTAGCATTTGCACAACTTGGGTCATACATGGTCGAGCTCTCCAGATTGATTTGAATGCACTATGAGCCAATTATAATAATATTCTTCACGATTACTTCGTCCTCCTCATTTGTGATCCCGAGTAGTCCGAGCTCTTCTTGGAGCTCTAGACGTACTTAATGAGGGAAGTATGCTTCGATGGTTTGATCTATTGTGACTTTGATACTTTTTTAGCTATTCTGTTAGTTTGTTGCTGGTTTTGTGGACAAGGCAAGCTGTAAGTGGGCAACATGGGTTTATGGTTACGTTTTAGTATGTATTTAAGCATTTTTTAGTTTTCTAAATAATATAAACAGCTTTTGCTATCAACTCCTTTGTTCTTTCGAAAACAACAATTGCAGAGGCTAAGAGAAAGAGGTAGGAGAGAGTGCGAAAAGCATTTGTAAAAAAAATCAAATGGAGTTGGTTTGCATTGGTTCTAACTCCTATCACTGTTGTGTGCTAGTTCTTCAACTTCAAATCCAACACCAAGCGACGCAGAAAGTGGTTTGAAGCATGCATATGTATTGAATCGAAGCATGTATGGCCCATGCTTGGATCCACACTCATTATAGTGCTTATGCTAATTATAAATAAGGTCATGTCACAATCAAAACCTAAGCATGATAGAGTTAATTATATGTACAGTTCAAATCGATCAATGTCACCTATTTCGACTAAACACCTCATCAGATTTTAGCATCACTAGAATAGACAGGAGCTTTCTCTCTTTCCTTCCTTCCTTCCTTCCTTCCTTCTTTCTTTCTTGGTCATATGCACAAGAAAATCCCACAAAAAGAAGCAAGTTATTTTGGTCCAACATTTGAAATTTTTACTGTGAATTTGGTGTAGCTCCAGCTTCACTTAATACTTTTTAACTATTGGATCTTGTGGGACGCAGATACCAACCTTCGCATGTCGAAAGGAGGATCAAGCAAAACAGTAGATATGAAAATTCAATCAAGAAGCAAAAACAGAAAAAACTCCCCCATTTACTTACCATCATTGTAGCTTCGAGGATGAGGACCATCTTGGCAGAAGCAAACAAAATCATCGTTCTCGAATCCACACCATCCCTCACTTCCCTCGCAGTTGCTACAATTAAATGTAGTCTAGTTCGAAGGAATCCCATCTCCATAATCTCACCGTAATTCATAGTCGCCAAGCTATCGATATTTGTATTAATATAAATAGGTACACTAACTGTAGAGTCGTAGGTACTGACGGGATAATACAAATATATTTACTATGATACTTCCTCGGGAAAATAAGCAAAAGAGTGGTGGGTGGAGTTGCTAGCACAGTCCAATAGATATGTAAAATATGGCGGTGGTGAGGTGCAATTATAGTAGAAGAAGAAATCGGCATTAGTGGAACTGAGAATGAGAGGTGCGCTTTCGAGGTTGATATTACGTGGGGGAGCACCACAAGTGTCATGGTACATGAGAGCATCAACCGGGAGGATAGAATGGTTCATGTAGGAGATTTCCTTGATGATGAACACACTGATCGAGAAATTCAAGTCTGGGAATATCCCTAGGCAGGTGATCTTGAAATTCGGATAGCCACAATAGGAGTCCTGCATGCCCGAAATCCAGAAAGGGTAGCTGACGTCCGGACATATCCGCAGTTCCGAGGTGCGCAGGCCTCGTATTGCGCATCTTCAGATACAACCTAATAGACTAAGCTGGCGAAGACAACGACAAGGGCTAACCGGCAACAATTAGCTCCGCAGTTGTGTTGGATGAATTCTCTTAAAATATTTTGAAGTTGACAAAACATTTTATCAGTCTAGTCTGAAGACTTACAGACTCTATTGACAAAGTCTGAAGATCAAAGTCTGAAGCTAGCAAGACTCAAGACTTATATTTCAAAGTCTACTCACATGGACAGTTTCCAGAACGACGTTTATTATGATCTGATATGATCTTTATTCTAACGACTAGTGGATATCTTTCTACTGGATTCAGCACTAATCGATCTTACTTTCATATGGAATATGTATAGATTCTCTAAAGATTTCGCAACTTATATTTGGAAGGATCTACTTATGGAAACCGAGATCCTGATTGTATGGGCGAGCAGGATTGATGGGCTATCAACACTTACCTTAAAGAGCTCGAGATCTCTCTAATTGATTCTGTCCAATGGGTTGATTGGAAGAACTTCTTTGGAAGGTGCCAACGGTATTGAAGGCATGAAGAAGTATATAAGAGAGATGCTCTAGTTGTTGAAGGGTGCGGATAGAAGAATTCCAAAGTCTGAATCTCCTTTTCTATTTTGCGATATCATTCTTTGAGCATTACATGTAATCATAAGAGAGATCATATTGTAGTGAGACCTTGAGGAAGTGTAGTAGAGTAATCTACACTGTGGACTCAAGAGCGTGAGATTGTAATCACTCTTATTGATTCTTAGTGAAATCCAGCCAGAAGGGCTGTCCGTGCGGGAGAGTGGACGTAAGCTTGGTCTAAGCCGAACCACTATAAATCTGAAGTCTTGATTCTCTATCCTTAATCCTTTTTATCTTTAATTGCTTTCATTTGCTGCAATTGTTGATTATAAGTTATTTATATCTCATTCGGTTTAATTTATTAAAATCGCTTCAAACACCTATTCACCCCCCTCTAGGTGCTAATTCTAGTCCTAACAATAGGTATCAGAGCTTGTGTACTTGTTTATAAGAAGTGTCTTTACTTCTAAGTAAAAGATCTATGGCTAGCATGTTGCCTACAGGGTTGGTTGAAGGTCAAAGCAATACCAGACCTCCATACTTTGATGGAAAAGATTACAGGATATGGAAAAATAAGATGAAGGCATTCCTAAGATCGAAAGATCCTTTGGAATGGGAAGTGGTTGATAAAGGAATCATTCCTGCTGCTGCATCGGAATCAGAGAGAGGAAAAGAAACTGCTGTTCCTACTCTTCTGACTCAAGAAGAAATCACCAAGAGACGACTCGACGCCAAAGCTATTTACTCTTTATATTGTGCTTTATCCCCTACTGAATATAACAGAATATCTTCTTATGATACAGCAAAAGAAGTATGGGATAGGCTTCACATTACCTATGAAGGAACTGATTGTGTGAAAGAAACGAGGATCAACATTCTCTTGGGACAATATGAAGTCTTTAAGATGAGATCGGAGAATCAATAACTGACATGTTTAGTCGCTTTCTGAAATTGTGAATGGCCTTGAATATCGGGGACATCCAATCTCAGGACATATGAAGGTCAACAAACTCCTTCGAGGACTCTCAAAAGACTGGAATTACATAAAAACCTCAATAAGAGAGACACGAGGATTGCTCCACTCTCTCGTAGACGAACCGGTTGGGACTCTTCAATCCTATGAAGTAGAAATGACCAACGAAGAGGAAGACTCAAAAGGTAAGAAATCTATTGCCTTAAAGTCTAATGACTATTATGATGTTACAGACTCTGAAGAAGATCTAGATGATGAAGAACTGACACTCATGATAAAGAGATTCAAAAAGTTGAACATAAAAGGAAGGAAATTCAATTGGAAGAAACAAAATTCTCAAAGGTTTCAAAACAGGTCAACAGAGGAAGATGATTATAATAAAGAAGTGACTTGCTTTGAATGCAAGAAAAAGGGACACATCAGACCCAACTATCCCCTGTTAAAGAAGAGAAAAGGGAAGACTGAGAAAAACAGGAAGGCACTCAAAGCAGAGACTTGGAGTGATACTGAATGTGAAGAAAGTGACGATGATTATGCCAATATCTGTTTAATGGCAAAATCAGACTCAGACTCAGACATTGATTCAGACACAGACTCAGACAGCGAACTCGAGGTTGGTAAGTTGAAAATTCCTGTTAAAGTTTCAAAATATATTGATGAACTTTGTCTTAGTCTGAAAACCTCTCTTAAGAGGATCTCCGAATTGAAAAGGGAAAATTCTACATTGAAGCAACAGGATAAACTTATGAAAGAAAAGTTTGAAAAGCTAGAAAAGATTTTGCTGTTGTGAAAGAAAACTCGCATACAAGATTTCAAATGAAAATAATCTTTTGAAAAATTATATCACTAACATATCAAAAAGATTTTCAAATGGTTCTCGAAAAGCTGGATAAGATTCTTTCGATACAAAGACCATATTTTGATAAGTTAGGTCTTGGTATGACTTCTGAGACAATTCCACTAATTGATTTTCCGAAGGTAAAAGAAAGAATTAAACAGAGACCAACCAGAATTGCTTATAAGAATCATTTCCAGAAAGTTTTTGTAAAACCTGTTGGTAGAAATGCTTTGAGATGTTCCAAGTGTAAAAGCTTAGAACATTTTGAGAAAGAATGTCATTTGGTTTGGAGACTCATTAAAAGGAGCCGGGCTAAGACTGTCTATTGTTCTAACACTTCGGACCCAAGATGGTATGGGTACCAAAAAGAGCTTGAATTCTTGTTAATTGCGGGTTACTATCAAAAAGAAGATTAAATGGTATCTTGATAGTGGCTGCTCAAGACATATGACAGAGACTCAAGCTGCTTCATAAAACTTATCCGTAGATAGACGGAGGAAAAGTTTCCTTTGGTGGTAACAACAAAGGAAGGATTACCGGTCGAGGAACAGTGAAGATTGGAAGTTTGTCTATCAATAATGTTTCCTTAGTTGAAGGATTAAATTACAACCTGCTTAGCATAAGTCGTTTGTGTGATTCTGGTTTCAAGATCAACTTTCAAGAAGAAACGTGCTCGGAATCGCAAAGACTTTACTCAATCTTTTACTAGTCGAAGACATGGAAATATCTATCTTCCGGATGTGAATCAAGAAAGATCACAAAGGCTTAATATCAGTACAAGATGAAGCAAATCTATGGCACAAAAAGCTAGCCCATATAAATATGAAGCAAATCAACAAGATCTCTACCAAGAAACTTGTTCGAGGGTTGCCTACTCTCAATTATTCAAAGTCTGATCTATGTACACCATGCGTACTGGGTAAACAGGTTAGAAACTCTTACAAATCAATAAATAAAGTTTCCACTAATCATGTATTACAGCTTCTACATATGGATTTGTTTGGACCTACCAGAACGAAAAGCATTGGTGGAAAAAGGTTCTGTCTGTAATTGTGGATGATTACTCACGATTTACTTGTGTCTACTTTCTTACAAGTAAGTCATAGACTTTCTCTCTTTTTCAAAATTTGCTAAAAATGTGCAGAATGAGAAAGGTCACACTATCTCAAGCATTCGTATGCACCATGGAGGTGAGTTTGAAAATCAAGACTTTGCTAAATTTTGTGATAAATTTGGTTTTCAACACAAATTCTCCTCTCCATATACACCAGAACAGAATGGGGTTGTGGAAAGGAAGAATAGGTCTTTACAAGAAATGGCAAGAACACTTTTAATTGGAAATCAAATTTCTTCAAGGTTTTGGACAGAAGCTTTTCAACCGCTTGCTATATTATAAACCGAGTGTTTTTAAGGCCAATTCTTGATAAAACTCCTTATGAAATTTTTAAAGGGAAGAAACCAATAGTTTCTTATTTTCAAATATTTGGTTGCAAATGTTTTATTCTAAAGAATGCAAATGATCGTGTTGGTAAGTTTGAAGAAAAATCAGATGAAGGATTCTTTCTTGGTTACTCAACTACAAGCAAAGCTTTTAGAGTATTCAACAAAAAGACTCGACCGTGAAAGAATCAATGAATGTCAATTTTCAAGACTCTCCACAAGTTCAGCGATACTGATCAAGATTTAGAATCTGCTCCGTTTCCGCTAGATCTAACTCCACCGAAGCAAGCATTACTAATTCGAAATCGCACAACAAGCTACCGATGAAGAATCTACTCAAGAAGAAGATCAACAATCTATCGACCGACCAAGAATTGGAAGCACAAGTCTAATCATCCCGAAGAACTCATTATTGGGAACATTAATGAGGGAATTCGAACAAGATCCAAAAGGCGAGAAGAGTCTAGTGCTGTTGCTCTTATTTCTGAAATAGAACCCAAAAATATTGAAGAAGCTTTAGCTGATGAAAGCTGGATTGAAGCAATGCAAGAAGAGCTCGACAATTCAAGTATTAACGACGTATGGGAATTGACTCCCAAACCAAAAGGTAAATCGCTTATTGGAGCTAAATGGGTTTTCAGAACAAAGTTGACGAAAAGGCAAAGTAACGAGAAACAAAGCAAGACTTGTGGCTAAAGGATACACGCAAGAAGAAGGAATAGACTATGATGAGACTTACGCTCCAAAGTAGCAAGGTTAGAAGCAATCGATTATTACTTGCTTTTGCTTGCTATAAGAATTTCAGGTTGTTTCAAATGGATGTCAAAAGCGCATTCCCGAATGGATTTATTCAATAAGAAGTCTACGTGGAACAACCTCCCGGATTTGAAGATTCAAAGAAACCGACTCGTGTTCAAACCGAAGAAAGCTTTATATGGATTGAAACAAGCTCCTCGAGCTTGGTATG
>CM024574.1:10908645-11002997 GCA_014182395.1 Eucalyptus sp. ANBG9806169
AGAGTGGAACCAAGTTTTTGCTTTCTCTAAGGACAGAATCCAATCGTCAACACTCGAGGTTTTTGTGAAGGATAAGGAAATGGTGGGAAGAGATGATTATGTTGGCAGAGTGATTTTCGACCTGAATGAAATTCCCTACTAGGGTTCCCCTAACAGCCCTTTGGCTCCACAGTGGTATAGGTTGGAGGACAGGAGGGGAGGAGGGAAACTGAGGGAGAGATGATGCTGGCAGTTTGGATGGGTACTCAAGCTGATGAAGCCTTCCCTGAGGCATGGCACTCTGATGCTTCCTCTGTCTATGGGGAAGGTGTATATAATGTTCGATCAAAGGTTTATGTGTCACCAAAGCTCTGGTATCTCAGAGTGAATGTCATTGAAGCTCAAGACGTGCTTCCCAATGACAGAAGCCGATTGCCAGATTTATTTGTCAAAGCTCAAGTTGGCAGTCAAGTACTAAGGACAAAGATATGTCCAACTCAAACACAACCAACCCACTGTGGAATGAAGATCTAGTTTTCGTGGCAGCTGAGCCTTTCGAAGAGCTTCTTCTCATCACAGTTGAAGATCGAGTTCACCCTTCAAAAGAGGAAATGATGGGGAAAATAATTCTCCCGCTCGACACAGTTGAGAAGCGGCTTGACCACAGGCCAGTTCATTCTCGATGGTTCAATCTTGAAAAGTATGGCTTTGGAGCCTTGGGAAGCAGACAGGAGAAAGGAGCTGAAGTTTTCTAGCAGGATTCACCTGAGAGTCTGCCTCGAAGGTGGATACCATGTCTTGGATGAATCGACCATGTACATAAGTGATCAGCGACCCACATCAAGGCAGCTTTGGAAGCCGCCAGTGGGCATATTGGAGGTGGGTATTCTAAGTGCACAAGGGCTCCTCCCAATGAAGATGAAGGACGGTCGAGGGACCACAGATGCATATTGTGTGGCAAAAGTATGGCCAGAAATGGGTTCGACAAGGACGATTCTTGATACTATGAATCCTAAGTGGAGCGAACAATACACATGGGAGGTCTATGATCCTTGCACGGTGATGACCTTAGGGGTCTTCGACAATTGCCATTTGGGTGGAGGTGAGAAGTCAGCTACAGGCCGTGCAGCAAGAGATTCACAAATTGGCAAGGTACGAATTCGCCTCTCGACACTAGAAGCTCACCGTATCTACACACATTCTTACCCACTTTTGGTTCTGCAACCACAAGGGGTAAAGAAAATGGTGAGTTACAACTAGCATTTCGGTTCACTACCCTTTCTCTCGCCAACATGATCTATGTCTACGGACACCCTTTGCTACCAAAAATGCATTACTTGCAACCTTTTACTGTCAATCAAGTAGACAGTCTCAGATACCAAGCAATGAATATTGTCGCGCTAAGGCTTGGGAGAGCTGAACCTCCTCTCAGAAAAGTGGTGGAGTATATGCTAGATGTGGACTCACACTTATGGAGCATGAGGAGGAGTAAAGCCAACTTTTTTCGCATAATGTCGCTCCTTTCAGGAATGATTAATATGGGCAGGTGGTTTGGAGACGTCGGTAACTGGAAGAACCCCATGACATCAGTGTTGGTTCACATCTTGTTTCTGATACTAATATGGTACCCAGAGTTGATACTACCGACTCTATTTTTCTACATGTTCCTCATCGGATTATGGAACTACAGGTTCCGTCCGAGGCACCCACCTCACATGGATACAAAGATTTCATGGGCAGAGGCTGCGCACCCAGATGAGTTGGATGAAGAATTTGATACTTTCCCTACTTCTAGGCCACACGATATTGTCGAATGAGGTATGACAGACTTAGGAGTGTTGCAGGTAGGATTCAAACTGTCGTGGGCGACATAGCAACACAAGGAGAGAGATTGCAATCCTTACTCGTCTGGAGAGACCCAAGAGCAACGGGCCTTTTCATTATGTTTTGTCTTTGTGCAGCCGTGGTGCTCTATGTCACTCCTTTCAAAGTAGTGGCCCTAGTGACGGGGCTGTATTACTTGCGGCATCCTCGTTTCCGGAGCAAACTGCCTTCAGTCCCAAGCAATTTTTCAAGAGATTGCCTGCTCGCACAGACGGTTTACTGTGATAAATCAATCATCGTACTTCTGGTTTGCCCACTGTTTCCATATTAGATGCATCCTATCTATGTACTGACAAACTGCTTTGTATAATATAAGGGTATTGTGTACTCTATTTGGGTGCTGAAGTCAAGCTGGTATCGCAATGTTTATGTCCACCGTTGAAGATAAATTTTACTTGTCTCCATAGAAATCCCACAATGCATCTTCAGCATGCTAAAACCATGTCAAAAACACAACAAGCACCCTTAGATCAACAGCTTTCACTGGCAAATCGTTCTCAGAGCTGCAAGAGAGAATAGCAAAACAAAATCGATTGCATGGCAGAATTAGCCCACAAAAGATTAAGTTACTGATTAATTCCGTGCAGAGTTCACAATGACGCTCTGCCTTAAGATTAGATTACTTGAAATTAAACATAAATTAGATGGCATCAGCTGACAACAAATTCCACAGGACGTACAAAACAAGATTTGGTATGAAGTCCTTTCACATATAACCCAGATAAATAGACGGGAGATGACCGAGTCCTCAATCCCAATAAAGGAGAATAAGGTCAAATTTCACATAAACCTTAACCACAAGGGAGAGGCATGGACTATTTCTCCAAAGGAAAAGGCCTTTGCAATTAAGAATGACATCAAAGAAGCATGCCAAAAAATGCAGGGAGGATCACGGCCTGACAATCAAAGAGGCAAAACCCTTTACTACGCTCAGAAGTTAAATCAACATTTCATGACCTTCACAGAAAACAAAAATGACGAACTAATCCAACAACAAATTGTAAGTACCGAAAGTCGAGAAGTCAGGATTGCTGAATTCAGAGAAAAGAAAATCGCTTCACAAAGTATGCATTGCCTCTGAAAACGACAACATTAAGATGTCTATAGCAATGTGAGAATAAAAGTACACATGATGAGATAACAATGCTCGAAGTAGCAAAAACGGAGAAATCCTAGCACTATACTTCATCCTCTAGAAGACCAGTTCATGAGGTTTCATGCCCGCCTTGAGGGAGAACCTGGCAGCCAAATAGGTCTTCAAATCCGCACACCTTCAATGGATTTTATCAATGGAGTATCCACTGACTTCTGGTCATCTTTTTTTCTCCTGTGGAAGCACATTCTTTTCCTACATTTTGAAAAGAGAAAGAGCAATAGAAGTTAAATGTTGCCTTGCTGGAAGAGGAATCCTACTCTGTCTACAAAACTATTTCATGGAACTGACCTCTTTCTCGGCCTCAAAGAACTCGCCTTCTCCTTTATTTTTCTTCTTCTCGACTTTCTTTGCAAAATACTTGTCATCAAATTTCTCAACATTAACACCAGATATGTCGACCTTAGTGGATGTAGCAATCACATAAGATTGATTAACTCTTCTCAGAGGAACACCATTAATCTTGAACGGACCTGAATTTAGAGGATAAAAATAGATTAATGAACAATACAGGAGTGGCTGAAGGGGAAAAAAAATTACAAACTTATGTTCTTTGTATCTATGTAGAAGCCATGCCTGGCATGAAGTGATACACTACAGCCACTTTACTAAACTGAAAAAAGCAGCTACACCCTCCCTTAGCTATTAAAGAATGCAACTCTCTAGTCAGTCGATTTTTCAAGCTAGAGAACATCGATTAGCGAATTGAACACACGAAGTCGATTGCAGAGGCGACTGATGTTACGGTGCTGAAAAGATGACTCCTCAGGAACCAGATATTTGCAACGTATAGGCGTAGAACCATGGGGAGATGGGAAATGGAAAATCCGGATGCTTTTACAAAGTTATTTCTGCTTCTGAAAGGCGACAGCTGCTCCAGCAGAATGCTTGGCGGATTTCAAAAGTGAGAAACGTGGAAGCTCAAGGGATTATGTGTAAGCTCCGAACAAGAAGTCAGGGGGTTGTTTCTACGAAACAGGGTCTAAATGCTGTCTCATATAGTTACTCCAAACTATTAATACATCCAAACTCCACAATAACAATTAATGTAAGAATTGGATCTGCACGAAACATCGAATCCGTAGGAAGTAAATCAAATTCGAAGATGCTAAGCCAAACACAAAACGCCACGGTTAATCCGCAATGAGATAAATGCCCACAACAAAGGGAGGAAACTCGGGAGGGCCATCGATGCCCAAGTACGTAACTTTAACAGAGTAGAGGAAACATGCGTACAACAACAAAGAGGGCGGAAGTCCAGAGAGAGATATGGAGGAGGATGAACTCACCGGTGATGAGGAGCAAACCGGAGGGGAGCTGCTTGAGGAAGACCACCCGCTTGCCCTTGAAGCGGCCGGCGAGGATGATGAGGACGGTGCCGGGGAGACGGAGGGGCGGAGCTTGGCGGGTCTGGGGCTGCGCTTGTTGAGGAGGGGCCTCTTGACGTCGTCGGCGGGATAGAATTTGGGGGCCTTGGCGGCGGGAGGGGCAGGCTTTGGGGCGGGGTCGTGGCGGGGGAAGGCGCCGCCGTTCTTGGCCTTGATGGCCCAGAGACCGCGCTTGTGGTACATCCGAGACCTCGAGTACTTGCCTATCCCTCGGATCAGCTCCGGGTTCCTGCTCCCCTTCCCGCTCTTGCTCTTCGCCGCCGCCATCGTTCGATCGTTCGATCGTTCGATCTCTCCTCCCCTCCCTGTGCGCCCTGCCAAAATGAGATGCCTTGCTCTCTCGGGTCGGCGCGATCGAGCAGACAGGGGGCGCATATAAACCTCGTCCCGCTGTTCTGTTCCGTTCGCCGCAAACGAAACCCTAGCGGGACGGTCGTGTGGCCGATGGGCTTTGAGTTTGGATCGGTCGATGGGTCACGGCCCATTACGAAGCTCGGTAGGCCCACCTGAAGTTCCAGTCCATGTTGGGGTTGGGGAGACGGAGGAAGTGGATAATTGCTCGTCGCAGGAGAAGATAGAACGCGACTCCTGCGCACTGGATACCGTCGCGGCTCCCTTCTCCAGCCCCCGCAATCCTCCTCCTCCTCCTCCTCCTCCTCCGCCGTCACTTGCTGCTTTGCTCTGCTTCCTCTCTTCCCATGGCGTCAGCGACATTATCTGCGCTGCTGCTCTCGGCGTCGCCTCGTAGTCTCTCTCGTCACTCTCCTCCTTCCATCTATCGTCGTCCAATGCGAAGCAGCTCTCCGTCCCAATCCTCGACCTCAAGACCCCCCTTGTCTTCCCTTTTCCTCTCAAACCCACCGCCGCCTCCTCCTCCTCCTCCTCCGCCCCGCGAAGATTGTACTTGAAGAGAGTTTGCGTGTGTGCCGTTGCGGAAGAAGCCGCCGTCGCTTCTTCTTCTTCGGAGGGCGCCGCCGCCAGGAGGCTCTACGTTGGGAACATCCCCAGAGACGTCGACAACGCCCAGCTCACCAAAATCGTCGAGGAACACGGCGCCGTTGAGACAGCTGAGGTACTGCTCCAAATCCAACAATTTTAGCATTAGCCACGCTACTTTGTCAGGCAGTTGTAATTATTGCAGTGGGCACGTCTTTCGGTCCTGGTTGGGGATTCTCTTCATTGTCCATCCTCTGCTGGTTACTGATTATGCTCGGTCCGCATCATGCTGTTCAGATTGTACACCGCACCTCACTCGCGACTTTTGACCGAAGCCCATCACCCGAAAATCTGTCCAGATCACAAAATGAGTGGCTCCATGAGTCCGTTTTGATTCTTTGACAAAAAAAAAACATATGAATCAATTTCTGAACTTGAGTCTGTTCTTTTCTTTTCTTCTTCTTCATTTTTTTTGGTCTCCTGTTAGGTGATGTACGATAAGTACACTGGCAGAAGCCGTCGATTTGCATTTGTTATGATGAAGACCGTCGAGGATGCCAATGCTGTAATAGAGAAACTGAATGGCTCTGTAAGTGACTGATGGATGAAACTAAGGGAATTACATTTATAGACATCAGATGACTGGAAATAATTAGCTCTATCTATTCCATGGCAGGAAATAGGAGGCCGGGAGATCAAAGTTAACATCACCGAAAAACCATTGCCCTCATTGGATTTGTCCCTTTTTCAAGCTGAGGAATCCCAGTTCGTCGACAGCCCACACAAAGTATATGTGGGAAATCTTTCTAAGCCGGTAACTACAGACACGCTGAAGCAATTTTTCTCTGAGAAGGGGCAGGTACTCAGTGCGAAGGTTTCACGGGTTCCAGGAACATCAAAATCCAGTGGGTTTGGTTTTGTTACCTTCTCCTCGGATGAGGATGTGGAAGCCGCTATTGCATCTTTTAATAATGCTGTAAGTGGACTGATCACAGTCGATACTTTATGCAATTATGTGGCCTTGTGTGGCATAAGCTTGATATGGGTACACACACATCAGGTTGCCATGTGTGCTACTACTGCCCGAGTTGCTAGCTTATGTGTTAAATTTATCTGTAGGCTTAAGCTATATCTGCATGATCTTTGTTCTATCTTTGCTCTAAGTTGTCAGCACTTACGGTTTTCTAGCTCATCGACTGTTCTGCATCTTGCTTTGCAGCTATTGGAAGGACAGCGAATTCGTGTGAACAAGGCATAGCCGTAGGGAGAGCCTTGGCTTTTGAGATATGTACATCGTTTATGTATCCTCTGGAGATATCACCTTTTTGCACATTTGGAGTCTTTTGGTTCTATTTGTATACCTGAAAAGGGCAGGGGATAGAGGAGATAGTTTTGAAGCGCGGTTTCATGTTGTAAGTTTCATCCTGAAACTGATCATGCTGCTTTAGTGATGACCCCAAGACTGAATTGATACTCTTCAGTGCTATTCATGTCTGCTCTGATGTGCGTGTATCACTTAGGGTTCGGGAACCAGCCAGCCAGGTCTTTCCAGAAGCAGACGAGCTTCCAAAATGCAACCTAATGCTTTAATTTATTGGGAGGGGAAGGGGAATGTTCATTTTTTTGATACATTCAAACTTGAAAGAACATGCTTTAATTTACTATGGCAAAGTGTATAATGCTTGTGACTGTGCGGAGTATATCTGTGTTTCCATTCACTCCATGCTGTGAAACCAAAAATGAGGCTTTGAGTATGGAAAAAGTTTTGCCAGCTTGAGGGCCTTCACGGGGAAGAGAGGAGGAGGGGATGTGAGTAGTGTGAGTCGTGGGTCGGTAGTGAGGGTTAGTGGAGATGGCGGGCGAGTGAAGAAGTAGCCCTTGTTCGGAAGGATTGCTATTTCTTTATTTTTATTTTTTGAATTTGCGAAATTAACGTTTTTAACTCGAGGCACTTGAGTATTTAAAGTTATTCAACTTATAATTAATATATAAACGGCCGATGATTGCACGTAAACATGTTTTGATTATCACAAGGATCTTTCACTTGAGTATTTAAAGTTATTAGAAGAGAAACATTTGCTTACTAATTAGGTCTGACATCACCACGAAAAATATACTGAGGCATCATAAAAAATTCTAAGCTGTAAACTTTTGTATCTTCTTCTATGGTATTTAAATTTTGATTAACAAGAAAGACGAGTAAACCGGTGTATTGCATATGAGACTCAGTTTATTCAAGCTCATGAGTCGTCACTCTCATTTAACGTAATTATTGGAAGAAACATAAATGGAATTTTTTTTTTATTCTCACTAACATCGTTGTGGCCATATAATATCTGTTTCCTCAATTTAACATATAAAATTATACTTTCTCTTTGGATCTTCATCCGTCGAGAGAATTTTTATATTGATATTAGGTGGAATGTTTCGGAGTAGACCCAAGTACAAAAGTTTTTATATAGTTTAGAAAGATTTTCCCTCCTCTTTTTGGAAAAAAAAAACAATTAGAAATTTCGAGATTTTTGCCAAATTTTCATAATTATCCTTTTGATATTTGCACGCGCGAAACGAGCAAGAGAGGGAACAAAAAAGGGAGGTCGAAACACAAAAACTGGCGCCACTCGCCGGTTTCCCGCGCGCTCCCCCGCAACCCCAAATTCACCATCTCATCGCCACCCCTTCCATCTCCTCTCTTCGGATAATCGCAGTCGCGGGGTTCCTCAGTCGGTGCTTACGTTGTTGTTTACCTCGGCAGGCAGACGACATGTTTTACTCTCAGACGTTTCTGGGTCGGAAAGGTCCCCTCGGCACTGTCTGGTGCGCCGCTCATCTGCAACATCGCCTCAAGAAATCTCATTATACCTCCACCGATATCCCCAAAACCGTCGGTTTGTAATCCCATCCCTTTTCTTGTGGTGCTTGATTCTCAAGATTTCCTTTTTTTTTTTCCAATTTCCCCGAGCTATAGTGATTTGTCATTTCTTTGCCCCCCTGCTTTGTTCGGTTCCCCCGTCGAAAGGAGGGGACTTGATGCAGTCAGACTTCAGTCTAGATCTAACTGACGAACGTCGCTTGTAAATTGGCGCGAAAGTTTCTTCCTTTCTTTGCTTCGTCGCAGGAAGATTGATCTTTTCCTCCCTCCATCTCCATTTTGGGGCCGGTTTTCCTGTTAGTTTCCCTTTGCGATTGCATTCGAACTAGCTACGAGCTAAGTAATGGGTTTTGAAGACGCGGAAGCATCTTAGAAGGAAAATGCTTACAAGAAGTCATTATTCTGTCCACCGGTTCGTCTGTAGACGTAGGATTTTTAGCTCGGAAATTATCATCCTCGAGTCCTTTTAATTTCCGCTTTGGCGGCAGAAATATACTTTGAGTCCGGTCGCATTGACTTTTATCCAGTGGTCGCTCAATTCATGTTGTTTTGGCTGACCTTTGAGTGTTCGTTCCTCCTATTGCCCTGTCTTAGTAAACTGTATTAGTGCCTTATTTTTCACTAGTCTCCACAATCCTCCCAATTTGCTGTGCAGACGCTCATATACATGCCAGTGTGGGAGAAGGTGCTTGTGCAGCTGCCGCACAAAGCAATGATATGGCTCTTATGTTATTTGATTACAATAAGGCCCTTATGTTTGTTAAGTCAAAGGGCAATAGCATGGTAAGAAGGGAGAGCGATAGACTTTAATTTTCTCAGGATGGATCGATTTGAAAATTGAAGGAAGACACCTCTCGTGTGTTCCAATTAAGCTATGCTTCCCAAAATTGCAAAGGGGACCATATTTCTCACTGTAGCAAAATAAGAACTTTGATTGCAAGTCTCCTCTGATTCCTTGACACTAATTTATCCGTTTGCTTTCAAGCGCATATTCATACTCTTAGCGTCTGGTGTTATTCTGTAATTGTTTGGATGTTTACTTCACTGAGATTCTCAAATTTGAGTAATTCTTTTTGGTATTCTGTAGAATATATTATGTTTCCCGAAGTGCCAATTGCTTTGAGGATGTCTGGCCATCTTCTGTTGGGCGTTGTTCGGATCTATTCCAAAAGTGGATTATCTTTTCCACGAGTGTAATATTGTACTCACTGGATTGAGCAAAGTTTTTGCTCCAGTAGAGCTTAATTTGCCAGAGGATACAAGACAGGCACCGGTACAATCTATCACTTTGCCCAACACATTTGAACTTGATGCCATGGATTTGGATGACACATATGAAGAGGGTATGATTGTTATAAGTCTCTTGCCTTTCTATGGTTCCACCTTTGGAAATGTCATGAATAGTGGATTTTATTTCAGGATCCAGGATGATCATCTACGGAGCCGCGATGAGATTACTTTGATAGGTGACTGATTTTTAATTTAAGAAGTAAAATATTTTCAATCATTTGGTTTGAAACTCATGTACTTAACACATGAATTTGTGTACTTTTCTGCTTTGGTTCTTAGAGCAAATCCCAACAGGAAGAGATCCTTATATTGTTATATCTTTTGATGAGGTTATAATCTCTCACTTGATCACCTCTTCATTTGGTTGACTTATTGTTGCTTTGTCCTTACATCTAGTAATTCTTCTGATACCTAACAAGAATGGCTTTTTTTATAGGATATTCTGGAATCGTCACAACATGCGCTGGTACCTGTTTCTGTGGTTAGTTTAATGGAGGAGGAGTAAGTGTCCTTATGAGTTTTTTTTTTTTTTTTTTTTTTTGGTTTCTTATATTATGCAGTTTACAGAAAGATATGTAGTCTTTTTATAGGACAATGATAAGGTGATTTCTATGTGTGTTTAAACAGTCATCGGCATTCTGAAGGTCCTAGTCGTAGTCACCCAGAAGTACATAGGGAGAGCTTCCAGGATTCTCCTCCTAGATCAAGGGGAGAGATTGATCGTGACATTCCTATGCTAGATTTGCCAGAAATAGAAGTTATGCGTGATGCAGTTCATGATGTTGGCTTTGGGAACTTTCCTTCCCTGACAGATCATGTAGATGATAGAAGCTCTCCGACAAGATCTGAGCAAATCATGATGGAAAAGGGAACTGTCACCCCTCCTGTGCCTGATGCCTTGGCTTCTGGAGGGTCATCACTACCGTATCAACAGCATTCAGAAACAGCCGCTTCAGGAGATCTGCAGAATGCTGCCGTGTTTCCGGATGAGCATATTTTGTTTGGTGGGACCTTCTACCACTTTCCACGCACGTTTTATTGTTTTCATGAACTGAGTTTGTGCCTTTCCAGATTTCCCATAGCCAGTGTTCTTTACATGTGTTTTTCTATATCTCAGAGCATGCATCACCTGAAATGGCAATTCGATCAAGCCCACCTGTCCAGCAGCCACCAGCAAGGAAAAGAAAGAGAAAGCAATTGTTTGATGAATGTGTAGTGTTGAAAAATAGGTAATCTCATTAGTCAAGACATGAGCAGACTCAGATATTCTTGTTGCCTTATAGTAACTCGAAAATGTTTATGTGCAGCTTTATGAAAGGGGCTCTTGACAATCCCAGTGATATACTGCGCAAAAGGAAGAACATACCTACCTCTGCTTTTGGTTTATGGAAGTTAAATAAACGCCTCAGGAAGGAGTGCGGTTTTCAGGAACCCCTCTTCAATGGTATTTGTCTCTCTAAAACTTTTCTACTGCTTTTTGCACGTGCTAGGTGGAGAAATCTTCACTAGAGGATCACACTATGTGCGTTTCTGCAGGCATGTGCACTGATCTTCAGAATATATATAAGAAGGATTACGTACAAATAAACCCACATCTTTTTAGACAAGATGATGTTATTCCAGAGGCTGTGGATTCAGAGACTCTGGGTCCAACAACTGGAGCTTTGCCTGGTCTGGGGATTTCTTGTTCTCCTGATAATGCTACTGCTTTTGACATGGAAATTGAGCATCTTCGGCATGACAGAGACCAGACTGGCGGCAACTTCCTGGATTTTGTTTCACTTCCGATAAGAGGCATTGACTCCTCTCTTGGAAGAGATACCTTTACCCCTATATCAGGTAGTTTGGGATCGGCGCGGGAGCTTCCTGAGGGAAGTACTGCTGGAACTGGAGTTTTGCCAACACCTGATGCTGCCACGTCCACTGGTACTTTTAGGTCTGACACGGAAACACCACTGACATTTATAGAAGAAAATCAAGTTGAAGAGAACACTTGCCTTTCGGATATTCCAGAGATGACTGCTGCGGAAGTAAGTCTTCCCTTGCTTTCTAGTGTGTTGTTGAATTCTATTTAATTCCTTTGCTAACTGGCCAATTACTTCGACAGAATATCTCATTAGTTATTTGATACCTGGCATTTCTTGTGAATGTGTAATTCGAATTTATCTTGTTTCACTTGGTCCTTATATAAACTCTGTTTCGACTGTTTTCAGTGTGAAAAAAGGCCAACGCTCGCAATTATGGTTTCACCTTCTGAATGAAGATAGTATTGCGATTTTCCTGACCCTAATATTAAATTGTGACATACCTACAATTTCTATGCAGCAAAGTTGCTCGCGTTCGAGCCTAAGTAGTTTGTCTCGGCACATTCTTCATCTTATTTTGCATCACCAATCAGAGTTCCTTATCCTTGGCTTAGAGTTTCTCTCCTTGGAGTATTCTTTCTTTTGCCTTATCTACTTGGGATCATTACCTTGGAATCTTTGATGCATTACCCAGTGCATAATGCTTCCTTGTTGTTTAATAAGATCAAGAGAAGCACTCATATGTATTGATTCTTTTTCCCCAATAAGTTTGGGTATTGGAGAGCTTTGACACAAGTTTTTATTTCTGTTGCCAACGTATATGCAGGAACTTTCTTTTCTGGAAGCAGATGATACTTCACTGGCGGGTATGATGTAATACATGATTTGTGCTACTACTTTTTTCTGTCTTTTGCAAAGCTTAATGGGCGAGACATCTATAGCTGACCAAGAATACTTGATAGCAGGATCCTGCAGATCACAAGAAATTGACCCTTTGTCTATCAGAACAAGGTTTGACCTTGTGTCCATTTAGTTTTTTTAATAGAATCCTCTATTTTTAAATGCTTAATAGTTAGGTTAAACTCTTGGATTGTAAGTGATTCACTTGTGCTTACTGTAATCTACTGCCTGGCACTATTGCAGGGCAGTCGCTCAGTTCTTACAAAGACGTTCTCCCACTGCCCTGGGACAAGAAGAAGAGTCAGGTCTTAGCCTGACCAACATTTTAGAAGGAAAGAACAGAAGATTATGCGCAAGAATGTTTTTTGAGACACTAGTACGTTCCTTGGAATCTCTATGGTAGATGGAATATTTATGGTAGATATATTGCATAAGAATTTAATATCTTTCATCCACTCCACAAAACCCAATTACAGTCCCCATAAAATAGCATCGATGTTTGCACTTTCTTCTAGAACTATATGCATAATTAATTACCTAAACATTTGAGGTCTTGATCAGTGCTGCCCATGTTCTAGTTCTTGCTTATGTTGACTCTCGTGACATAATGGTAGCAGAGATGTTTGGCAAGATTCAAATTTTAATGAATGATGATTGTATATTTTGGTTCCTGTCATACCAGGTTCTTCTGTCGAGCCATAAATTGTCCTATGGGCCATTTAAGGGAACAGAGCATCTTCTGGACCAATAGAAACTTCCTGTTGATTGAGTGATTTCGGCTGTCACTCGCAACAAAATCACGACATAGAAGAGAAATTCATACTGATGCTTTGCTAATCACCTAGGCCACTACCTGTTTTGCAAGTTTTCATGCAAATGATGTTGCAAATTTCCTTCTGATACAGGCTTCCTAGAAACCAGCATGATATAATATTCTGAATAAATGCTAAGAATCTTGTCCTACTTACTGTTAGGAAAGTGGATGCCGATACTCTAAATATAGCTAATTAATGACAACACTTTAACTTGATTTATCATTCTTCATTTGAAAGAGTGAGCTAGGCTAATATTTGGTCATTATCTGTGGGACTCGAATGTGAGGACGTTTGCTTAATGCAATTTCCTTTCTGGCAAGCTTTTGGTATTCAAGTATATAATACAAGAATTACAACTTTAGATGTACTAAACTGAAGCCATATCAAAAGTGCTCCCGATTTTCTGGATTGTTTTCTCGGTTGATGACTTCTCATATGATGTGGACAGGTTTTGAAGAGTTACGGACTCATTGATGTGCAACAAGATGAAGCTTATGGTGATATATTGTTGAAGTTGACTCCTACATTTTCAAAGGCACAAATTTAATGTTAGATAGTTGTGTGCTCACTATTATCTTGCTGTACATAGAAACAAGGTCATTATGAGTAATGAAGGTAACTCCTCTTAGCAATGATGCACTCTCCACTAATTTCTCTTTCTCTTGCATGTTCAAAGTCTGGAGAGTTTTGTAGAATCATCAGCCAGCCGTTTTCTTTATCTATGAGGCGCTTTAAAACAAGATGTTTAACTATGGTTTATCGGTAGTTCATGTATAGAAATGATGAATACAATATTTTCTGCTTCAAATGCATTTGAATAGGCAATTGTTGCCTTCCATGATAGGAGGAGCCTACAATTCGCAGCCAAATTGGCTCTTCACCTGGTGTGGCGAATGTACCTTCATCAAGTTAGCATTAACATCCAAATCCTCACCTTTGATTTGACAAGCAGACTTATTTGGACATGACATAATTGGATGCATGTTGAACGGGAGTTGTAGTTTTGAATTCTCTCATTCAAATTGTAGAAGCTTCTTCGGTAATAGTGACACTCAAACTCAACAGCCCCTAAAATGAGAAACCAAGGCTATCACCGAAAATTGGTAAAACCTAAATAACCCACGAAAACACCAATCTTGTTCTTTAGTGCGCTGTTCATTCGCCCCAAAGGCTAGTTCTTGTAGAACCACAAATCGCGACAAATCAAAATTTTTATAATTTCTTATCCTCAATCAAATATTGATAATTTCTTTCTTTTATCCATTAACGACCACAAATCGTAACAAATCAAAATTACCATCTAATAATGTTAACTACCCCCTTAAATCTTACTTTATTGAATAATGCTCGTTTATTCCACACACTTAATAACAACTTAATTACCAAATCATATTGATAGAAAAACCAAATCTCATCATTTGGAGACACTTTAAGAATATCAAAACATCAATTATTTTTCATATAACTTAAATTAACTATTTCATTTCAATAAAAATTTCACAGTGGGAGTCCTTGAGCGGTATATATCACTTAGCTATTTCGTTGATTGCAATGATATTACATAGTGTCCATAGAAATAGATAGCGAGAAGTTTCTCAAAGTGTCGCTTCTCGTCCTTAGTTTCCCCATTTAGAGAATTCTACCTTCACCGGCACTAGTCGACGAGGCCACCTTTTTGGCTTCTTCGCTATGTGCTTGCGGCAATCTTCTTCTTTTAATAAATTGAAGATCATTATTAGGCAACGTTGACACCTAAATTTTGGCGACCCAGTCATTTATTTAATGCATAGAAAATTAGGAATTAATTACATATAATATAATTTTAGATGCATTTATTTATTATTATTGCATTTTGCATTGGACCAGTGACGGATGGATTTGACTTGATGGTTTTAAACTTTAATTACTGACAAAAAAAAAACAAAAAATTTAATTAGACGAGTTGGATTAAGCCTATGGCAAGAGGGAATTGGCCCAAGCCTGTTGTTCTCTGATGACCGACAATTGACTTATGAGGAATGACGATTTGATATTTTCGGAAAAGATTCGTAGTATTCTTCCAATATTTGGTAAATATTTTATATATTTATGCGATATATACATTGGGTGATATATTTCATAGCAAATTGGAAGATTTTGGAGGGAATATCAAAATAATCAAAGAGAATATTGCACTTAAGGGATAATACTGAACAATATATTTTTTGTCTCAAAACGAGAGAGATTGCATAATCATTAGGGATTTCGTGCTGAAATTTTCTTTCTCCGTTGGAATCATACCATTCACTTATAAAATGCCGCCCAGTCAAGAAAGAGGAGAGAGGGCACACTATAGAATAGACAGAGAGCGGCGGAAAAAGAGAGAAAAGCAGAGAGCTTGGGAAAAGGTCTTTGTCCCAGTCCTTCACCGCGGCCCCTTCATCGTCGCACCAGACCAGTCGATCCCTCGTCCGGCGACATCACTCACCATAATTAGCGAGCTCCTCCGGGAAGCCAACAACCATCGCTCCTCCCTCCTCGCAACGTAGCCACAGATCCGCGCCTTGCCAATCCTGCAATTTCACGGCCACCGGGATCCTGCAACCTTGGTGTTCCAGCGAGTTCTTTGCTCCTCAGCCTTGGTAGTCCCTGCACAACGATGCTGAACCGGCCCCTACTCCCACGAGAGCCAGACGAATTGCAGCCCACGACGCTGACTCTCGCCACCTGCTGCTCCCTCCTCGTGACTGCACCAGCGACCACGGGCAGTTCCAATCCTCCCAGCCGCTGCCTCACCTGAAGCGGGCCCGTACCAGACTGAGCTGAGGATTCCCCGTTGCGAGCCGTTGCTTTTCCCCCTGCCGTGCCACTCCTGTCAGTGACACGACTCTAACGCGTCGCTGCCTCAGTCCAGGCGATGAAGCTCGTGATCCGACGACAGCATAGCAGCCAAGCCCTGCTTCACCGAACAATCCCAATTGCACGTAGCTGTGCCAGAGGTGTGATCCGTGAATGTGGCGGTGAAGAAGTACTGAAGGAGTGCACTTGAATCATTCACAAGCAAGAAGAGCCCAAGTGGCAAAATTCTGATGTGATGATTATGTGTAAGAGGGTTCGGTGGGTGCAGCAACTCATCATCTCGCGTGCTCAATAGACGTGACGTACCCAACTAAGATCGCCTCTTCTCGACGTGCACCGTGCACCACTGTTGGATGAAATCCCTTAAGTATTTTGAAGTTGACAAAACAGTTTTATCAGTCTAGTCTGAAGACTTACAGACTCTTTTGACAAAGTCTGAAGATCAAAGTCTGAAGATCAAAGTACGAAGATCAAAGTCTGAAGCTAGCAAGACTCAAGACTTATATTTCAAAGTCTACTCACATGGACAGTTTCCCGGGACGACGTTTATTCTGATCTTATATGATCTTTATTCTAACGACTAGTGGATATCTTTCTCTTTTGGATTCAGCACTAAACGATCTTAGTTTTATATGGAATATGTGTAGATTCTTTGACGACTTCGCAATTTATATTTGGAAGGATCTACTTATGGAAACCGAGATCCGATTGTATGGGCGAGCGAGGATTGATGGGCTATCAACACTTACCTTAAAGAGCTCGAGATCTCTCTAATTGATTCTGTCCAACGGGTTGATTGGAAGAACTTCTTTGGAAGGTGCCAACGGTATTGAAGGCATGAAGAAGTATATAAGAGAGATGCTTAAGTTGTTGAAGGGGGCGGATAGAAGAATTCCAAAGTCTGAATCTCCTTTTCTATTTTGCGATATCATTCTTTGAGCGTTACATGTAATCAAAAGAGAGATCATATTGTAGACCTTGAGGAAGTGTAGTAGAGTAATCTACACTTTGTGGACTCAAGAGCGTGAGACGTAATCACTCTTATTGATTCTTAGTGAAATCCGGCCCGGAAGGGCTGTCCGTGCGGGAGAATGGACGTAGGCTTGATCTAAGCCGAACCACTATAAATCTGGAGTCTTGATTTTCTATCCCTAATCCTTTATATTGTTAACTGTTTTCATTTGCTGCAATCGTTGATTTTAAATTATTTATATCTCATTCGGTTTGAATTGTTAAAATCGCTTCAAACACCTATTCACCCCCTCTAGGTGCTAATTCTAGTTCTAACAACCACCACCATCGGCTGCGAGCCACTGTGATCCACCACTGCGATTCCTGTGATAATTGTTTGCTCAAATTCGGAAACGTCATCTAAGGTTTCCAACTCGAGCCAAACACTGCAGTTTATCCCAAGCCACCCGTAGAGCCACTGGCGAGCAACTGAATCGCAGGTCCCTGAGCTTCGTGGCTGTGTGACCACCGCCTTTCGTGAGCCCCTTGTCGCGGGTCCCGTTTTGGAAACGAATCATCGAAACTAGGTAGTTTTCTTGAGCAAAATTTCATCTCGATATTTTGTTGCATAAAATTGGATAACATAATCCTAATATTGAAATGCTAGACATTATCCGATAGCATTGGTGATGTTTGAAATCATTATAATTACTAATTTGATGAGTAAGACTTCGGATCATTTTTTTTTTTTAATTATTCTGATTTTTCTGTGATGTTTCGGGTTAGAATAATTGTTAATTTAATCCGTGAGATGATGGATTATCTTTCAATTATTTTAACCATTTATTTGAATTCTTGATAAATATCTTGAGTGATTAAATATAATGCTTATATTTGATAAATGCTTGTTTTGGAAAACATAAAAAAAATCAGATTGTGTGACAAATTAGAATAGTTTCTTATATAGGATAGGGTCACATGTTTAGAATTTATCTAGTTAGATTTTTTTAATATTACATTGCATGTTACGGCTACTTAATTAAGATGAGTTTCCGTATTAAAATGGGATTTAATCTAAATTATTTCCATAGGATAACTTGTTGGGTTTTGTCGTCAATTTTCAATAATTATTTCAATTTTAATACAAAAATACCAAAAAAAAAAATAATTATATGCATGTTATCTAGGTAAGTTTTCATCTTAAAACAAAGAGAAAACCCCAGAAAAATAATTGTTTGCCTTATTGTGTTTGATTCCACAATTTTTTTGAATGTTATCTTTAATGTTTGCACGCCTATTTTAATACGGAAACTCATTTTAATTAAGTATAGTGTTGAGTTTTAAGGGGAAAAACCCTCCTCCTACGAAGACACTAGATCTGGAACTGCTTTGCTGACCTTTTGGTAGTTTTGTGGGTTGCATGTTGCTTTTTACCAAGAATTTCTCTTCGACTTCTTCACGAAACTTGTAGAGAACAGACTAACATACTCAAATTTGAGGTAAAATGAGCAAGTGTAGCCTAGTGAATCGATTTTCTCTTGAAGACGGTAAATCTGGAAATACGGTACTGGACACCCGAGACTTCTTGGACCCATATGGTGACTATTCTTTGGAAATTTCACTTAGATCCTTGAATGAAAGTTGTAGGGGACCTCTTGAGGCAAAACATATCAAAATTTCAAAGGAAACGAATAAGGATAAGTAGGTAAAAACTCGATATTTCGGAGATAGGTATACTGGACGTTTCGGTGCTAGAGCCAGGAGCTTCGGACGTCTATAGAAAATTATCTAGAACGAATCTGAGCTAGATGTCTTCATGAAAAATCTACTTTAGGGTCTTGACTATAACCTGGTAAACTTTCATGATTTTCGGAGGTCATCCGGGTATTTTAATCGAAATATTTCAAGAACTGCGCAATCTGATCTCAACCGAAATTACATGCTGTATTTATGTGAATTATATCTTCTAGTGTGAAACTCTTTTGGGCATGTGTTCTTCATGAAATTGTTACCTTGTTGTCTTGTCTATCACATGTCCTGATTTTATGATTTTTGAGAATCATATGGATTTTTATTTAAATGTTTTCTAAAATGGTACAAGCTGGAATTTAGTAAACTTCAAAAAGACATGATATATGGACTATTCTAAATTGTATGGACTCCATGTATTGTACTGTTATGAATAATGGTGTCTTGCTGCATGTATGATGATGTTTGGAAATGCATATATGAATAAAAGGATGAAAATGATCTTGATTGCCATCACATCACATGCCATGTTAAAATTGAATTATAATTGAAGATGTGAATTAAGATAAGTGAGAAGGCCGTCGGAGGTGTGAGCCAACGATGCCCCGGGAGTGTCGGGATGCCTGGCTAGAAGGGTATGGCTGGTTGCCCGGTGGCCTTAAATGGCCGGATGCCGGAGGGTCCTCAGGAGTTTTGAGATGCCCGGAGAGTGGGGGAGCCGGAAGCTTGGCAGGTATTGTGCCGAGGGATGCCTCGTGATGCCAGTTGGGGTACGAGATGCCTGGCAGGTATTGTGCCGGATGGTTCTCGCGATGCCAGGTGGGGTGCGAGTGATAAATGTGGGATGCAAACATTGGTCCCGGGAAAGAGAAATGTGGCGGCCCAAAATGAAAGAATGAAATTGGGAAATTGGAATTGAATTATGCATGATGGTATATGTATGGCATGATGATGATGAGTGCATGTGACATGATGATGGTGAGTGCATGGATGTATGTGCACCTATGGCATGATGAGCACATGTGATATGATGATGATGAGTGCATGGATGCATGATGATGGTGAGTGCATGGATGTATGTGCACCTATGGCATGATGGCACATGTGATATGATGATGATGAGTGCATGGATGCATGATGACGGTGATGACTATATGATGATGTATGTACATGAGATATGATGACATGTGCATGATATCAAGGTAAATTGTGCATGGATACTTGAATGACATGTGTTATACTATGATTGTGATGATTGTATTGTATGATGCATTGAGTGGTTTATTGGTCCTTTACCTGCTGAGTGGTTGTACTCACCCCTTCGGGGACCAACATTTCAGATTAGTACGATGCCGCTCTCTACTGTCACGCGTGGCACTTTTTACGGCCTTCCTTCGGACGTGGAGGTCGAGTGGGCGGAGATCGACTGTCCCACAATCCCTGGTTTGACATTCGTTCGGATTCATAAATTCGTGATGTATGATGTGGGCCTGGCTAGGGGCCTGGTCGTTCAGGAGTTCATATCTGTTCACGTTCATCGAGACGGAGTGATGCGGGGGATGTTGCCGCCGCCACCGCATGACGCACCAGGATGGGTGTGACGGCCCGCGCATGAGGAGTAGGAGCTGCTACTTTTTGGACAATAGCCGACACTAGTAGATGGAGGACGACACGTGATCACTTTAGGGGTCGAATTATCCTTTTGGGATATAGCCAAGTGTAGCTAAAAATCTTGGCTTTCTTTTGTTGTATCGACCCGAGAAAAAAAAAATCCATCATGAAAATATATAAATAAAAGTGGCTCGGCTTTATCTTTTCCTATGGTAATTAGTGGTGTGCATTGTATCATGTTTGTTGGAGGGAGAGATGGTGATATTAAATTATGCTTCCGCTAATAAGTCGCGCTGGGACTGTTTTCAAAAAAAAAAAAAAAAAAAAAAAAAAAAAAAAAAAAAAAGCCTATGAACTGCGTTGCTTCTACTAAGAGATGTAACTAGTGTTCATTAGGTGTAGCGATAAATAACTGTGTCGACCTTAGGTGGTTCAGGGGTGCCACATCATCCGTCGTTACCATTGCGCCGGAGCTCTGCCGCCGGCGACCCCCCTTGCCGGACCGACGATCCGCTACCCCCTCTTTCCTTAGGTTGTTTATTTGTTTTTTTTTATTATTTGTTTAGTTTTACTTTTAACTGTCATTTATTTTATTTACCTTTTTAAGCTTTGCTATTATTGTACCAATTGGAATATTGGTAATTGATTCTTATAGGCATTATCCATAGGAGTTTGTCCCTAAAGTTATTGTAATTATTTAATTTGACCCGTAAGACGTCGGGTCATTTTTTTAATTATGATAATTTTTGGGGTTTGCTTATAATATATTAATTGTTGAATTAATTTAGTTATTAATTTGATCCGTAAGATTTCGGATTAGATTTTTAATTATTTTGATTTCTTGTCATGATGTTCGGGCTAAAAGTAATCGTTAATTTAACCCGTAAGATAACAGGTTATTTTTTTTTTATTTTAATCCTTTATTTGTTGAATATCTTGTTTGTTTAGATTTAATGCTTGTTTTAGAAAATCACTAAGAAAAATCAAAAAGATGTTTGAATTAGGATTTCAATTGGTTTTAGAATATTTCTTGTTATTTTGCATATCTAGAATATAGATTTTTATTTTAGATTTTAAAAATATAAAACAAAAATGCATTCATTTAGGATCATAGTTTTTGTTTAATTTAAGTTGCATGTTTAATTATGTGGCATTTTTAAATTTCGAACATTGTTAAAAAATAAAAAAATATCATGCATATGTCATGTAGAATTAGGGCATGCTCTGCACGTCATTGCATGTTAAATAGATTGCATGTTAGGTTGAGATCATGTCTTAATTTAAATTAGGATTTAATATGACCTAATCCTTATTTTAAATTAGATAGAATTTCAATCTAGCTTAGATCATTTTTGCATTCGAATTTCATATAAAATTTGTCTTTGCATAAGTTAATTTCAATTTTTAGGATAGATTGCATTTTAAAAAAAAAATAGAAACATCAAATGCACGTCATTTAGTTTTCATTAAGTTCATTTAATTAGAACTTTCTTGTCATTAGATTAAGTTATTTAATAAATGTCGCGTGACATATAGCTTGCATATTAAATTCCATGAGGCATGTCATTTTAGTTTAAATAATTTGGTATGTCATTGCATCGCATCACATATAATTATAATTAGATCATTTAAATTGCATTTAATTATTGCATTTCTTCATGTCATATAGTTTAAGTCATGTCGTCATGTCATATTAGATTATTTGCATAAGTCATGATTTTCATTAAATAAAGTGAAAACATAAAAAATTGATTGCTTGTTAATTAGGAATCATATCTAGGATTGTTGATGTGAATTCTGATTTAATATTGCAAATGCTTTCGTTGCTTTAAGGTATGTTTTTGCATTATTTAATTGCTTTCTTGATGTGTTAAATTGGTGGTATGCGCATATGTATGATCACCTCACACGTTAGGAAGCTAAATTAAAATCAATTTAATTGCCAAACATTTTCCTAAAATTAAAAAGAAATGGTACTGAAAGGGCACTAGGATAGTCTAGTGTAACCAAGTCCCCGTACCCAAAATTTCTGGTTCGTAGGAGTAAAATAATACTCCCATTATTTTACTTAGGTGTCTAATTGACATACCATAAATCGATTAGTGTCGACTCCTAGATAATAATCTTTTGCATGTTAAAACCCTAAGTCGCGATTTGGTATGGGCTTGGGAGAGCCCGAGCTAAGCTTAAAGACTTAGTAGTCCGTCAACCTAGTTTTAGGTGGTAAACCCAAAAAATTGGGTCGCGACAGCTTGGCGACTCCGCTGGGGACTTGTGTTAAAACACTTAGTGGACTTAGGCCAATTTTTCTTTTTACTTTAAAAATGTTTTTGTTTGACAGCGAGGATCCCAGGTACATCCCTAACATTTTTAAGGTGTTAAATGTTCTTGCAGATGGGAGGTATAAGGGGAGTAGTCTTTGTTAACCTTTGTCTTGCAGGTTGGAGTGTGGGATAAATGATTTATTTTTCCAATTAGAAGTGTTGATCGCATTTAAACTGTTGTGCATGCTTTATTGCTTTAGCACCACACTATTTGCACACACAACCTGCGGTCCGACCTGGGCTGCGATAGGATTTCTAGGATGGTGTTGAGAAATATACTTCCTCCAAAGTGAGATTGCTATGTAGAGGTTGACCTTCTCTTCCCCGAAAGTTTTCATGGTGACGAAATGTGTTTTGTCCATATCCGCGAGACTGCGTGACTATTGGACATTCCATTCGACTGAGCCCGGAGTTAAGGGGACCTGATGTTAATGCGAGACTGCAACGGTCAGATCACCCTCTTAGCTCCACTTTGTTAAGCCTTTTAGATAGAAATCGAGCCTCACGTTTCATGCGTGTGTCTATGTGATTGCCATTGATTTTCTTTGGTAAAGTAAGTCTCCTATCCCTGTACCATGCAATTTTTTTTGGGTCGGTTCATGACAATTTAGGTCAATCATTGATTTAATTCCTTTGTCAATTAAAAATGAAATAAGGAAATTGCCATGCAACGAATCATTTGGAAAATAAATAAAAAAAACTAGAAATTTGTTTTCAATTCATGTATTGGCTCTTCCTAGTTCATGTTTAAAAAAATTTCGTCCCTACCGGGGCATCCCATGTCTTTGTTTTCCTAGTCCATTTTTAGAAAATCCTTTTCATATGTGGATTTTTATTGACTAAAAAAAATAGATTGTTGTCATGGATTGGTTTTCTCATTATACCTCGTTCTTACATATTCCCATTAATTCCCTTAGGCGATCAAGAGCTAGAATGGCCGACCAAAATGAAATGCGTGATCGTATGTCCGCTGTGGAGACTCAACTTCAACAAGTACTCGCCTCTATACAGCTTGTGACGGATCAACTTCAATTCCTTCAAGCGAATCTAACAGCTCCACCTGCTCTTCCCGAAATAGTTATCCCGAAGCAAGCAAACAAGGTTCAAACGATTGACGATGACATGCCCGAGCTGGACGATGACTCGGTCCTTGTTGGAAAAGTCAAGCTTGACAGTGCTCCTAAGACAGATCAGGATGAGCGCGTTGCAAAGCTGGAAGAGAAAGTGAGACAACTGCAGGAATCACAAAGCTCACTCCCATTCGACCTCTCAGTCTATGAGAATGTCAAAATGCCGAGCAAGTTCAAAATGCCAGAGTTTGAGAAGTATGACGGTACATCTTGCCCAAAGTCTCATATGCAAATGTATCACGTGCGCATGGCCCAGCACGTAAAAAATGAGCCCCTCATGATCCAATCGTTCCATGCGAGTTTGACCAAACCCGCACTAAACTGGTGCGTAATGAAGAATGTGAACCTCCTCGACACTTGGAACGAAGTGGCTGACGTGTTCCTCACACAATACAAGTTCAACATGGACATCGCACCTTCCCGAGAAGACCTGAAGCGGATGGAAAAGAAAAGGAGCGAGTCGTTCAAAGAATATGCTGTAAGATGGAGAAACCTAGTGGCTCAAATCACTCATGAACCTACCAACAAGGAGCTGATGAAGTTGTTCGTGAAAACTCTCCCTTTTGAGTTTCGTAACCAAATGGCTAGTACGTACGTCGAAAGCTTCAACCAACTTATCCCGGTGGGTGAACAGATCGAGATGGGATAAAAGAAGGGTGGTTTACTGAGCCATCCAACAAGAGATTTTCTACCAAGAAGGAGAGGGACCCTGAAGCTGAGATTAATATGGCCTACTCTCAACTGAATTGTGATACATCCAATCGTGCTCCGGTAATTAAGATTTCTACTGAGCAACAAGGTGGAGGATATCAGTTCTCGGGTCAATGACGTAATGTTAGGAGGCAGTTTACACCTCTTCCCGGATCCCTATCCGAAGTTTTGCCTGTTCTCCAAAAGAAGGGATTACTCTCTACTGAGCCGAAGCGACCAAATCTTGAGCGTTATTCTGCATATAATCCCTCTGAGAAATGTGACTATCACATGGGAGAGATTGGTCATTCCGCTGATGATTGCTATGTTTTGAAGCATAAAGTCCAAGACCTCTTGGATACAAATGAGTTCTCTTTTAGCAGTAATTAGAAAAATCCTCTGCCCAACCATGATGAAGGCGCAAACGCTGTCACTGAGTGAAGTATTTCTTGTCTTCTAGGATTTCAAGTTTTGTTTAGGATTTTCTGCTTTTTGAAATTTCAATTATTGCTTTCGTTTTTAAGGTTTTTCTTGTTTGCATTTTCCATTCCAATAATATAATTAATTTGATTCTATTCAATGAAATTACAATTTTATTTTCAATTTTGAGGACATGATGGGGTATACCAAACCAGTCCAATGACGATATCCAACCATGAAAAAGAAAAATATCATCCACAGAGAAATCCTGAGGGCTGGACTTTCTCATGTTTCCTCCCAATTTTTTTTTTTTTTTGAAAACAAAAAGCATTTCATTGTCAAAAAAAATTCTCAAAGCTTGTGGCACATTAAACCTGTTTATTTGTCTGACACATACTTCTTGTCTTAGAGCATAATTCTATCACTTGTTATGACAAGGGACATCTGAAAATAGCGTATCAAGTTTCAATGATCATAAACTTGACTTGTGATCAACAGGCTTAAAGCGCTCTTGCAGTGAAAAAACAGATTTGGGGCAAGTAAAAGAAGACCATCATTCCTTGGTGGAAGAGATGACAAATTGGGGGCAAGACAAATTTTGGTACTGACCTGACCAGGATAAAATCTCGACCCGCGCCAAAATGGATATGCAATTTGAATTGATGTTGCATAGTATCATACTGATGCACGTTCTCTTGTGCAGGGGCAAAAGTGGATTTTCTGTCTTGAATGATAGTGACAATCCAAAGACATCAACTGTTGAGGCAATTCCCTTTGTAGAGGAATCCTTGAATGAATGCTTAAAACCATTTTGCATTATAGAAAACTGTTTGAAGTTGACATGCTTAAAGCTGTTGAGTTCTTTTTAACAAAAGGATTTTGCATGATGACTCTTACATGTTTTATCCACCAATTCCACTAAAGAACATTAAGGTGGACCAATTTAATGAATGATGTGAAATTGATTGAGCCTATTAAATGAGACGAGTCGGGATGATGAAAGGCAAACCTTGTCCTATACATAGTCCCATATTCATACACTTGTGAGATGAGTGTAGGAAGGTTCATATCCATAAGGTAAAGAGTTCTCTCGCAAAAGGTACGTCAACTGAAATGATGAGAGGCAATTCATTTATCTATCCCAAACACTACAAGTGATCCATTGCTTAACCCTTTTGAGCCCATACACTTATGGATGTTCTTTTCAAATTACCCCTGTCAAGAATCACCCCACATCGGGGCAACTAAGAGATCAAATGGCATCATGAGGTAAGGAAAATGAATTGAATTTTTTTTGCTCTCACTTGCATCAATTTTCAAGTTATGCTACTACATTGAATTCATGTGTTAATTTAAGTGCCTTAGGATGACGAAGAGCATTTTTTCTCTATCTTATACACTTATATCCTTTGCATAGCCCACTTGAGCCTGCAATTTCATTTCTTTTAAACCCAGTTGATGATCAACCCCCACACTAGGGCAAGGCAAAACCAGTTGATGATCAACCCTCACATTGGGGCAAGGCAAAAGGCAGATGAGGACTCTTGAAAAGTTCGAGTGTCATTCAAAGTGTAATTGCTTGACGCATGCATTATGTGCAAGAATTGAATTCAAAATAGAACTAAGGGGCATGAAAAAGCAGTGTGCCTGGTAAAAGCAAGGCCGATGCCCATAAAAAAGGAAGTGAAAAAAATGCATGAGAACTAAGGGGCATTAAAAAGGCAGTGTGCCTGGTAAAAGTAAGGCCAATGCCCATAGATGAAAGGAGAAAGTCAAGATAGGTGACTGTCAATTGTAAGAGTTGAATCCCAATGGAGTAATACTCAAAGAACTCAAATGCCGAGTTTCTACAATCAATGGGGCACTTCATGAAAACAATCCCCAATGGTGAAAAAGAAAACTGGTGGCAATGCCAAGATGATCATCAACTCTCACCCTTTACACACATTTTGAGCCTAATGATCATTTCGTTTCTCAACCCATGAACCCAACTTACGTTACGTCCCTTACAAAATCTCTTCAGATTAAGGCACTTGAATTAACATAGGAGTTCATATGTTTATAAGCATCGCTCGAAGAAGTGCGAGCAAGATTATTTCTTTCTCATTTTTGCAGGGTTCTTGACTTATAAACCCGGAAATGATTACAAGACTATTCATTCAATAGCCTTGACTCAAAGAGTCCATTTGTTAAGCCGTTGGCCAAACCCACATTATGGTCCCTGTTAAAGACCTCTCGGATTGGTAAGATCGTACCGCTTGCGAGAATACTCGGACCCATGTCGATATGATGAAATTGAGCGATTCTCATAAAATAGCCATTCTAAATGAGAGTGAGTGAAAGTCCTTTCTAACCGAAAGTCTCTCATTTAGTATTCTTAAGGAATCCATGTCATGAGTGAAAATTGTCTTGAACGATAATTTTCTCTAGTGGAAATTCTGATGATGCAAAAGTCATTATGCATGAATCTTGATTGAATTGATAAAAGCTTCAGTAGATTTTGAAGTATGCATTCCAGAATAGCCTTAATTGCTTATTTCTTTGGTGAATGCATTTTTGCTCTAATCATGTCTAACAGATAATATTTTCTCAAAGACCCAAGAGTTTCTAACATTCAGGTTCCTTTCAAAATGCCTCATGATATGAGGAGATGAGAAACCATCATGAGCATTCAAGGTGCATCCTTGATGTTCCAAAATTTATTTCTACCAGGAGATTAGAGGCCTCCACAGGATATCTAAGTTCCAAAAGACATATCCCAAAGAATCAGAGATATTATCAAGTAAGTATATCTCTACCCATTCTCGACACTTGACTCGGTCAAACTGTTCTTTTAAATTGACCCGGCGTGCTTTCGTAGCCCAGAGTCTCTCTTTATTGACCCGGCGTGCTTTTGTAGCCTAGTGTCCTTTTAAATTGACCTAGCGTGCTTTTGTAGCCCAGAGTCCCTCTTTATTGACTCGGCGTGCTTTTGTAGCCCGGTGTCATTTTTAATTGACCTGGCGTGCTTTCGTAGCCCAGAGTTCCTCTTTATTGACCCGGCGTGCTTTTGTAGCCCGGTGTCCTTTTTAATTGACCTAGTGTGCTTTCGTAGCCTAGAGTCCCTCTTTATTGACCTAGCGTGCTTTTGTGGCCCGGTGTCCTTTTTAATTGACCTAGCGTGCTTTCGTAGCCCATAGTCCCTCTTTATTGACTCGGCATGCTTTTGTAGCCCGGTGTCCTTTTAAATTGACCTGACGTGCTTTTGTAGCTCAGAGTCCCCTTTTTATCGACCCGACGTGCTTCTGTAGCCCAGTGTCCTTTTAAATTGACCTGGCGTGTTTTCGTAGCCCAGAGTCATTTTATATTATCTTGGCGTGCTTCCATAGCCCAAGGCCCATCTTTACAGGTTACATATCCCCAATGAGCAGAGATGTCATCAGGTAAGTATATCTCTATCTACACCTTAAATACTTGTCGTTGTACAGGTCTTTTCCCTTTTGAGTACACTGACACTCGATGGAGTTGTCCCCAAAGATTTTTCCCTAGATTGCGACGTTGGGCGACCGAAGAATGGTACGGGTCCTAGATAAAATTTATTTCCCTATTCAGGCGACCGTAGAATGGTACAGGTCCTGGAAGGTAAATCCTTGTTTAGGCGACCGTAGAATGGTACGGGTCCTAGACAAAACCTATTTCCCTATTCAAGCGACCGTAGAATGGTATGGGTCCTGGAAGGTAAATTCTTGTTTAGGCGATAGTAGAATGGTACGGGTCCTAGACAAAACCTATTTCCCTATTTAGGCGATCGTAGAATGGTACGGGTCCTGGAAGGTAAATCCTCGTTTAGGCGACCGTAGAATAGTACGAGTCCTAGATAAAACTTATTTCCCTATTCTGGGCGACCGTAAAATGGTACGGGTCCTAGAAGGTAAATCCTCGTTTAGGCGACCGTAGAATGGTACGGGTCCTAGACAAAACCATGTTACTATTCTGGGCGATCGTAGAATGGTACGGGTCTTGGACGTGTAGCACCAATCTATCTTGAGTTACTCTACCCTCCTTGAAGGTAAGTTATTCCAGGTATGTTCATTTTTTATTTGTGTTTCCATGCATCATATGAATTGCATTTTAAAATGGGATTCATTTCCCGACAAAAAAATCAAAAATCAAAAATCAAAAATCAAAAATAAAAAATCAAAAAATCAAAAAAAAAAAAAAAACATCATTCAATGCATGTGCATAGTCAAAATTTAGGTCTCAATTTATTTTTGAAGGCAACCTCTATGAGCTCACCTCCAAAGAGGGGGCAGCCGTTGACTCTAAATTTTGGCAGCCCATTTAGTCATTAGGAGTTAATTTTAGGTGCATTTATTTTTAATTTACATGTTTTGCATTTTTATTTTTAGGACTGGTAGTGAATGGCTTCGAATTAATTGTTGTTGAGTTTAAATCAACATGCCGGACTAAGCCCATGAAACGAGCAAAATTGGCCCGAGCCCGTTTTCTTTTAATGACAAAAATTACCTAAATCGAAATTTGATATGATATTGCGGTGGTTTTTGGAATTTAAGAGAATCGGGTTGCAATCTTATCTTTAATCTTTAGGTGATAAAATCATTGAAAATATTAAAGAGATAAGGAAAATAAAAAATATTTTTTGTGATCAAGAGGTTATCGGCAATCAAGAGGTTATCGGCAATCTTTTCGACATATAAGATATTTGCAAAAAGGATTTCATTTGGTTTTGCTTATAAAAGGAGTGTGCGAAGTTCTTGGGATGGGGGCTTCTTTTCGGTTTTGGGGAGTATTTTCGAAAAAAAAGACAAAAGAAAAGAAGTGAGAGGAGTTGCCGATCGTGGGTCTTCTTTCGTTTGAGGGGAAAAGAAAAATTAAAAAGAAAAAGGAGCAAAAGGTCTGACAAGAGAGAAAAGGGGGAGAGACAAAGAGTAAAAAAAGGAAAGAAAGAGACACCCCACCGTACAAAGTCAAAAAGGGGGAGTCATTTCTTGGCTTTTCCTCTCTGACCATTTTGCAGAGAAGAAAGAAACCAGCGGCGGTAAAGAGAGGGAGAAGAAAAAATTATTATAAAAAGAGTTGTCTTCTTCCTTGGTTTGGACTGAACGCCTAGCACCTACGATCATCCGCGCCCCTGCCTTCGCCGGTTCCTACTGCTCCCGATCCGCTAGCTCGAAGCCGCCACCGAGTCACCCTCGGCCGCGCCACACCTCCACCGCGCGACGTCCGCGCCACCACCGCTCGCCAGCCCCGCATCTGTCGTTGCCATTGCGCCGGAGCTTCGCTGCCGGCGACCCCCCTTGCCGGACCGACGATCCGCTGCCCCCTCTTTCCTTAGGTTGTTTATTTGTTTATTTTTACTTTTAACTATCATTTATTTTATTTACCTTTTTAAGCTTTGCTATTATTGTACCAATTGGAATATTGGTAATTGATTCTTATAGGCATTATCCATAGGAGTTTGTCCCTAAAGTAATTGTAATTATTTAATTTGACCCGTAAGACGTCGGGTCATTTTTTTAATTATGATAATTTTTGGGGTTTGCTTATAATATATTAATTGTTGAATTAATTTAGTTATTAATTTGATCCGTAAGATTTCGGATTAGATTTTTAATTATTTTGATTTCTTGTCGTGATGTTCGGGATTAAAAGTAATCGTTAATTTGACCCGTAAGATAACGAGTTATTTTTTTGTTTATTTTAATCCTTTATTTGTTGAATATCTTGTTTGTTTAGATTTAATGCTTGTTTTAGAAAATCACTAAGAAAAATCAAAAAGATGTTTGAATTAGGATTTCAATTGGTTTTAGAATATTTCTTGTTATTTTGCATATCTAGAATATAGATTTTTATTTTAGATTTTAAAAAATATAAAACAAAAAATGCATTCATTTAGGATCATAGTTTTTGTTTAATTTAAGTTGCATGTTTAATTACGTGGCATTTTTAAATTTCGAACATTGTTAAAAAATAAAAAATATCATGCATATGTCATGTAGAATTAGGGCATGCTCTGCACGTCATTGCATGTTAAATAGATTGCATGTTAGGTTGAGATCATGTCTTAATTTAAATTAGGATTTAATATGACCTAATCCTTATTTTAAATTAGATAGAATTTCAATCTAGCTAGATCATTTTTGCATTCGAATTTCATATAAAATTTGTCTTTGCATAAGTTAATTTCAATTTTTAGGATAGATTGCATTTTTAAAAAAAATAGAAAAATCAAATGCACGTCATTTAGTTTTCATTAAGTTCATTTAATTAGAACTTTCTTGTCATTAGACTAAGTTATTTAATAAATATCGCGTGACATATAGCTTGCATATTAAATTGCATGAGGCATGTCATTTTAGTTTAAATAATTTGGTATGTCATTGCATCGCATCGCATATAATAATAATTAGATCATTTAAATTGCATTTAATTATTGCATTTCTTCATGTCATATAGTTTAAGTCATGTCGTCATGTCATATTAGATTATTTGCATAAGTCATGATTTTCATTAAATAAAGTGAAAACAAAAAAAAAATTGATTGCTTGTTAATTAGGAATTATATCTAGGATTGTTGATGTGAATTCTGATTTAATATTGCAGATGCTTTCGTTGCTTTAAGGTATGTTTTTGCATTATTTAATTGCTTTCTTGATGTGTTAAATTGGTGGTATGCGCATATGTATGATCACCTCACACGTTAGGAAGCTACATTAAAATCAATTTAATTGCCAAACATTTTCCTAAAATTAAAAAGAAATGGTACCGAAAGGGCACTAGGATAGTCTAGTGTAACCAAGTCCCTGTATCCAAAATCTTTGGTTCGTAGGAGTAAAATAATACTCCAATTATTTTACTTAGGTGTCTAATCGACCTATCATAAACCGATTAGTGGCGACTCCTAGATAATAATCTTTTGCATGTTAAAACCCTAAGTCGCGATTTGGTATGGGCTTGGGAGAGCCGGAGCTAAGCTTAAAGACTTAGTAGTCCATCAACCTAGTTTTAGGTGGTAAACCCGAAAAATTGGGTCGCAACAGAGCTTTTTAGGCAAAATGTCGAAAATGAAATTTCTCTGGAGCAAACGGAATTTTTTTCTGACAAATCTTCGTTCTCAGATTTCACCTGACTTTAAGGGTGTGGTGATGTCCAAAATGATAAATTGTATGGAAATAAAGTTTTTCGAACCCATTTGTCCCTGCAGATTTCTAACTGTCGGAGGTTTTTAGGCAAAATATCGAAAATTGAATTTTCTATGGAGATTAAGGGAATTTTTTTTGACAAATCTTCGTTCCCTGATTTCACCTGACCTTAAGGTTATTGTGATCTCTAAAATGATAAATCGTACATAAATCAAGCTTTTGGAACCCATTTGTCCCTACAGATTTCTAATTGTCAGAGATTTTTAGACAAAATATGGAGAGGGAATTTTCCTTGGAGCAAAAGGGAATTTTTTTTTTGACAAATCTTCGTGCTCTGATTTCACCTGACTTTAAGGGTATTGTGATCTCAAAAATGATAAATCGTACGGAAATAAAGCTTTTGGAACCCACTTGTCCCTGCAGATTTGTAACTATCGGAGGTTTTGAGGCAAAATTTCGAGAGGGAATTTTCTTTGGAGCAAAAAGGAAATTTTTTTGACAAATCCTCGTTCTCTAATTTCACCTGACTTTAAGGGTGTTGTGATCTCGAAAATGATAAATCGTTCAGAAATAAAGCTTTTGGAACACATATGTCGTTGTAGATTTCCAACCGTCGGAGGTTTTTAGGCAAAATATCGAAAGGGAATTTTGTATGGAGCAAATGGGAATTTTTTCTAACAAATATTCGTTCTTTGATTTTACCTGACTTTAAGGGTGTTGTGATCCCCAAAATAATAAATCTGACGGGAATAAAGTTTTTGGTGTGCATTTCTCCTTGTAGATTTCCAACCGTCAGTGGTTTTTAGGCAAAATATTGAAATGGAAATTTCTTTGGAGCAAAATGGGATTTTTTTTTTTTTGACAAATCTTCGTGCTCGATTTCACCTGACTTTAAGGGTGTTGTGATCTCGGAAATGATAAATTGTACATAAATAAAGCTTTTGGAACCCATTTGACCTTGTAGATTTCAAATTGTCAGAGGTTTTTAGGCAAAATATCGAAAGGGAATTTTGTATGGAGATAAACGGAATTTTTTCTGACAAATCTTCGTTCTTTGATTTCACCTGACTTTAAGGGTATTGTGATCTCTAAAATGATAAATCGCACCGAAATAAAGGTTTTGGAACCCATTTGTCCCTACAAATTTCCAACTATCAGTGGTTTTTTGCCAAAATATCGAAAGGGAAATTTCTTTGGAGCAAAATGAAATTTTTTCTAACAAATCTTTGTGCTTTGATTTCACCGACTTTAAGGGTATTATGATTCCCAAAATGATAAATCGTATGGAAATAAAGCTTTTGGAATCTATTTGTCCCTGCATATTTCCAATCGTTGGAGGTTTTTAGGCAAAATATCGAAAGGGAATTTTCTATGGAGCAAAAGGGAATTTGTTTTGACAAATCTTCGTTCTCTGATTTCACCTGACTTTAAGGGTGTTATGATCTCCAAAATGATATACCGTACGATAATAAAGCTTTTGGAACCCATTTGTCCCTTGAGATTTCCAACTGTCGGAGGTTTTTAGACGAAATATTGAAAGGGAATTTTCTATGGAGCAAAAGGGAATTTTTTTGACAAATCTTTGTTCTCTCGATTTCACCCGACTTTAAGGGCATTGTGATTTCCAAAATGATAAATTGTATGTAAATAAAGCTTTTGGAATCCATTTGTCGCTGCAGATTTCCAACTGTTGGAGGTTTTTAGGTAAAATATCGAAAGGGAAATTTCTACAGAGATAAAGGGAATTTTTTATGACAAATCTTCCTTCTCTGATTTCACCCGACTTTAACGGTGTTGTGATGTCGAAAATGATAAATCATACATAAATAAATCTTTTGGAACCCATTTCTCCCAGTAGATTTCCCACTGTTGGAGCTTTTTAGGCAAAATGTCAAAAATGAATTTTCTTTGGAGCAAAAGGAATTTTTTTCCTGACAAATCTTCGTTCTCAGATTTCACTTGACTTTAAGGGTGTGGTGATGTCCAAAATGTAGATTGTACGGAAATAAAGCTTTTCGAACCCATTTGTCCCTGCAGATTTCCAACTGTCGGAGGCTTTTAGGCAAAATATCGAAAAGGAAATTTTTTATGGAGATAAAGGGAATTTTTTTTGACAAATTTTCGTTTCCTGATTTCACCTGACCTTAAGGGTATTGTGATCTCTAAAATGATAAATTGTACATAATTCAAGCTTTTGGAACCCATTTGTCCCTACAGATTTCCAATTGTCGAGGTTTTTAGGCAAAATATCGAAAGGGAATTTTCCTTGGAGAAAAAGGGAATTTTTTCTGACAAATCTCCGTGCTCTGATTTCACCTGACTTTAAGGGTATTGTAATCTCAAAAATGATAAATTGTACAGAAATAAAGCTTTTGGAACCCACTCGTCCCTGCAGATTTTTAACTGCCGGAGGTTTTGAGGCAAAATATCGAGAGGGAATTTTCTTTGGAGCAAAAAGGAATTTTTTCTGACAATTCTTCGTTCTCTGATTTCACTTGACTTTAAGGGTATTGTGATCTTGAAAATGATAAATCGTACGGAAATAAAACTTTTGGAACACATATGTCACTGCAGATTTCCAACTGTCGAAGGTTTTTAGGCAAAATATCGTAAGGGAATTTTCTATGGAAATAAATGGATTTTTTTCTGACAAATTTTCTTTCTCTAATTTCACCTGATTTTAACGGTGTTGTGATGTCGAAAATGATAAATCGAACATAAATAAAGCTTTTGGAATCCATTTCTCCCAGCATATTTCCAACTGTCGGAGGTTTTTAGGAAAAATGTCGAAAATGAATTTTCTTTGGAGCAAAAGGAATTTTTTTCGGACAAATCTTCGTTCTCTAATTTCACTTCACTTTAAGGGTGTTGTAATGTCCAAAATGATAAATCATACGGAAATAAAGCTTTTCTAACCCATTTGTCCCTGCAAATTTCCAACTGTCGGAGGTTTTTAGGCAAAATATCGAAAGGGAATTTTCTATAGAGATAAAGGGAAGTTTCTCTGTCCGATCTTCGTTCTCTAATTTCACTTGAGTTTAAGGGTCTTGTGATCTCCAAAATAAAAAATCGTATGGAAATAAAGCTTTAGAAACCCATTTTTCCTAGCAAATTTCCAACTTCAGAGTATTTTAGGGTAAATATCAAAAAGGAATTTTCTATGGAGCAAAAGGGAATTTTCTCTGTCAAATCGTCATTCTCTGATTTCACCTGTCTTTAAGGGTCTTGTGATCTCCAAAATGATAAATCGTATGGAAATAAAGTTTTTGAAATCGATTTTGCCTAGCAAATTTCAAACAGTCGGAGCATTTTAGGCAAAATATCAAAAATGAATTTTCTATGGAGCAAAAGGGAATTTTCTTCGTCAAATCTTCGTTCTCTGATTTCACCTGACTTTAAGGGTCTTGTGATCTTCGAAATTATAAATTGTACGGAAATAACATTTTTCCTAGCAAATTCCAACCGTCGAAGCATTTTAGGTAAAATATCGAACATGTATTTTCTATGGAGGAAAAATGAATTTTCTATATCAATCTTCGTTCTCTGATTTCACCTGACTTTAAGGGTCTTATGATCTCCCCGATGATAAATCATACGGAAATAAAGCTTTTAGAACCCATTTTTCCCAGCAAATTTCTAACTGTCGAAGCAATTTAGGCAAAATATTGAAAAGGAATTTTCTATGGAGCAAAAGGGAATTTTCTCCATCAAATCTTCGTTCTTTGGTCTCACTTGAATTTAAGGGTCTTGTGATCTCCAAAATGATAAATCGTACTGAAATAAAGCTTTTGGAACTTATTTTACCTAGCATATTTCTAACTGTCAGAGCATTTTAGGCAAAATATCGAACAAGAATTTTCTATGGAGCAAAAAGGAATTTTCTTCAAATCTTCATTCTTTGATTTCACCTGACTTCAAGGGTCTTGTGATCTCCACGATGATAAATCGCACGGAAATAAATCTTTCTAACTCATTTTTCCTAGCAAATTTCCAACTGTCGAAATTTTTCTGGCAAAATATCGAAAAGGAATTTTCTATGGAGCAAAATGTAATTTTCTCTGTCAAACCATAGTTCTCGATTTCACCTGAGTTTAAGGGTCTTGTGATCTCCAAAATGATATATCGTACGGAAATAAAGCTTCTGAAACCTATTTTTCCTAGCAAAGTTCCAACTTCGGAGTATTTTAGGCAAAATACCAAAAAGGAATTTTCTATGGAGCTAAAGGGAATTTTCTCTGTCAAATCTTTGTTCTTTGATTTCACCTGAGTTTAAGCGTCTCGCGATCTCCAAAATGATAAATCGTACGAAATAAAGCTTTTGGAACCCATTTTTCCTAGCAAATTTTCAACTGTCGGAGTTTTTTTTTTGGCAAAACATCAAAAATTAATTTTCTATGGAGCAAAAGGGAATTTTTTCTATCAAATCTTCGTTCTCGATTTCAGCTGAGTTTAAGGGTCTTGTGATCTCCAAAATGATAAATCGTACAGAAATAAAGATTTTGGAACCCAGTTTACCTAGCAAATTTCCAACTGTCGGAGTATTTTAGGCTAAATATCGAAAATGAATTTTTTATGGAGCAAAAGGGAATTTTCTCTATCAAATCTTCATTCTGTGATTTCACCTGACTTTAAGGGTCTTGTGATCTCCAAGACGATAATTGTACAAAAATAAAGCTTTTGGAACCCATTTTTTCTAACAAATTTCCAACTCTCGGAGCATTTTAGGCAAAATATTGAAAAGGAATTTTCAATGGAGCAAAAGGGATTTTTTTTGTCAAATCGTTGTTCTTTGATTTCACCTAACTTTAAGGGTCTGGTGATCTCCAAAATGATAAATCGTACGGAAAGAAAGCTTTTGGAACCCATTTTTCCTAGAAAATTTCCAACGCGGAGTTTTTCAGGCAAAATATCGAAAATGAATTTTTATGGAGCAAAAGGGAATTTTCCTTATCAAAATATTCATTCTCTAATTTCACATGAGTTTAAGGGTCTTGTGATCTCCAAAATGATAAATCGTACGCAAAAAAAGCTTTTGGAACCTATTTTTCCTAGCAAATTTCCAACTCTCGGTGCATTTTAGGTAAAATATCAAAAAGGAATTTTCGTTGGAGCAAAAGGGAATTTTCTCTGTCAAATCTTCGTTCTGTAATTTCACCAGACTTTAAGTATTTTGTGATCGCCTAAATGATCAATCGTACGGAAATAGAGCCTTTGGAACCCATTTTTCCTAGCAAATTTCCAATTGTTGGAATTTTTCAGGCAAAATATTGGAAAGGAATTTTCTGGGGAACAAAAGGGAATTTTCTTTGTCAAATCTTCGTTCTCTAAATTCACCTGAGTTTAAGGGTCTTGTGATCTCCAAATGATAAATTGTACGGAAATTAAGCTTATGCAACCCATTTTTCCTAGCAAAGTTCCAACTTCGGAGTATTTTAGGCAGAATATCAAAAAGGAGTTTTCTATGGAGAAAAATGGTAATTTCTTTGTCAAATCTTTGTTGTCTGATTTCACCTTAGTTTAAGCGTCTCTTGATCTCGAAAATGATAAATCGTATGGAAATAAAGCTTTTGGAACCCATTTTTCCCAGCAAATTTCCAACTGTCGGAGTTTTTAGGCGAAATATTGAAAACGAATTTTCTATGGAGCAAAGGGGAATTTTTTCTATCTAATCTTCGTTCTCTGATTTCACCCGACTTTAAGGGTCTTGTGATCTCCAAAATGATAAATCATACAAAAATAAAGATTTTGGAACCCATTTTTCCTAGCAAATTTCCAACTGTTGGAGTATTTTAGGCAAAATATCGAAAATGAATTTTTTAGGGAGCAAAAGGGATTTTTCTCTATCAAATCTTCATTCTCTGATTTCACCTGACTTTAAGGGTCTTCTGATCTCCAATAAAGCTTTTGGAACTGATTTTTCATAGCAAATTTCCAACTGTTAGAGCAATTTAGGCAAAATATCGAAAATGAATTTTCAATGGAGCAAAAGGGAATTTTCTCCGTCAAATTTTCGTTCTTTGATTTCACTAGACTTTAAGTGTTTTGTGATATCCAAAATGATAAATCGTACGGAAATAAAGCTTTTGGAACTCATTTTTCCTAGCAAATTTCCAACTGTCAGAGTTTTTCAAGCAAAATATCGAAAAGGAATTTTCTATGGAACAAAAGGGAATTTTCTCTGTCAAATCTTCGTTCTCTAATTTCACCTGAGTTTAAGGGTCTTCTGATCTCCAAAATGATAAATCGTACGGAAATAAAGCTTTTGAAACCCATTTTTCCTAGCAAAGTTCCAACTTTAGAGTATTTTAGGCAAAATATCAAAAAGGATTTTCTATGGAGCAAAAGGGAATTTTCTTTGTGAAAACTTCGTTCTCGGATTTCAGATGAGTTTAAGGGTCTTGTGATCTCCAAAATGATAAATCGTACGTAAATAAAGCTTTTGGAATCCATTTTTCCTAGCAAATTTCAAACTGTTGGAGCATTTTAGGCAAAATATCGGAAATGAATTTTCTAGAGAGCAAATGGCAATTTTCTCTGTCAAATCTTCGTTCTCTGATTTTACCTGAGTTTAAGGGTCTTCTGATCTCCAAAATGATAAATCGTATGTAAATAAAGCTTTGGAATCCCATTTTTCTGAGCGAGCTAGGTCGACGGCCGAGCGAGCTAGGTCAGTGGCTGACGAGGATCGAAACCCTAATTTCAGTCTCCAAATAAAAAAAAAAAAATCCCAAAATGAGTTATGCGGCGTCGTTTTTATGAGGCCATCCACTTAGGACGGCAAAACGACGTTGTTTCTTAGGCCATGCTGATTTGTTTTTAAATATAAAAGCCACATCATCATTTTGGCCGGAATCTCTTGCCGATGGCACCAAAGTGATCGTTTTTCCTCCGATTTGGCACTTAAGTGATCCGATTGAAATTTTTGGCACCAAAGTGAGCGCCGTACACAACTTATGGCATTGATAGTGTACTTCTCCCGAATTTTCAATGGAGCAACAGGGAATTTTCTCTGTCAAATCTTCGTTCTCTGATTTCACCAGACTTTAAGTGTTTTGTGATATCCAAAATAATAAATCGTACGGAAATAAAGCTTTTGGAACCCATTTTTCCTAGCAAATTTCCAACTGTCGGAGTTTTTCAAGAAAAATATCGAAAATGAATTTTCTGGGGAACAAAAGGGAATTTTCTCTGTCAAATATTCGTTCTCTAATTTCACCTGAGTTTAAGGGTCTTGTGATCTCCAAAATGATAAATTGTACGGAAATAAAGCCTTTTAAACCCATTTTTCCTAACAAAGTTCCAACTTCAGAGTATTTTAGGCAAAATATCAAAAAGGATTTTCTATGGAGCAAAAGGGAATTTTCTCTGTGAAATCTTCATTCTCGGATTTCACATGAGTTTAAGGGTCTTGTGATCTCCAAAATGATAAATCGTACGAAAATACCGCTTTTGAAACCGATTTTTCCTTGCAAATTTTCAACATCATAGTACTTTAGGTAAATTAAAAGAAGAATTTTCTATGGAGCAAAAGCGAATTTTCTCTATCAAATCTTTGTTCTCTGATTTCACATGAGTTTAAGGGTCTTGTGATCTCCAAAATGATAAATCATACGGAAATAAAGCTTTCGGAACCTAATTCTCCTAGCAAATTTCCAACTGTCGTAGCATTTTAGGCAAAATATTGAACATGAATTTTCTATGGAGCAAAAGTGATTTTTCTCTAGCAAATCTTCGTTCTCTGATTTCAGCTGACTCTAAGGGTCTTGTGATCTCTACGATGATTAATCGTATGTAAATAAAGCTTTTGGAACCCATTTTTCCTAGCAAATTTCCAATTGTCGGAGCATTTTAGGCAAAATATCGGAAATGAATTTTCTAGGGAGCAAAAGGTAATTTTCTCTGTCAAATCTTCATTCTCTGATTTCACCTGAGTTTAAAGGTCTTCTGATCTCCAAAATGATAAATTGTACGGAAATAAAACTTTTGAAACCCATTTTTCCTAGCAAAGTTCCAACTACAGACTATTTTAGGAAAAATATCAAAAAGAAATTTTCTATGGAGCTAAAGGGAATTTTCTCTGTCAAATCCTCATTCTTTGATTTCAATTGAGTTTAATGGTCTTGGGATCTCCAAAATGATAAATCGTATGGAAATAAAGCTTATGAAACCTATTTTTCCTGGCAAAGTTCCAACTTCGGAGTATTTTAGGGAAAATATCAAAAAGGAATTTTCTATGGAGAAAAAAAGAATTTTCTTTGTCAAATCTTTGTTGTTTGATTTCACCTGAGTTTCAGCGGCTCGTGATCTCCAAAATGATAAATCGTACGGAAATAAAGCTTTTGGAACCCATTTTTCCAGAAAATTTCCAACTGTCGGAGATTTTTAGGCAAAATATCGAAAATAAATTTTCAATGGAGCAAAAGGGAATTTTCTCTGTCAAATCTTTGTTCTCCGATTTCACCAGACATTAAGTGTTTTGTGATCTCCAAAATGATAAATTCTACGGAAATAAAGTTTTTGGAACCAATTTTTCCAAGCAAATTTCCAACTGTGGAGTTTTTCGGGCAAAATATCGAAAATGAATTTTCTGGGAACAAAAGGGAATTTTCTTTGTCAAATCTTCGTTCTCTAATTTCACCTGAGTTTAAGGGTCTTGTGATCTCCAAAATGATAAATCGTACGGAAATAAAGCTTTTGGAACCTAGTTTTCCTAGCAAATTTCCAAATGTCAGAGCATTTTAGGCAAAATATCGAAAAGAAATTTTCTTTGGAGCAAAACGGAATTTTCTCCGTCAAATCTTCGTTCTCTGATTTGACTTGACTTTAAGGGTCTTGTGATCTCCAAAATGATAAATTGTACAGAAATAAAGCTGTTGGAACCTATTTGACCTAGCAAATTTCCGACTGTTGGAGCATTTTAGGCAAAATATCGAATATGAATTTTCTATGGAGCAAAAATGAATTTTCTCTATCAAATCTTCATTCTTTGATTTCACCAGACTTTAGGGGTCTTCAGATCTTCAAAATGATAAATCGTACGAAAATAAAGCTTTTGGAACTGACTTTTCATAGCAAATTTCCAACTGTCGGAGCATTTTAGGTAAAATATCGAAAATGAATTTTCAATGGAGCAAAAGGGAATTTTCTCTGTCAAATATTCATTCTCTGATTTTGCTAGACTTTAACTGTTTTGTGATCTGCAAGATGATAAATCGTACGGAAATAAAGCTTTTGGAACCCATTTTTACTAGCAAATTCCGAACTGTTGGAGTTTTTTAGGCAAAATATCGAAAATGAATTTTCTGGGGAACAAAAGGGAATTTTCTCTGTCAAATATTCGTCCTGTAATTTCACCTGAGTTTAAGGGTCTTGTGATCTCCAAAATGATAAATCGTACGTAAATAAAGCTTTTAAAACCCATTTTTCCTAGCAAAGTTGCAACTGTCGGAGTTTTTTAGGCAAAATATCGAAAATGAATTTTCTGTGGAACAAAAGGGAATTTTCTCTGTCAAATATTCGTCCTGTAATTTCACCTGAGTTTAAGGGTCTTGTGATCTCCAAAATGATAAATCGTACAGAAATAAAGCTTTTGGAACCCATTTCTCCTAGCAAATTTCCAACTGTCGTAGCATTTTAGGGAAAATATTGAAAAAGGAATTTTCTCTATCGAATCTTCGTTCTCTGATTTCAGCTGAGTTTAAGGGTCTTGTGATATCCAAAATGATAAATCATACGGAAATAAAGCTTTTGGAACCCATTTTTCCTAGCAAAGTTCCAACTTTAGAGTATTTTAGGCAAAATATCAAAAATGATTTTTTATGGGGTAAAAGGGAATTTTCTCTATGAAATCTTTGTTCTCAGATTTCACATGAGTTTAAGGGTCTTGTGATCTCCAAAATGATAAATTGTACGAAAATAGAGCTTTGAAACTGATTTTTCCTTGCAAATTTTCAACATCAGAATACTTTAGGTAAAATACAAAACTGAATTTTCTATGGAGCAAAAGGGAATTTTATCTGTGAAATCTTTGTTCTCGGATTTCACATGAGTTTAAGGGTCTTGTGATCTCCAAAATGATAAATTGTACGGAAATAGAGCTTTTGAAACCGATTTTTCCTTGCAAATTTTCAACATGAGAGTACTTTAGGTAAAATACAAAAATGAATTTTCTATGGAGAAAAAGGGAATTTTCTCTGTCAAATCATCATTCTCTGTTTTCACCTTACTTTAAAGGTCTTGAGATCTCCAAAATGATAAATCGTACGGAAATAAAGCTTTTGGAACCCAAATCTCCCAGCAAATTTCCAACTGTCGTAGCATTTTAGGCAAAATTTCGAAAAAGGAATTTTCTATGGAGCCAAAAGGAATTTTCTATGTTGAATCTTCGTTCTCTGATTTCAGCTGACTTTAAGGGTCTTGTGATCTTTACGATCATTAATCGTACGGAAATAAAGCTTTTGGAACCCATTTTTCCTAGCAAATTTCCAACTGTCGGAGCATTTTAGGCAAAATATCGGAAATGAATTTTCTAGTGAGCAAAAGGCAATTTTCACTGTCAAATCTTCGTTCTCTAATTTCACCTGAGTTTAAGGGTCTTGTGATCTCCAAAATGATAAATCATATGGAAATAAAGCTTTTGAGACACATTTTTCCGAGCAAAGTTCCAACTTCAAAGTATTTTAGGCAAAATATCAAAAAGGATTTTCTTTGGAGCAAAAGGGAATTTTCCCTGTGAAATCTTCATTCTCTGATTTCACTTGACTTTAAGGGTCTTGTGATCTCCAAAATGATAATTGGTGCTGAAATAAAGCATGTGGAACCCATTTTTCCTATCAAATTTCCAACTATCGGAGTATTTTTGGCAAAATATCGGAAAGGAATTTTCTATGGAGCAAAATGAAATTTTCTCTAACAAATCTTCGTTCTTGGATTTCACTTGACTTTAAGGGAGTTGTGATCTCCAAAATAATAAATCGGTAGGAGATAAAGCTTTTGGATCCTATTTTTCACAGCAGATGTGCAATTGTCTGGCTTTTTTATGCAAAATATCGAAAATGAATTTTCTTTGGGGCAAAAGGGAATTTTCTTTGTCAAATCTTCGTTCTCTGATTTCACCTGACTTTAAGGGTCTCATGATCTCCAAAATGAGAAATTATACGGAAATAAAGCTTTTGGAACCCATTTTCCCTATCAAATTTCCAACTGTTGGAGTATTTTCGACAAAATTTCGAAAAGGAATTATCTTTGGAGCAAAATGTAATTTTCCTTGTAAAATATTCGTTCTATGAATTCACCTGACTTTAAGGTTCTTGTGATCTCCAAAATGATAATTGGTGCGGAAATAAAGCATTTGGAACCCATTTTTCCTATCAAATTTCCAACTGTTGAAGTATTTTTGGCAAAATATCGAAAATGAATTTTCTATGGAGCAAAAGAGATTTTTCTCTGTCAAATCTTCGTTATGTCATTTCACTTGACTTTAAGGGTCTTGTGATCTCTAAAATGATAAATCACAAGGAAATAAAGCTTTTGGAACCCATTTTTCCTAGCAAATATCCAATTGTCGGAGTTTTTAAGGCAAAATATCGAAAATGAATTTTTAATGGAGCAAAAGGGAATTTGCTCTATAAAATCTTTGTTCTTTGACTTCACCTGGCTTTAAGGGTCTTGTGATCTCCAAAATGATAAATCGTACTGAAATAAAGCTTTGGGATCCCATTTTTCTTAGAAAAATTTCCAACCGTCAGAGTTTTTATGGCAAAATATCGAAAAGGAATTTTCTATGGAGTAAAAGGAAATTTTCTCTGTCAAATCTTCATTCTCTTATTTCACCTGACTTTAAGGGTCTTGTGATCTCCAAAATATTAAATCGGTAGGAGATAAAGCTTTTGGATCCGATTTTTCCCAGCAAATGTCCAACTGGGAGTTTTTTATGCCAAATATTGAAAAGGAATTTTCTATGGAGCAAAAGGGAATTTTCTTTGACAAATCTTCGTTCTCGAATTTCACCTTACTTTAATGGAGTTGTGATCTCCAAAATAACAAATCGGTAGGAGATAAAGCTTTTGGATCCTTTTTTTCACAGCAAATGTCCAACTGTCGAACTTTTTTATGCAAAATATCAAAAGGAATTTTCTTTGGAGCAAAAGGGAATTTTCACTGTCAAGTCTTCGTTCTCTTATTTCAAATGACTTTATGGGTCTTGTGATCTCCAAAATGATAAATGGTATGGAAATAAAGCTTTCAGAATCCATTTTTCCTATCAAATTTCCAACTGTGGGAGTATTTTTGGTAAAATATCGAAAATGAATTTTCATTGGAGCAAAATTTTATTTTCCTTGTCAAATCTTCGTTGTCCGATTTCACCTGACATTAAGAGTCTTGTGATCTCCAAAATGATAATTGGAGCAGAAATAAAGCATTTGAAAACCACTTTTCCTATCAAATTTCCAACTGTTGGAGTATTTTAGGCAAAATATCGAAAATCAATTTTCTATGGTGCAAAAGGGAATATTATCTGTCAAATATTCTTTCTATAATTTCACTTGACTTTAAGGGTCTTGTGATCTTGAAAATGATAAATTGTACGGAAATAAAGCTTTTGGAACCCATTTTTCCTAGCAAATATCCAACTGTCGGAGTATTTTTGGCAAAATATTGTAAAGAAATTTTCTATGGAGCAAAAGGGAATTTTCTCTGACAAATATTCGTTCTCGGATTTCACCAGACTTTAAGGGAGTTGTGATCTGTAAAATAATAATTTGGTTGGAGATAAAGCTTTTGCATCCTATTTTTCCTAGCAGATTTCCAACTGTCGGAGTCTTGTAAGAATAAATATTGAAAAGGAATTTTTTATGGAGCAAAATGGAAGTTTCTCTGTAAAATCTTCCTTCTTTGATTTCACATGACTTTAAGGGTTTTGTGATCTACAAAATGATAAATCGTACGGAAATAAAGCTTTGGGATCCCATTTTTCGTAGAAAAATTTCCAATAGTCAGAGTTTTTAAGGCAAAATATCGAAAATGAATTTTCTATGGAGCAAAAGGGAATTTTCTCTGTCAAATCTTCGTTCTTTGATTTCACCTAACTTTAAGTGTCTTTTGATCTCCAAAATGATAAATCGTACGGAAATAATGCTTTTGGAACCCATTTTTCCTAGCAAATATCCAACCGTCGGAGCATTGTAGGCAAAATATCGAAAAGGAATTTTGTATGGAGCAAAAGGGAATTTTCTCTGATAAATCTTCGTTCTCGGATTTTACCAGTCTTTTAGGGGAGTTGTGATCTCAACAATAATAGATCGGTAGCAGATAAAGCTTTTGGATCCAATTTTTCCCAACATATTTCCATCTGTCGGAGTTTTTTTAAGCAAAATATCGAAAATGAATTTTCTGTGGAGTAAAAGGGAATTTTCTCTGTCAAATCTTTATTCTATGATTTCACCTGACTTTAAGGGTCTTGTGATATCTAAAATGATAAATCATATGAAATAAAGCTTTTGGAACCCATTTTCCTTAGAAAAATTTCCAACTGTCGGAGTTTTTAAGGCAAAATATTGAAAATGAATTTTCTATGGAGGAAAAGGGAATTTTCTCTAACAAATTTCCGTTCTCGAATTTCACTTGACTTGAAGGGGTTGTGATCTCCAAAATACTAAATTGGTAGGAGATAAAGCTTTTGGATACTATTTTTCCCAGCCAGATTTGCAACCGTCGGAGTTTTTTATGCAAAAAATTGAAAATGAATTTTCTTTGGAGCAAAAGGGAATTTTCTAAGCCAAATCTTCGTTCTCTGATTTCATCGAAATTTAAGGGTCTTGTGATCTTCAAAATGATAAATCATACGGAAATAAAGTTTTCGGAACCCATTTTTCTAAAAAAAATTTCCAATTGTCGTAGTTTTTAAGGCAAAATATCGAAAAAGAATTTTCTATGGTGCAATAGGGAATTTTCTCTCAAATTTTCATTCTTTGATTTCACCTGACTTTATGGGTCTTGTGATATCCAAAATGATAAATCGTACATAAATTAAACTTTTGGAACCCATTTTTCCTAGCAAATATCCAATTGTCGGAGAATTTTAGGCAAAATATCGAAAATGAATTTCCTATGGAGCAAAAGGGAATTTTTTCTAACAAATCTTCGTTCTTTGATTTCACCTGACTTTAAGGGAGTAGTGATATCCAAAATAACAAATCGGTAGGAGATAAAGCTTTTGGATCCTATTTTTCCTAGTAGATTTCCAACTGTCGGAGTTTTTTAAGTAAAATATCAAAAACGAATTTTCTATGGGGCAAAAGGGAATTTTCTCTATCAAATCTACGTTCTTTGATTTCAACTGACTTTAAGGGTCTTGTCATCTCCAAAATGATAAATTGTTTGGAAATAAAGCTTTTGGAACCCATATTTCCTAGCAAATATCCAACTGTCCGAGTATTTTAGGCAAAATATCAAAAAGAATTTTTCTATGGAGCAAAAAGGGAATTTTCTTTGTGAAATCTTCGTTCTTTGATTTCACCTAACTTTAAGAGTCTTGTGATCTCCAAAATGTTAAATAATACAGAAATAAGGCTTTTGGAACCCATTATTCCTAACAAATTTCCAACTGTCGAAGTTTTTAAGGCAACATATCGAAAAGGAATTTTCTATGGTGCAATAGGGAATTTTCTCTGTCAAATCTTCATTCTTTGATTTCACCTGACTTTATGGGTCTTGTGATCTCCAAGATGATAAATCGTACAAAAATTAAACTTTGGAACCCATTTTTCCTTGCAAATATCTAATTGTCGGAGAATTTTAGGCAAAATATCGAAAATGAATTTTCTATGGAGCAAAAGGGAATTTTTCTAACAAATCTTTGTTCTCTGATTTCAACTGACTTTAAGGGAGTTGTGATCTCCAAAATAACAAATTAGTAGGAGATAAAGCTTTTGGATCGTATTTCTCCAGGTAGATTTCCAACTGTCGGAGTTTTTTTAAGTAAAATATCAAAAAGGAATTTTCTATGGAGCAAAAGGGAATTTTCTCTGTCAAATCTACGTTCTCTGATTTCACCTCACTTTAAGGGTCTTGTCATCTCCGAAATGATAAATCGTACTGAAATAAAGCTTTTGGAACCCATTTTTCCTAGCAAATATCCAACTATTCGAGTGTTTTAGGCAAAATATCGAAAAGGAATTTCCTATGGAACAAAAGGGGATTTTTTCTAACAAATCTTCGTTCTTTGATTTCACCTGACTTTAAGGGAGTTGTGATCTCCAAAATAACAAATCGGTAGGAGATAAGGCTTTTGGAACCCATTTTTCCTAACAAATTTCCAACTGTCGGAGTTTTTAAGGCAAAATATCGAAAAGGAATTTTCTATGGAGCAAAAGGGAATTTTCTTTGTCAAATCTACGTTCTTTGATTTCACCTGACTTTAAGGGTCTTGTCATCTCCAAAATGATAAATCGTATGGAAATAAAGCTTTTGGAACCCATTTTTCCTAGCAAATATCCAACTGTCCGAGTATTTTAGGCAAAATATCAAAAAGAATTTTTCTATGGAGCAAAAAGGGAATTTTCTTTGTCAAATCTTCGTTCTTTGATTTCACCTAATTTTAAGAGTCTTGTGATCTCTAAAATGTTAAATCATACAGAAATAAGGCTTTTGGAACCCATTATTCCTAACAAATTTCCAACTGTCGAAGTTTTTAAGGCAACATATCGAAAAGGAATTTTCTATGGTGCAATAGGGAATTCTTGTGGCACCCCCAAGAAAAGTCGTTTCAATTTCACTCAACAATCTATATCTGTCAGACATGAAAGAATGCGTGGCACCCGTATCAAACAATGCATAAGCCTTCTTGCCATTTATGTAGATTGTACCTGAGATGACGTTGTTGGAAGCTTTCGCTTCCTCTTGAGTGACCGCATACACCCTTCCTTGAGCTAGTGGCCTCCGAGAATTCCCTTGTGAATTTGATTTGACAGCACTCTGATATCCCTGTCGCACTGAGCCAGCACTCACCTGCGACCTTTCTTGTGGGCAATTTCTCCTTAGATGGCCCACTTGTCCACAACCAAAGCACTTCAGTTGCCCATTACAAGGTCCTGGGCCGTGCCTTCCATTGCACCTCTGATAAATACCAGGCTGATAGGGCGCTTTCCCTATATTCAGACCACTCCTTGCTCCCCAGAGTTTCCAAAATTACTCTTCTTCCTCACATCCCAAGTGTGACCTTGACCAGAATAGGGTCTCTTACCCCTTTTCACATCATTGGAAACCCACGGTTTCTTAAACTCGAACCGCTCTCTTATCGGTTCTGCTCCACCAACTGTGCCCTTTCATAGATCTCATTGTAATCCCTCATATTCAAAGGCACTAGTTGCTTTCTAATGTCAGTTCTCAACCCTTTCAGAAATCTCTTAGCTTTTTCCTCCTGATCCTCAATCAATCTAGGAGCATATCTAGATAGTTTAGAAAATCTAGCCTCATACTGGTCCAAAATAATAAATCGTACGGAAATAAAGCTTCCAGAACCCATTTTTCCTAGCAAATTTCCAACTGTTGGAGTTTTTAAGGCAAAATATCGAAAAAGGAATTTTCTATGGAGCAAAAGGGATTATTCTCTCTCAAATCTTCATTCTCTGATTCCACTTGACTTTAAGGGTCTTGTGCTCTCCAAAATGATAAATTGTACGGAAATAAGGCTGTTGGAACCCATTTTTCCTAGCAAATTTCAAACTGCCAGAGTTTTTAAGGTAAAATATCGAAAATAAATTTTCTATGGAGGAAAATGGAATTTTCTCTGTCAAACCTTCATTGTCCAGTTTCACCTGACTTTAAGGGTCTTGTGATCTCTCGAAATGATAAATCGTACAAAAATAAAACTTTTTAAACCCATTTTTCCTAACAAATTTCCAACTCTCGTAGTTTTTAGGGGAAAATATTGAAAATGAATTTTCTATGGAGCAAAAGGGAATTTTTTGTGGAAAATCTTCATTCTCTGATTTCACCCAATTTTAAGTGTCCTGCGATCTCCAAAATGATAAATTGTATAGAAATAAGGCATTTGGAACTGATTTTTCCTTACAGATATCCAAATGTCAGAATATTTACGGAAAATATCGAAAAGGAATTTTCTATGGAGCTCATGGTAATTTTCTCGACAAATCTTCATTATTAGATTTCACCTGATTTAAAGGGAGTGGTGATCTCCAAAATAATAAATCGGTATGAGATAAAGCTTTTGGATCTTTTCTTTTTCACATTAGATGTCCAACTATCGGACTTTTTATGCAAAATATTGGAAAGGACTTTTCTTTGGAGCAAAATGGAATTTTCACTGTCAAATCTCCGTTCTCTGATTTCACTTGACTTTAAGGGTCTTCTGATCTCCAAAATGATAAATGGTATAGAAATAGAGCTTTAAGAACCCATTTTTCACATCTATTTTGCAACTGTCGGAGTATTTTCGGCAAAATATCGAAAAGGAATTTTGTTTGGAGCAAAATGTAATTTTCCCTATCAAATCTTCGTTCTCTGATTTTACCTGACTTTAGGGGTCTTGTGATCTCCAAAATGATAAATCATATGGAAATAAAGCATTTGGAACCCATTTTTCCAAGCAAATATCCAACTGTTCGAGTATTTTAGGCAAAATATCGAAAATGATTTTTCTAAGGAGCAAAAGGGAATTTTCTCGATGAACTCTTCGTTCTGTGATTTCCCCTCATTTTAAGGGTCTTGTGATCTCGAAAATGATAAATCGTGTGGAAATAAACCATTTGGAACCCATTTTTTGTATCAAATTTCCAATTGCCGGAGTATTTTAGGCAAAATATCGAAAAGGAATTTTCTATGGAACAAAAGGTAATTTTCTCTCACAAATCTTCGTTCTCGGATTTCACCTGTCTTTAAGGGAGTTGTGATCTCCAAAATATTAAATCGGTAGCAGATAAAGCATTTGGATCTTATTTTTCCCCGGAAGATTTCCAACTGCAAGAGTTTTTAAGCAAAATATTTAAAATGAATTTTCTGTGGAGCAAAAGGGAATTTGCGCTTGTCAAATCATCGTTCTTTGATTTCACCCGACTTTAAGGGTCTTGTGATCTCCAAAATGATAAATTGTACGGAAATAAAGCTTATGGAACCCATTTTCCTTAGAAAAATTTCCAACTCTCGGAGTTTTTAAGGCAAAATATCAAAAAGGAATTTTCTATGCGGTAAAAGGGAATTTTGTTTAACAAATCTTCATTGTCGGATTTCACCTGACTTTAAGAGAGTTGTGATCTCTAAAATAATAAATCGGTAGGAGATAAAGCTTTTGGATCTTTTTTTCCCTAGCAGATTTCCAAGTATCGGAGTATTTTAGGCAAAATATTGAAAGTGAATTTTCTGTGGAGCAAAATGGAATTTTCTCTATCAAATCTTCGTTTTCTGTGGAGCAAAATGGAATTTCCAAGTACCTGATTTTAAGGCAAAATGATAAATCGTGCGGAAATAAAGCTTTCGGAACCCATTTCTCTTACAAAAATTTCTAACTGTGGTAGTTTTTAAGGCAAAATATCGAAAAGGAATTTTTTATTGAGCAAGAAGGAATTTTCTCTATCAAATCTTCGTTCTCTGATTTCACCTGACTTTAAGGGTCTTGTGATTCCCAAAATAATAAATCGTACGGAAATAAAGCTTTGGGAACCCATTTTTTCTAGCAAATATCCAACTGTTGGTGTATTTTACGCAAAATATTGAAAATAATTTTCTATGTAGCAAACGGAAATTTTCTCTAACAAATCTTCGTTCTCAAATTTCACTTGAGTTATAGGGAATTATGATCTCCGAAATAATAAATTGGTAGGAGATAAAGCTTTTGGATCCTATTTTTTCCAGCAAATTTCTAACAGTCGGAGTTTTTTATGCAAAAAATCGGAAAGGAATTTTCTTTGGAGCAAAAAGGAATTTTCTCTATTGAATCTTCATTCTCTGATTTCACCTGACGTTAAGGGTCTTGCGATCTTTAAAATGATAAATCGTACGGAAATAAAGCTTTCCGAATCCATTTTTCTGAGAAAAATTTCCAACTGTCGGAGTTTTTAAGGGAAAATATCGAAAAGGAATTTTCTAAGAAGCAAAAGGGAATTTTCTCTATCAGATGTTCTTTCTATGATTTCACGTGACTTTAAGGGTCTTGTCATCTCCAAAATGAAAAAAAAAACGTATGGAATAAAACTTTTGGAACCCATTTTTCTTGGAAAAATATCTAATTGTCGGAGTTTTAAAGGCAAAATATCGAAAAGGAAATTTCTATGGAGCAAAAGGGAATTTTCTCTGTCAAATGTTCATTCTGTAATTTCACTTGACTTTAAGTGTCTTGTGATTCCCAAAATGATAAATCGTACGGAAAAAATTTTTCAACCCATTTTCCTAGCAAATATCCAACTGTTGAAGTATTTTAGGCAAAATATCGAAAATGAATTTTCTATCGAGCAAAAAGGAATTTTCTCAAACAAATCTTCATTCTCGGATTTCACTTGACTTTAAGGGAGTTGTGATATGCGAAATATTAAATCGGTTGGAGATAAAGCTTTTGGATCCTATTTTTCCTAGCAAATTTCCAACTATCGGAGTTTTTTAAGCAAAATATCAAAAAGGAATTTTCTATGGAGCAAAAGTGAATTTTCTCTGTCAAATCTTTGTTCTCTGATTTCCCCTGACTTTAAGGGTCTTGTCATCTCCAAAATATTAAATCGTATGGAAATAAAGCTTTGGGGTCCTATTTTTGACAGCATATGTCCAACTGTCAGACTTTTTTATGCAAAATATGGAAAAGGAATTTCTTATGGAGCAAAAGCGAATTTTCTCTGTCAAATATTCATTCTCTAATTTCAACTAACTTTAAGGATCTTGTGATCTCAAAAATGATAAATCATACGGAAATAAAGCTTTTGGAACCCATTTTTCTTAGCAAATATCCAATTATCGGAGTATTTTAGGAAAAATATCGAAAAGGAATTTGCTGTGTAGCAAAAGGGAATTTTCTTTGTCAAATCTTCCTTCTCTAATTTCACTTGACTTTAAGGGTCTTGTGATCTCAGAAATGATAAATCGTATGGAAATAAGGCTTTTGGAACCCATTTTTCCTAGCAAATTTCAAACTGTCGGAGTTTTTATGGTAAAATATCGAAAAAGGAATTTTTTATGGAGCAAAAGGGAATTTTCTCTGTCAAATCTTTGTTCTTTGATTCCACCTGACTTTAAGGGTATTGTGATCTCCAAAATAATAAATCATACAGAAATAAAGCTTTCGGAACCCATTTTTCCTAGCAAATATCCAACTGTCGGAGTGTTTTACGCAAAATATCGAAAAAGAATTTTCAATGGAGCAAAAGGGAATTTTTCCTGACAAATCTTCGTTCTTGGATTTCATCTGACTTTAAGGGAGTTGGGATCTCCAAAATAATAAATTGGTAGGAGATAAAGCTTTTGGATCCTATTTTTCCCAGTAGATTTCTAATTGTCAGAGTTTTTTTAGCAAAATATCGAAAAGGAATTTTCCATGGAGCAAAAGTGAATTTTCTCTGTCAAATCTTCGTTCTCTCATTTCACTTGACTTTAAGGGTCTTGTGATCTCCAAAATAATAAATCGTAAGGAAATAAAGCTTTTGGAACCCATTTTTCCTTGCAAATATCCAACTGTTGGAGTATTTTAGGCAAAATATGGAAAATGAATTTTCTATGGACCAAAAGGGAAATTTTTCTGTCAAATCTTTGTTCTCTGATTTCACCTAACTTTAAGGTTCTTGAGAACTTCAAATAGATAAATTGTACTAAAATAAAGCTTTCGGAACCCATTTTTCTTAGAAAAAATTTAAATTGTCGGAGTTTTTAAGGCAAAATATCCAAAAGGAATTTTTTTTTTTTGAAGCAAAAGGGAATTTTCTCATTCAAATCTTCGTTCTCTGATTTCACATGACTTTAAGGGTCTTGTGATCTCCAAAATGATAAATCATATGGAAATAAAGCTTTTGGAACCCATTTTTCTTCGAAAAAATTATAACTGTTGGAGTTTTTAAGGCAAAATATCGAAAATGAATTTTCTATGGAGCAAAAGGGAATTTTCTCTATCAAAGCTTCGTTCTCTGATTTCATATGACTTTAAGGGTCTTGTGATCTCCAAAATGATAAATCATACGGAAATAAAGCTTTTGGAACCCATTTTCTTTGAAAAAATTCTAACTGTTGGAGTTTTTAAGGCAAAATATCGAAAATGAATTTTCTATGGAGCAAAAGGGAATTTTCTCTGTCAAATCTTCGTTCTCTGATTTCACCTGACTTTAAGGGTCTTTTGATTCCCAAAATGATAAATCATATGGAACTAAAGCTTTTGGAACCCATTTTTTCTAGCAAATATCCAATTGTTGGAGTATTTTACGCAAAATATTGTAAATGATTTTTTTTGGAGCAAAAGGGAATTTTCTCTTTCAAATCTTCATTCTCGGATTTCACTTGACTTTAAGGGTGTTGTGATCTGCAAAATATTAAACCGATAGGAGATAAAGCTTTTGGATCCTATTTTTCCTCGCAAATTCCCAATTGTTGGAGTTTTTTCAGCAAAATATCGAAAAGGAATTTTCTATGGGGCAAAGGGAATTTTCTCTGTAAAATATTTGTTCTCTGATTTAACCTGTTTTTAAGGGTCTTGTGATCTCCAAAATAATAAATCGTATGGTGATAAAGCTTTTGGAACCCATTTTTCCTAGCAAAGATCCAAGTATCCGAGTATTTTAGGCAAAATAATGAAAATTATTTTTCTATGGAGCAAAAAGAAATTTTCTCTGTGAAATCTTCGTTCTTTGATTTCCCCTGACTTTAAGGGTCTTGTGATCTCCAAAATGATAAATCGTACGGAAATAAAACTTTTGGAACTCATTTTTCCTAGGAAATTTCCAACTGTAAGAGTTTTTAATGCAAAATATTGAAAAGGAATTTTCTAGGCAAAAGTACAGCCCAAGTGCTAAAATTTGGCACGAGTGGACACTTAGGGCGCACATGACAAAATTTCTATTCCAGAAATTGGTTTCTCAATTTCTATTCCCCAGACAAGTTTATGAGCAAAGAAACCCGTTTGATAACAACTCAAAATTTCTATTTCTGGAACAGAAATACGTTTGATAATAGAATAAAATTTATATTTCTAGGAATATAAATTGATTAGATAACAATATAGGAAATCCTCAAAAACAAAATAATAGTCGAAATAATACTAATACATTACAATAGGTGAAAATACAATTTCATGGAATTTCCGGCATATTATTATCCCTTGCCATTTTATTGGCAATGGTTTTCCTAAGCGTAGAGAGACAGAGAGAGGAGAGGGGGGGGACCTCGGGTGGAGAGGAAGAAAGGCGCAATCCAAATCCAAATGGGGACGCGGATGGAGGAGGTGAGTCCGACAGGACGACTGGAGCAAATTGGATGGTTTGAGGATGCCGACGGCGAGATGAGCGACGATCTGACCAGCAAGAGGACGGCAATGGCATTGGAGTCAACGGTGGCAAGAAGGATGGATTCGGAGTCAACGGCGAGGATAGATAGGTTGTTCGGAGTCGACGGCGTTAGGGTTTGGTTGAAGTGTTGAGAGGAGGAGAAGCAACACCAAATAGAAAAGCCTGTGAACAAAGAAGGATGCCCAAATGGAGAATGTCACGACCACTTTTTTCCGTTCGGGGGAAAAGAAAGAATGGTTTAGGGGTATTTGCCTAAAGAGGCAGACCAATGGCCTTAAATTAGGCGCGGGCTCTCCCAAGCCCATACCTCGCGCGACGTTGGATTTTGTTTTTTAGTTCTTAACAACCTAAATATTTCTAGGAGTCGCCACTAGCCTATTGGGGTTGGCTAGAAACCAATCAAGACACGGGAGTGTTGTCTCAATTCCTACGCAACCAGAGATTTCTCGGAACGGGGACTTGTTTACGCCAATGTTTCTATTAGCGCCCTTGCGGTACCACTAACTTGGAAGGTTTTAATCTAAATGGCCACACCATCTTGATTACCAATTATAATCTTTATGAAACCACTAAGTGTCCATGCAAATGTTTTTGTAGTTTTTTTTTTTTTTTTAATGTCTAGACTAATCCTAACATAATTTAGAAGAGAAATTTACACTCAAATTAATGAAAAGCGGTGCATAAGTAAACATCCAAGAAATTGAAATAACTTGAAAATAAATGCGGAAAATGAAAACCCGATACAAGTCGGGCAAATAATATTACATGGCCTTGTTATCACGCCCGGGACAGGACCCCGTGAGCAAAATGAGAATTTAAATATGCATGAAATTACCCTAGATGCATGAAATTACTCTAAATAATTTTAATCTAAGCAAAATAGATTATTTACAAAAATGGTTATAAAATACCAAAATATCATTTAATTAGGAAAAATGACTTTATAAAATTAGGAAAATCTCCTAGATGTCATTTTTGGCTTAATTTGATAACATCAAACATTTTTTGATATTTTTGAAATTTTCATATTTTTCTTTTTTTTATATTTTTTTAAAATATTAATAATAATTCCTTAAACCGATCTATGCTAACATGGAGTAGCACAGCACATGAATATCACAATAATCAAGCTCAAATCGACCGTTTCAAGATCGAAACTTGGTTTTCGCATTTCATCGAACACTTAGCGTGCATTAAATCACCCCAAAACAGCTTCGCGAGCCATGTTTGCGGCCTTCAATCTTCACCCATGAGCAATATTATGTGGGACTAAAGCATCAAGATTATACTACCACATGCAAGGAGCAATATTAGACAGAAATCATAGCTTAAAACACAAAAGAACTAAGCTAAAATCATCCTCAAATATGCGGGTTTGATCTGATTTCACAAATCTGGGTTTGAACCCAAGTCAAACAAACAGTTTGCATGCCCATGTTCAAGCCCCGACACTTATCACATGCAAGATCTAAGGGAAACACTACTTGATCCGAGTGAAAGTAGGTAACATGAGCTTTCAAAAGCAACAAACATCATAGAGAATGACCAACCAAACGCATCAAAACGACCTCTCCAAGAAGCACACTTGCAAAATTCTTGAAGAAATTCCCAACACTTAGAAAAATTTCAGCCTCAGAAATCAGTTTTCCGGGCTAGTTTTCCTCTTGATTTTCATGATCAAAACGTACTCAAACTCGAAAAAATACATCTAGGATGCTTACCTTGCTTCTTAGTTTCCCTTTCAAGTGGTTCTTCGCTCAAGAAACCAATAAATTATCCTCGGGGGCCCGTGGAAGTCGGCTTCTTCAACTGGAAAACAAGATCTGCAAAGAAAGAACTGATAACGAAGGTTTTCATTAACCTCCAAAATCAAGCTTCAGAACCTTTTTTATTGGCAAAATAAATACCAAACAAAGCTATATGTATTCTACTTTGGTTTTGAACTCATGGTTTTCCTCATTTGTCTCTCAACTTTCTGAAAAACACTCGCTTTCTATCACTCGTGACCAACCGGGCTCAACACTTAGAAAAATTCAGACTTTCTTTGGCCCGCCAGGAGGGTAGTTTTTCGGGGGGCTTTAGGAGGCCTTCCCGAACTTCATTTGGGACGTGCGACATATGGTTGGAAAGATCTTTGAGTGAAGTTTCACTCTCTAGTTGAAGGTTTTGGCTAATTTTGGTTGTAAGTTTGTGAAAATGACACTTTTCTCTCTCAAGGTCAGTCTGGAATTTCTGGGTTTGCTTTTCTGGAGTTGCTTCTGAGGGCCTCTTTGGGGGACGACCGTGAGCTCTCTCCTCTCCCTCCCGTCTTCTCTCTCTCATGCCTCCAAAGAGCATGCTTCGTAGATGTTATCCCCTCAAATCATCAATCCCTTGGTCGGCTTTTTGTCCACTTGCCAAGCCCACCAACTGAGCAGTCTATCCACTCTCTGACTTAGCCAAAATTCTGAAATTTTGCAGCTGTTGAGTGTGCGGGTTTTGCTGCGACTTTCCCGTGCATTTAGCAGCTTATCCCTGGCCTTTTTCCGTCCACTGGCACTACTCATTATGGTCTTCAATCACGTGCAAAGATCAGGCTGGATGGGCGGCTGAGTGGGATATGGTGGGGCCACCAAGTTGCTTACTCAGCAACTCCGGATTGAGGCTAAACCGTGGGCTGGGTTTTGGTAGCTCGTTTGAGTGCTTTAATCCATCAATTTGGCTGCGATTTTTGATCAATTAGCAAGCTCATGCATAGTAGTTTAAGATCTCTACCAGATTTCGCAATTTTGCCCAACCAATTTTGCAAGAAAGTCCCTCAAAATTGGCCATTTCTTATCCGAAAATATCCAATTCAATACTAACTTGGTCTTTTTGGCCCGATTTGATTGATTCGAGTTGGCCCAAATTCAATTTCAACTTAATTGGTGACCAGGGTGATGATTTACGGGCTTGGGCGCAAATTTTGCAAATTTTGCGAATTGGTCCCTCAACTTTTGAAAATTGCATTTTGGCCCCAATTTGCCATTTTAATTCCAATCTGACCTCTCGGGCTTGGCTAGTCACATTTAGATCATTGGCCCCAACTTTTTCCATTTTTTAAAAAAAAAAAAATTTTTTTTATATATTTAATTTAATTTTTTAATTTTTTTTTTTTAAGGAAAAACATATTCTATTTAAAACACTATACTAAATGCCTAGATAATCTATATGCAAGAATTTAACTTGAAATATTTTTGTGGAAAAACAAGTTCCAATTTTTTTGGAAATGATTTTTGGGCAAAAATTTAGGTGTCAACAGAGAAAATAAAAGAAAATTTATATTTTTACCTTACAAAAAAAAAAAAAAAAATTCTATTTCTATTTCAGAAATTGAGAAGTTAAAAATTTCAGTTCTAATTTATTCGATTTCTCTATTTCTGGAATAGAAATCTATTTCAAAATACATAAATCAAATTGCGTTACCAAATGGATTTTTGTTCCAAACATGTTACGCGAACAAAGAAACAGAGAAATCGAGAAAAATAAAATTTTATCATGCGCACCCTTAAGTGCCAAAACTTTGAAAAGGTACAATTAAGTGCCACTTTCTTTGAAAAGTGGGACACTTAAGTGCCACCTCCGACGAACTTTGCTGGAAATCCTACGTAGCAATATTTTTATTATTTTTGCTTGTCTATGTGGCTCGCCGGAGAGCCGACTCGGCTCAAACTCACCCGAAACGATGTCGTTTGCAAAATAAAAATTATACTACCAACTAAAATATTCTAAAAATAAAATGTGTAAATAATTAATATAAAAATTAATTAAATTAAATTTAAACTTAAATTTATTTAAAATATTCAAAAATTAAAAACTTAAAATAAAAAAAAATAAAAAAAAAATATATAAAAGGGGGGGTGGGGGGTGGGGGTAAGGAGGCGGTTGAGAGTTGAGCCCTCGTTACCGCCGGGAAGGGCCGGTGACGGAGAAGGGAGGGTCGGTCGGGGTGGTCGGCCTCTCGGTCGATTGGTGGCAAGGGCCGTGAGCCCTCGCCGAATCTAGGTGATGGCCGCGACCCTCGCCCTAGATCGAGCGAGGGCTCAAGCCCTCGTCGCTTCCCCATCGTCGCCGGAAGCTCGGATCTGGGGTGAGGGTCGTGGCCCTCGCTTAGATCCCGCGAGGGCTTGTGGCCCTCGCCACTGGTTGGCCAGGGGCCAGCCACCTTGGCCAACCCTCCCCCCTTTGTTGTCAGCCCTTCCTAGCGGCGGTGGGGAGGTGGCGGTGGTGAGGGCTCAACTCTCGGACGCCTCCTTTGGCTCCGCCCTTTTATTATTATTATTATTATTATTATTATTATTATTATTATTATTATTATTATTATTATTATTATTATTATTATTATTATTATTATTATTATTATTATTATTATTATTATTATTATTATTATTATTATTATTATTATTATTATTATTATTATTATTATTATTATTATTATTATTATTATTATTATTATTATTATTATTATTATTATTATTATTATTATTATTATTATTATTATTATTATTATTATTTTTAAGTTTTTTTAAGAATATTTTAAATAAATTTAAGTTTAAATTTGATTTAATTAATTTTTATATTAATTATTTACACATCATACACAAAATAACGTCGTTTTTGCATTTTCTTGCTACATCGGCGTGCAAAATGACACAATTTTGCACTCATCTCGCCGGAAAATTGCCAAGTCAGCAATTTGGCCAGATTTTGGCCGGAGTGGCATTTAGGTGATCCATTTTACTCTGATTTTGGCACTTAAATGTACATTTTCAAAGTTTTGGCACTTAAAGTGTCCCTCCGTGCCAAGTTTTGGCACTCTTCTTTGGAGCAAAATGGAATTTTCTCTATCAAATTTTCGTTCTCTGATTTCACCTGACTTTAAGGGTCTTGTGATCTCCAAAATGATAAATGGTACGGAAATAAAGCTTTCGGAACCCATTTTTCCTATCAAGTTTCCAACTGTGGGAGTATTTTTGGCAAAATATCGAAAATGAATTTTCTTTGCAGCAAAATGTAGTTTTCCCTATCAAATCTTCGTTCTCTGATTTCACCCGACTTTAAGAGTCTTGTGATATCCAAAATGATAATTGGTGTGGAAATAAAGCATTTGGAACCCATTTTTCCTATCAAATTTCCAACTGTTGGAGTATTTTAGGCAAAATATCGGAAATGAATTTTTTATGGAGCAAAAGGGAATATTCTCTGTCAAATCTCTGTTCTCTAATTTCACTTGACTTTAAGGGTCTTGTGATCTCCAAAATGATAAATTGTACTGAAATAACACTTTTGGAACCCATTTTTCCTAGCAAATATCCAACTATTAGAGTATTTTAGGCAAAATATTGTAAAGGAATTTTCTATGGAGCAAAAGGGAATTTTTTTTGACAAATCTTTGTTCTCGGATTTCACTTGACTTAAAGGGAGATGTGATCTCCAAAATAATAAATCGGTAGGAGATAAAGCTTTTGCATCCTATTTTTCCTAGCAGATTTCCAACTGTCGGAGTCTTTTAAGCAAAATATCGAAAATAAATTTTCTATGGAGCAAAAGGGAATTTTCTCTATCAAATCTTTGTTCTCTGATTTCACCTGACTTTAAGGGTCTTGTGATCTCCAAAATATTAAATCGGTAGGAGATAAAGCTTTTGGATCCTATTTTTCCCAGCAGATGCCAAACTGTCAGAGTTTTTTTATGCAGAATATCGAAAAGGAATTTTCTATGGAGCAAAAGGGAATTTTCTTTGACAACTCTTTGTTCTCGGATTTCACCTGACTTTAATGGAGTTGTGATCTCCAAAATAATAAATCGGTAGGAGATAAAGCTTTTGGATCCTATTTTTCACAGCAGATGTCCAACTGTCGAACTTTTTTATGCAAAATATCGAAAATGAATTTTCTTTGGAGCAAAAGGGAATTTTCTCTGTCAAATCTTCGTTCTCTGATTTTACCTGACTTTAAGGGTCTTGTGATCTCCAAAATGATAAATGGTACGGAAATAAAGCTTTCGGAACCTATTTTTTCCTATCAAATTTTCAACTGTGGGAGTATTTTCGGCAAAATATTGAAAGGAATTTTCTTGAGCAAAATGTAATTTTCCTGTCAAATCTTCGTTCTACGATTTCACCTGACTTTAAGAGTCTTGTGATATGCAAAATGATAATTGGTGCAGAAATAAAGCATTTGGAACCCATTTTTCCTATCAAATTTCCAACTGTTGGAGTATTTTAGGCAAAATATCAAAACGGAATTTTCTATGGAGCAAAAGGGAATATTCTTTGTCAAATCTTCGTTCTCTAATTTCACTTGACTTTAACTGTCTTGTGATCTCCAAAATGATAAATTGTACGGAAATAAAGCTTTTGGAACCCATTATTCCTAGCAAATATCCAACTATCGGAGTATTTTAGGCAAATATCATAAAGGAATTTTCTATGGAGCAAAAGGGAATATTCTCTGACAAATCTTCATTCTCTGATTTCACCCGACTTTAAGGGAGTTGTGATCTCCAAAATAATAAATCGGTAGGAGATAAAAATTTTGCATCCTATTTTTCCCAGTAGATTTCCAACTGTTGGAGCCTTTTAAGCAAAATATCGAAAAAGAATTTTCTATGGAGCAAAAGGGAATTTTCTCTGTAAAATCTTCGTTCTTCGATTTAACCTGACTTTGAGGGTCTTGTGATCTCCAAAATGATAAATCGTACGGAAATAAAGCTTTGGGATCCCATTTTTCTTAGGAAAATTTCCAAATGTCGGAGTTTTTAAGGCAAAATATCGAAAATGAATTTTCTATGGAGCAAAAGGGAATATTCTCGACAAATCTTTGTTCTCTGATTTCACCTGACTTTAAGGGAGTTGTGATCCCCAAAATAATAAATCGGTAGGAAATAAAGCTTTTGCATCCTATTTTTCCCACAAGATTTCCAATTGTCGGAGTCTTTTAAGCAAAATATCGAAAATGAATTTTCTGTGGAGTAAAAGGGAATTTTTTCTGTCAAATCTTTGTTCTCTGATTTCACCTGACTTTAAGGGTCTTGTGATCTCCAAATGATAAATCATACGAAAATAAAGCTTTTGGAACCCATTTTCATTAGAAAAATTTCCAACTGTCGGAGTTTTTAAGGCAAAATATCAAAAATGAATTTTCTTTGGAGGAAAAGGGAATTTTCTCTAAGAAATCTTCGTTCTCGGATTTTACCTGACTTTAAGGGAGTTGTGATCTCCAAAATAATAAATCGGTAGGAGATAAAGCTTTTGCATCCAATTTTTCCCAGCCGGTTTCCAACTGTTGGAGTTTTTTATGCAAAATATCGAAAATGAATTTTCTTTGGAGCAACAGGGAGTTTTCTCTATCAAATCTTCGTTCTCTGATTTCATCTGACTTTAAGGGTCTTATGATCTTCAAAATGATAAATCATATGGAAATAAAGTTTTCAGAACCCATTTTTCTTAGAAAAATTTCCAATTGTCGGAGTTTTTAAGGCAAAATATTGAAAAGCAATTTTCTATGGTGCAATATGGAATTTTCTCTGTCAAATCTTTGTTCTCTGATTTCACTTGATTTTATGGGTATTATGATCTCCAAAATGATAAATCGTACGGAAATAAAGCTTTTGGAACCCATTTTTCCTAGCAAATATCCAACTGTCGGAGAATTTTAGGCAAAATATCGAAAATGAATTTTCTTTGGAGCAAAAGGGAATTTTCTCTGACAAATCTTCGTTCTCTAATTTCACCTGACTTTAAGGGAGTTGTGATCTTCAAAATAATAAATTGTTAGGAGATAAAGCTTTTGGATCCTATTTTTCCGAGTGGATTTCCAACTGTCGGAGTTTTTTAAGCAAACTATCAAAAAGGAATTTTTGATGGAGCAAAAGGGAATTTTCTCTGACAAATCTTCGTTCTCTGATTTCACCTGACTTTAAGGGTCTTGTGATCTCCAAGATGATAAATTGTACGGAGATAAAGCTTTTGGAACCCATTTTTCCTAGCAAATATCCAACTGTCCGAGTATTTTAGGCAAAATATCGAAAATAATTTTTCTGTGGAGAAAAAGGAATTTTCTCTGTCAAATCTCCGTTCTCTGATTTCACCTGACTTTAAGAGTCTTGTGATCTCCAAAATGATAAATCATACCGAAATAAGGCTTATGGAACCTATTTTTCCTAACAAATTTTTAACCGTCGGAGTTTTTAAGGCAAAATATCGAAAAGGAATTTTCTATGGAGCAAAAGTGAATTTTCTCTGTCAAATCTTCGTTCTTTGATTTCACTTGACTTTAAGGGTCTTGTGATCTCTAAAATGATAAATCATATGGAAATAAGGCTTTTGGAACACATTTTTCTAACAAATTTTGAACGTCAAATGAAAGAGGACGTATCGCCACCGCCCACCACTGACTATTTTGCTTCCCAAGGATGTACCTACGAGGCTTCTTTTCCATGCAAGACCCGACAAGTCTTCGTTTATTCTTCTTCTCCTCCCAAATTTCCACGTTTGTCCTTATTATATTCGAGCCATAATTCCTATCCACTCACATGGGTCGAATTTGCCCACCGATAGGCAAAGAAGAATCAATACCATGGGCTTATAAGATTTAGTTGGTGTGTATCAGGGAGAAAGAGACGGCGGGGAGAACACTAGAGAAATCAGTTGAGAATTATAAATATTTCTCAATCCTAACCCTTAATTACACCCAAAATTAACTTGGTGTGTTATACTTCGAAGATAAATTAGTAACAAGTCCCCACATCATTAGAAATTTGCCACTTGCTTCATCAGTATAGTGACGATCAGAAAATTTCCAGCTTTTTCGTCCGATAGCGTTCCTCAAAACGCCAATGGCGTTTAAACTTGAATATCTATGTATTAATTGTGTCATCACAACTTGGGCATACATCGAACGCTTCGAATATTGCAGGATTGCAATCCCCATCATCTATTTACTAATTGCATCGATCTGAATGTTTAGCATTGCCTTCTTGACAAAAAGAAAAGGCTCAAGCTAAAAGAGCTCTCTCTCTCTCTCTCTCTAATGATATGGTGGTGCTAGATGAAATCCAATTAAGAGTGAACTGTTAGTTGGGTTCACTCCTGTGTGGAAGAAACCCAAAGAGTTGCAAGCCCAAAAAGGGCTTGAGCCCATATAATAAGTTATATGGAGAAATATGGTTTCTTACTATTTTCAGTGTGGTAGCCGCAAAAGGAAATAGTAACAAGAGAAAAAGAGAAAGCATAAAATTTGGGGGCTGGGGTAATATTTGATTTACATCAAGCTGACATCGGAGGTCGATTCATGGTCCGATTGAGCTGAAATTTTGTCAGCATGTTCGTGGCGCAATTTTCTCGAATATGAACGGTTTGATTTTCATTCGAATCTCCCTACATCAAGTTTTTCGTGGATTGATCAAAACTTGTGTTTTTGGTTAGATTTATCCTTGATCTCTTGTGATATTCATGTGTATTGCCAATAATTATATTCTTGAGATCTTTGCTGCTATGTACCTCTAGTATTTGCTAGAGAAGAACATTATTCACCCAATTTTGTTGATAGTGAAGATTTTTGGGTGGACTCCAGTCCCGTGGTTTTTTTATCTCCTCACATCGAGGAGGTTTTCCACGTAAAAAAAATCGTCTTGTGTTCGCGTGCTTGATATTTATTTTACTCTACTATATCGATTCCTATTAGGTTTACACAAGAGGGGAGATTATTTTATTTTGCTGCGTTGATTCGATATTATTCGAATTGTTATCGTTCTCCCATCATGAACTAGACACTAGAATTCAGTATATAAAATTTAGAATCGAAATATTGTTGACAAAGTCAATGGAAGACTAAATATATGAAAACTGAGGCCGATAAGAGTAGAACGAGTGAATATTTTAGACATCTCAAATCCAGCTTGCTGAAGAAAAGAGGGGGAAATCGACGGAATTCTCGCCCACGGCACAGACTGCGGGGCAAATAGATATTGACATGCGCACAAAACTGAGTGCAGACGTTGGTGAGGGGACTGCTTCATCTGATTTATGAGTCCACGAGAAAAGGGAAAACAAAATGGGAATGCGTCTAAGGACTCAGAAATTGATGCAAACAATTTTCCTATATACTAGTTTTGCGTCTAAGGTCATTCTCTCTACTGGCCGTTTGCCGACGCTCCCCCAGAGATCTTCCTTTTCCTTTTTTTCTTTTCTGGTAATTATTGATGGATAAACAGACGCGGGGACACTCTCGGTTGACCAGCAGCCCCTCTCCCTCATTGTGAATTCATCGGAGAATGAGCATGTACAGGAAGGATCCCTGAGGGGGCGGGGGACCAACTGGATATCTACCAGAAGGATCAGGGTATATCAAGACCACGCAAAAAGTCATGGAAAGCCGACTACGCGTGTTTGCACCGTTGCGAGCCGACTCCGACGTGTTCTTCTTTCAGGGGAAGAATAATGGCAGTAGGTTAAGCAATTGGGTTTGCTTTAAACTGGCCAGTTGATCATTTAAGGCTAAATATTAGAGCCAACATGTAAATGAGTATCTTCGGGGAAATGCGGCAGACGTGGAGCTTCACTTTACGAGTCAACTTAGGAAAATGAAGTCTTGATAAAGAAATATTTAATGAGTAAAATTCAGCCAAAAGCCTTCGTCAACGTCAAATGAAAGAGGACATATCGCCACCGCCCACCACTGACTATTTTGCTCCCCAAGGATGTACCTACGAGGCTTCTTTTCCATGCAAGACCCGACAAGTCTTTGTTTATTCTTCTTCTCCTCCCAAATTTCCACGTTTGTCCCTATTATATTCGAGCCATAATTCCTATCCACTCACATGGGTCGAATTTGCCCACCGATAGGCAAAGAAGAATCAATACCATGGGCTTATAAGATTTAGTTGGTGTGTATCAGGGAGAAAGAGACGACGGGGAGAACACTAGAGAAATCAGTTGAGAATTATAAATATTTCTCAATCCTAACCCTTAATTACACCCAAAATTAACTTGGTGTGTTATACTTCGAAGATAAATTAGTAACAAGTCCCCACATCATTAGAAATTTACCACTTGCTTCATCAGTATAGTGACGATCAGAAAATTTCCAGCTTTTTCGTGCAATTTATTAGCGTTCAACAAAACGCCAATGGCGTCCAAACTTGAATATCTATGTGTTAATTGTGTCATCAGAACTTGGGCATACATCGAGCGCCCTGATTGTTGTAGGATTGCAATCCTCATCATCTATTTACTAATTGCATTGATCTGAACGTCTAGCATTGCCCTCTTGACAAAAAGAAAAGGCTCAAGCTAGAAAAGCTCTCTCTCTCTCTCTCTCTCTCTCTCTAATGATATGGTGGTGCTAGATGAAATCCAATCAGGAGTGAACCAGACACTCGAATTAAGTAAATAAAATTTAGAATCGAAATATTGTTGACAAAGTCAATGTAAGACTAAATTTATGAAAGCTGAGGCCGATAAGAGTAGGAGCTTAAACAGCACCTAATAAAAAAGACATGGCGTTCCAACTAGTGAATAAAAAATGCCCGAATTCCCAACAGTCCAACTCGGACTAGGAGAGGCCAAGCAAGACGTGGCAAAAGTACAATTTCCTAAATATTGGGAGATTGACAATATAAACAGTTGCCGACGGTAAAAACAAAAGGAATTACTAAGTTATGATAGATGAGTGTCAATGAATGAAGTTTAGTTTGATCAACAAGAGGCCCACAACTAAAACTAATCACAACGACCAGGATACCAGGTAATTGCCCGAGTAAAGAGTTCAATAATTTCGAACGCAAATTGCTTAGGTAAACTATAGGGTGGAGAAGTATGATCGACACGATCCTATTATTTTTTAGCCGTAGATCACAAGAGGCCAGTAACAATAAAGATCGAAAACATAGGTCATTGCTACCATCAGGAAATGTAGAGACAGGCTGCAGAAGTAATTATCAATGTTTGAGAAGTAATGGCTATCGAAGTAATGTGTTTGCTTAGTAACAGCTTGACGATACATGTTGTTGGGTAGAAGTGTAGCCCAAGTGCCAACACTTGACACGGAGGGACACTTAAGTGCGAAAACTTTGGAAAGGTACACTCAAGTGCCAAAATCGGAGTACAATGGATCGGCAAGTGCCACTCCGGCCAAAATCCGGCCAAATTGCTGACGTGTCAATTTTTCGGCGATGTGAGTTCAAAACGGTGTCGTTTTGCAAGCTGACGTGGCGAGAAAATGCAAAAACGACGTTGTTTTGTCTGTGATGTATACATAATTAATATAAAAAATTAATTAAATTAACTTTGAACTTAAATTTATTTAAAATATTCTAAAAAAAAAAAAAACTTACAATTAAAAAAATTAAAATAAAAAAAGGATGGGGGGTGTCCAAAGGGAGGCGGTTGAGGGTTGAGCCCTCGCCGCCGCCGCCGCCACCTCCCGCCGCGGCCGAGAAGGGCCGGTGATGGAGAGGGGAGGGTCGGCTAGGGTGGTTGGCTCTCGGTTGACGGCGGCAAGGGCCATGACCCTCACCGCGTCCACGCCGTTGCCGGGAAGGGCCGGTGATGGTGGGGAAGCATCGGCCGGGGTCGCCGGACACTTTGGCCAAGGGCCGGCGATGCTAGCCGGCGGACGACGAGGGCCTGCGAGCCCTCGCCGGCCCTTCCTAGCGGCGGCGGGGGGAGGCGGCGCGGTGAGGGCCTAGCCCTCGGCCACCTCCCTTTGGCCCCCTTCCCTTCCCCCACCCCTTTTTTTTTTTTAATTTTAATTTTAAGTTTTTTAATTGTAAGTTTTTATTTTTAGAATATTTTAAATAAATTTAAGTTTAAATTTAATTTAATTAATTTTTATATTAATTCTTTACATATCGAGAGACAAAACGACATCGTTCGTTTTTGCATTTTCTCGCCATGTCGGCGTGCAAAACGGTGTCGTTTTGCACTCATCTAGCCGGAAAATTGCCACGTCAACAATTTGGCCTTTTTGGCTGGAGTGGCATTTAAGTGATCCATTTACTGCGATTGTGGTACTTAAGTGTACATTTTCAAAGTTTTGGCACTTAAATGTCCATCCGTCTTAAGTTTTGACACTCCAGGGTGTCCGTACCTCCATTACTAAGTTCCATGAGTCGCATAAATGTGTTTGTCTTTGTTGTAACCTTTTTTAACTAGAGGTAGTAGTGGCAATAGCCTAATCGTAGTTTGTAGCAAAATAATAATAATAATAATAATAATAATAATAATAATAATAATAATAATAATAATAATAATAATAATAATAATAATAATACCAATCAATGAACATCGGTTTTAAAATTTTCACACGTAATAAACCTACCAACCCAATAAAGAAAGCGAATATAAAATCCTAGTTTATTCGCACCGTTAATTTGTAATAAATATAATGTACAGGAAGGATCCCTGAGGGGGCGGGGGACCAACTGGATATTTACCAGAAGGATCAGGGTATATCAAGACCACGGCACAAGTCATGGCAAGCCGACTATGGCGTGTTCGCACCGTTGCGAGCCGACTCCGACGTGTTCTTCTTTCAGGGGAAGAATAATGGCAGTAGGTTAAGCAACTGGGTTTGCTTTAAACTGGCCAGTTGATCATTTAAGGCTAAATATTAGAGCCAACATGTAAATGAGTATCTTCGGGGAAATGCGGCAGACGTGGAGCTTCACTTTACGAGTAAACTTAGGAAAATGAAGTCTTGATAAAGAAATATTTAATGAGTAAAATTTAGCCAAAAGCCTTCGTCAACGTCAAATGAAAGAGGACATATCGCCACCGCCCCACCACTGACTATGGCGTGTTCACACCGTTGCGAGCCGACTTGGGAGAAAATATTAGGTGGTCCGGGACCGCCACGTCAGCGTGGTCCCGGACCACTCATGCGGCACCACGCGTGAGGGGAGGGGACAAAAAATCCCGGACCCACCTCTCTGACGCTCTCTCTCCTCTTTCTGTTTTTTGTCCCCCTTCACTCACGCGTGGCGACGTGAGTGAGTGGTCCGGGACCACGCTGACGTGGCGGTCCCGGACCACCCAATACTTTCTCCCGACTTGGACGTATTCATCTTTCAGGGGAAGAATAATATACTATTCACCCTTTGAATAGTCAAGAAGACGACTTAAAGTTAGTCTACGTTTTCGCACCGTGGCCCCTGGGTATAAATACAGTATCGACTCTTGAGGGAGCATTGAGAGAACAAATCGAAAGAAAAGAGTAGTTACGAACAAAGAAGAAGATGAGTGAGGTGAACTTCGACGTGTTCTTGAGCTTTAGAGGCCTAGACACTCGCACTGGCTTTGCCGATTTCCTCTACAACAGCCTAAAAGCTGCTGGTGTCCGCGTGTTCCGGGATAACGAGGAGCTCCCGGTCGGCAAGCAGATAGATTTAGAGCTTTCCCGGGCCATCAGGAGTTGTAAGACTGCAATCCCCATCATCTCCAGACAGTATGCGGAGAGTAAATGGTGCCTCCGCGAACTTGCCAAGATTATTGATTGCCACAGAAAGCATGGCATGTCAGTCTTCCCTATATTTTATAAGGTGGATGTTCTTGATGTCTGTAACCGAGGCGGTAAGTTTGGAGAGGCTTTTCGACAACTGGAGACGCAGTGCAGGCCAGAAGAAGTGCAAAAATGGAAGGAGGCGTTGAAGTCTGTAACGAATATTAAAGGATGGATGTCACAAACCATTGCTAATGGGTATGTGGGTATGCATGTTATTTATTTATTTACGAATCTGAACCCGAACTACTATGCACTTGGATGGGAATGACCGATCTGGAATCGCACAGTTAGGGAAGGAAGGAATCCAACTGTACGCCTAACTCTGGTTTTACACAAATAATTTGTGGGCAGGCATGAAGGAGAGCTGGTGAAAGTAGTGGTTGCAAAGGTTTCAAGCGAATTGAGGACTACGTGGATGGAATGGCTCTCCAAGTTTCCTATGGTGATGGCTAATTACCACGTAAGAGCAGGTATCTCCCATTTCCATCTGGCCCAAGCGCCAACCTTTATAAGTATTCTCTGTGTTCATCATGTGAGCTTTGGCTTCGGCCTCCCCTTAATCCCCACATGGAGAAGACATGTAAGGCTGGCGTAATTCATGACCTAGACTGATTTCGTCGCTTTTAATAGTTAGCTTGGTCTTTTTGAAATTGGGTGAGTTTATTACGTGAAAAACTTCTTAATGCAGGAAATGTTCTCTGTGAAATTATTTTTCAAAAAACTTTGATTAGTTTTCGGTTGTTTGGTGGTGTACTTTTTTTTGGGGGGGTCATTGTTAATGTACATGAAAGTGAGACGGAAAAACTTTCGGAAGTTCAGATATGACTTTCAAAAATTATTCTCTCCGTTATAATTAGATTTTTTTCCTAATATAAGATATTACGATGATATTCAAATCATTGTCTGAGATATTACTGATACATGAAGTGTAAATTTCAATTTCTTAGATGATAAAAATAAAGACAAATAAATTACTAACAAATTTAATCTCTTAGTGCTCATAAAATTTTTCATGTGAGAATGATTCACCATTTTATGGGAGCGTGCGCATAGAAAAGGAGCTTAGGAAAATAATTTCTTCTTCTTTAGATGGAGAAATAATTTTCCTCAATTTTAATAGCGGCTATCTTCATTGGCCATAAAGTCTTTTTTGTTGATTATCCATTTTCAGCGAGCCAAATACACCAAAGTTTGGAAAATCATTTCGTAGGAATCATTTTTATAAAAACAAGCATAACATATTATCGCTTTGGTTTGTCTTGCTTGATCGCAGCGTATGATCACTTTACGGATAAGAGAAGATCAGAAGTGTTCTTGGCCTTTCGTTGCTGTGATACTGGAAACGGTTTGGCTGCTTACCTCTACGTCAGCCTTCTAAATGCAGGAATCAAAGTATTTAGTTTTGATGATCCATCCCTCATAGGTAGAGAATTTTCTCAGGAGATTCACTATGCCATCAACCACTGCAAGATATCCATTCCAATTCTCTCTAAAAGTTTTGCCTCCTCTACTTGGTGCCTTGATGAGCTAGCTCAAATGGTTGAATGTAAGCAAAAAAAAGGGCAAAGGATAATGCCCATCTTCTATAAAGTGAATCCCAGGGATGTGCGACATGTATCAGGCTGTTTTAAAGAGAAGATGCTTCGACATAGGGAGCGAAGTAATTATAATCGGTGGGAGCAAGCTTTCAAGGAGGTTGGGTCATTCAAAGGATGGGAATCAGAGAGCATTGCCAATGGGTACTTACTTTCATCATTCCCACCAAAATATAACTAGATCCTATCACTCGGAAATTCTTATACTACTCAAAGCTTACTTCAACTTATTTGACAATTGGCAGGCATGAAGGGAAACTTGTAAAACAGATCGTCAACGATGTTGTGGATTTGTTGAAGAATCCCAATCACATGATCGCCCCACTCGCAGCCACTCGGTTTTTGAATAGATGAAGAATTAGCAACTTGATTCCAGTTTTCCAAGCGGATGTTCCTCGACAATCGAACGTGTCTTTATTATTCTTTTTTTTTTTTGGTAGAAAGTAATAATTATATTGAGCTAAGACCAACTATACAAAAGATCACAGCACCAAAACTTACACTCAAGATGAGAAGATCATTATGAGTGGAAGGATGCCGAGATGTAAAAACCACCAAATGCGGCACACAAACTACAATAGAAGCCGAAAGAACAAGAGGCTAGCATGGCATGGACAACCGGCACCCAGATACAAAAACACCCTCGACTAGGGAGGAGAAAAGATCCACAGCTATCACAGCAATCAGCAACAACCTTGGATTGAGCAACATACACGTGTCTTTATATTTTGTTCATCGGCTGCATTAATTTTCTAAAGACCGGCGAGGAATCCTTTTGGAGTTAGTAAGATGCGTAACAAGTTATGTTGTGTAATCTCTTTAATGAACATGTTGTCATTGGAAATAAAACACGATTAGCAATGCATTTGGTTTTACATAATGAGATTTATAACGAGTTGGGTGTGAGGCCAACATTAATCTAGTATTCATTCAGCTTCATGGGAAACGACTAACAATGCATTGCCTTTATAACTCAATTCAGCTTTTTTCTTTTTTGCTGGAAAGAAATGTAATGACGAAGGTTTTCATTTTGGCGTTTAATGGAATGATTCGACAATGGACTTATACGCCAACAGGCATGCGGTCCTGCTGGTAAAGGGATTGGGGATGTGGCCACGGAGTATCAGGTCCAGGGTTCTATCCCCATGAGTAACGTACACACATATACATAGAAAAGAGGAGTAGGACCAAAAAAGAAATAAACAGAAAAACAATGGATTCGTGCAAAGTTTCCATGTAAAGATATTTACAATAGAGAAATGATTACGTGACAGTCTTTAATATTTCGTAAGAATAAATTCTTACAGTATGCCAAGAACTATTATGCTAGCAGAACCCTTTACAATATTGGAACCATTAAAGCCTTCTAAAAAGGTACATTTCAACGGATGTGTGATGGATCAAATCTAAAGTTTCTACTTAGGTGGTGTCACTAATCATCATCATCATTTATTAACAAAAATCAAGGAAAATTACTGAATAACTCATCAAACATATTATGCTAATACAGTCCTACACTTTCCAATTTTGTCAATATAGTCCTAAGCATTTGCATGAAATTTCTTCCGAATCAATTACCATTGGAAATCACTAACATGGCAGCTCACGTAGGACGTTCAATTCTAGTAAAATTATTGACGTCAACATACCACATTGGATAGTAGATGCTAATTGGACGTCGAGTCAATATAAGAAAAAAAAAATAAAAAAAAAAAGATAGGAAACAAACTAAGTCCCACTCATTGCGCTCATGGTAAGATGATAACTTTCGTCACATTGTGATTAGCTATCATGAACTGATTCATCACGTGACGAGGCATACGGTATTTATATAGTAGTATATATTGCCCGATCGATATCCTAGCTTTTTTTCTTTTGAATCCTTCTATCAACTTCTCTGTGAGTCCTAAAATGATTATTTGTTAGATGATACCCTCTTAGACCCAATTGTCGCATTGTGATGAAATATTGGGTGTGTTTGTTTCACAAAAAATGAGTGATTTGGAAAATATTTTCAGAAAAATAATTATTTATATAATTTGGAAAAATTAGTTAACGGAAATTTTTTTATCATCGATAACAATTTATATCTAACTATTTTCGTGAGTGATAAAAAAAATTCCATTCATTTATCTTTCTAAACGTTATAAATGATCATTTTTTGGAAAATATTTTTCAAATTACTCATTTTCTACAAAATAAGCGCATCTCTAATTAGATGTGTAATTGATCATGGATGTGGAAGCCACATGACGATCCGAATTTGTTGCGGAATATGGACCAGCGAATTGGACAAAATAGTCAATGACAACGAGTCTATCCTTAAATTTTCCCTATATATATTTCCTGAATTTTGAGATACTACGAGTCTATCCTTAAATTTTCCAACCATTATATGTACGGATAAAATGCATATCTCAATGACAACTCTCTTGCTGATAACTTGCATTTGACCTCGAAGTTGGCTGAAATGAAAAATTTAACATTCTAAGAAAATATTGAAATTAAATTAAACGTAAAAAAGGAAATCTATTCATAATCGAGATAACTACTTTAAACATAACCATCGATCCATTTTAGTATAGAGTCTTCTAATAATGAACTTAAATTGAATTAAATAATAACTTCATGGCAATTTTTTTCTCAAATGATTGAGAGTAGTACCATAATCTTTTGTTGTAATGAGGAGATGACTATTCTTTACCATATCCAATCCTAGTGATCTACAGACATAGATATAGCACGATTGTTCCTCCATTCATATTTTGTGTTTCTTTTGTTTTACGAATGATTGAACCCTATTGGAAAATGCTTTCACAATTATTTTTTTTCTCTATATTTAATTATTCTGCTCACAATTTGTTAAATCGCTCTATGTATTGATTAAAAGGATAAGAATTGAACATTAATTTTGCGTAGCTAGCAGAAAATATTAAAAAAAGACAAACGGGACAAAAACCTGCAAATTCAAACCATGGACTTGAAATATATATGGAGAAACCTACAGCTAGTGATGCTCAATTTAGATCAGCATCAACTTATGTGATATCTCAATTTATATTTCTCTAGAAGTCACTCGATAGCTTCATTCTATGTGAAATCCCTAGTAGATCTAGTTCACCCAAAAATATTATTCTCCTTCAACTCAACCAATTGTAATTTGAATTTAAGAATTCTCAATCAAATGCTTATAATTTTCTTCTTTTATCCATAAACAACCACAACTACTCCATCCGCCTTTCTGAGGGTCTCTTCGTGCCCAGTGGTTCTTGGTTTCCTGACTCTCAAGGTTGCTGCGACTTTCGGCGGGAGACGGTTACCTCTCCTGCTCGGATCGTTGTGTGTTGGTTGTATTTGGTTGGCGGTGTTTTTAGCCGTGCTTGTGCTGTTTAGTCTTCTAGGCGTGTAGCTTTTAGCTGGTTTTTGGCTTGCGGTTGTTCTTGTCGTGCTTACTTTTAGCTGTTCTTCTCTTTTACATCTCGGCATCCTTCCACTCATATTGACTTGCTCATCTTGAGTGTAAGTTTTGGTGCCTTGATATTTTGTATAGCTTGGACTATCCCCGATACACTACTTATTCCTACAAAAAAAAAAATGTTAACTACCCCTTTGAATCTCACTTTATTGAATAATAATCGTTTATTCCCCGCACTTAATAATAAATTTAATTACCAAATCATATCTATCGAAAAATCACATCTCATAATATTAGAGACACTTTGACAAAACAATTCTCACGTTTTCTCCTCATGATCCATATAATATTTAGAATATTGAAACATCGATTATCTTTCGTATAACTTAAAAGTAACTATTTCCCTTCAATAAAAATTTCACAGTGAGAGTTCTCGGGCAATACATATCACTGAGCTCTCTCGTTGATTGCAGTGAGATTACATAGTGTCCATAGAAATAGACAGCAAGAAGTTTCTAGAGTATCACTCCTCCTCCTTAGTTTCCTCATTTTGAGAATTCTGCCTTCACTGGCATTAGCCGACAAGGCCAGCTTTTGGGGTTCTTTTAATAAACTAAAGATCATTATTAGGAAAATTGGTCTCAAAATTTACCAACATGTGGGATTAACTATCTTGATATCTTCCCTTATATTACATTTGGCAAAGCACAAATCATGATAGCAGGTCTTGAGGAGGAGAACAAATAGAGTGATCAAGACAGGCATACAAAGAAAATCCATGCGTTAACTTATTATATGAGATTTGGGACAATGCCATAATCCGAGAGAGAATCTCGTGTAATAACTAGTCATGTCAAATTAGATAGGCGTATCAAGTCCAGGGTGCTAAATTGCATAATACGACCTCAATTGAGCACGAGAAACACAAGAATTGCTCTGAGATCATGATGGGCGTGAGTTAATTAGTTAAAGAATTCGGCATTAACTCACGTTTAAGAAGGCTTAGGTATAGATGCATGTTTCGTGACAAAAATGATCTCTCTTGTGCCGGGATCTTGACGGCAATTCGATTGGATCAATTAAGTACCGTGAGAAGCCCGAAAACCCTATTCCTTTTTTATACGTTCCTAGGTTCAAATTTATGAAAATAATCACTATAGGTATTAATTCTCAGTGCGTCATAGTCATTCTAATAAAGTAAAAAGTCCCCATCAACAGTTTCAAAGTAAAAGAGAGGCAAGGACTAAGGGTGAGCGTAGTTTCCGGGTAGAACTAGGAACTAGAGAACCGAACTGGAGGGTCCGGTTCAGTTCTCGATTCTAAAGGGACCGGTTCTAGTTCCCGGTTCCGGACCGGAACCGGTTAGGGCTCCAAAGAAAAATCCCCAAATCAGTTCACCCCTTGTTCACGACACTTTCAGTCTTTCATGGTTCTCTCTTCTCTGAGTTTCTCTCATTCTCTGCCTCTGCTCGGCGCCACTGCCGCTCGCCCTTGACGCCACCGCCGAACATTGCTCATGCTCGATGTCGCCGCCGGACGCCGCTAGACCCCAGTTGCCCCGCATCACCTCGCCCTTTCCTCCCTCGACACCGTCACCCCTTGCTCGCCTGACTGCTCGGCCGCTGCCGGATGCCGATCATCCCGCTGCTGGACACTAGTCGGCCCGCGCTCACCCCGCCCTTGCCTCCCTCGACGCCGTCACCCTCGCTCGCCTTGCCACTCAGCCGTTGGCCCTCGACGCCGCCACGAACACCGTCACCCTCACTCGCCTTGCCACTCAGCCGCTCGCCTTCAACGCCGCTAGTGGATGCTACTCGTCCCCTCAGTGGAGGCCGCTCGCCGCTCGCCGCTCACTGCCAGTGGTCGCGACTCAGCTCAGCTGCGAGATCTAGTCCATGTAATTGCTAGTCAAATGTGAGTTGATTCCAAATTCCTGCCTTAATGAACATTACTTCTTGTAATTGTTGGTTCTTCAACGACCTTTTTGTTATTTTACTAGGATATGGTGATAGAGTGGTAGGCGAGCCTTGTAATGTTTACCATCGACGACAGATGGAAGCTAAAAGGAAGTACGGCGTGAAGGAGGCACTTCAGTTGCCGCTGAGTAGCTCTTTAGTTGGAAGGATCGAAAATATTGGGTAGATCCTCTAGCCTAAAATTTTTTATGTGTGTGCTTTCTGGAATGTTGTTTCCGTTCTCTGCGCATCGATTTGGTAGGTCATATCTTATTTCTGTGGACTGTCTTGGGTTGCCACTTCAGGATTCCTTGATTTTCTTTATATGTGAGTGTACAAGCTAGCCATTTTTTTTCATTTACACTTAGCCAAAAGGATTGACAATCTCTTGATTATAAAACAGGACAATGTCATTTTTAGGATGTTCCGTGAACCCATGAGCTTGGAATTGCTGTGTTTGTTTGTGGGATTTGTTTCGTGTTGTTTGTGCGTGCGCCTAGATGTTGGCATTTGGGTTCCATTTTTTCCTTTCAATTTGGTCAATTCTTGTTTTGCTGTGTTTAGTTTACTAATTGTGACATGGAAATTCTTCTGCTCATTATTGCTTCTTGCTCGATTAGTCTGGTTGAGTTCCAAAGTTTCTTCTTTGCAGTAAAAATTAGGCCCAAGAACCGAGTGTGTTCACATAGTAATGAATTCAGTGAGATGGTTAAATCTGGCAAGAATTGTTCTATCTCTACATTATGTTCTTTTTGTTCTCGAATGTTCACAGATCAACCATTTGATGCTGACCACTTGGTTGCTCAAATCAACCCCTTTTTTGTGTTCTGTTTGATTATGTCAGGTTCTGATCTAATGTTGTTGCAACAGGACTATAAAGCCCTGGTTGTGAATCGTTCTTGTGTTTGGCAGTGACCTCTCTGCAATAATGATATGATGTAGAGTTTAGTTATTCTTACCATGTGACTTTGTACTAAATCATAGTTGTCAAATGAAAAAATGAGGGTAATGATATACATACCATATAACATCATATCTGGGTTCAAGTTCAGCAAAGATATCAAGTGACTAATGCTAGATGTTCAATAGCTTACAATGGTTTCGACATATGCTTGCTTCCATGATATGCAATAGCATGTCATGCCCCTCCTAAAGTTCCATAGAGTATTTGACATCTTACACATTTCCAATTTTACAAATTAATGGACATTTGATGGTTTTGATATAATGGTGTCATTTCATTTTAATGTTAGGGTTGTGGGTCATATATAGTAGCTTTATGCTATGGGAGATCCTTTATCTGTCGATGATATTGGAAGTTCTGGAGTTCTTTTTCTTTTGATAGTTTGTTGAAACTTGTTGTTTCAAGTAGCTTCATGCAACATTCACGAATTCAAATCGTCAAGAGTACTACTTTGCTCTTTTGATCAATTTTCATATAGCTTATCTATTGTCTATTGTAGTCCTCATAAGAACCTTAACTGTCCTCGTACTCTAAGCTAAAGTTCCCATGTTTAGACTACCCTTGAGCCCCAATTTCTCAGCTTGCTCTAGCAAAATTCCATGCATTATGTTGTTTCATAGCTACTGAACTAACGTCTTTTTCTTTTTGCCATATTAGAATAAAGCAATAGAGATATTACGATTTTGGTCAAAAAGTGGTGCCACTGCTTGTTTGTCTTCCTAGCACAGCAGGAACGGTAGATGTCTATTACAAGTAGGTCATGCGTTTGGTGATGAAGGTAGTTACTTCAGTATCATAGAGAATTTTCAACGGCAGCAATATGAGTAATGATTAGGAATTTCTAGTTATTTGCTATTCAATTTTATCATCTTACACTTTGACCACTTACTGGTCATTGCACAAGAAACTTCTTTGGTGTTGTTAATGTTGTTCCAAGGATATAGAGCATGAGTTTTCCATAATTGGCCTATTTTAAAAACTTTCAGGGTTATTGGGTGATTTTTGTTGATATTCCACTTGTTTGGAACCATCATGAATGGATTTAGGCATTTGAAAAGTTCTTGAATGCTATCAACATTCATCATATAAGTACTCCGTTGGAATTAGAATTACTTTATCTATCTGTTTGGCATTTGTTTACATTGTTGGTGACACTCTAGTGTGAAGTAACCATACCCCTTGATTCATTCTGCAATGCTGAATGTGTATCTGAAAGTGTATTTCTTCATCTATTTTGTGTCAGTTATGACCGATAGCTTTATTATATTTAGGATGTTCCGTGAATTGATTTCCTCTATTTTATTTAGTCGAATTCCTTGCCAAGAATTCATTTCCTCTGTTGATAGTTTTGTTCATTTTGTATTCTCTTTGATGAAAGACAAGCTTGTTTATTATTATTGTGTTCATTTTTGTTTTTTTTTTTTTAACTAGAAATGAAATAAAAAAGAATAAAAGAACCTGTTGGACCGTAGAACCGACTCTGGAACCTGTAACAGGGTAAGTTCCAGGTTCCAGGTTCTAGGTTCCGATGGGTAGTTCTCAGGTTCTAAAAAATGAGGAATTTGTACCTGATGGTAGGTTTTAGGTTGTAGGCGGAACCTATAAGGAACTTGGAACCGCTCACCCCTAGCAAGGATAAATCTCTAAATACAATACCAACAATCTTAATAACAGAGGATAAATGATTTTAGTCAAAATGATATTTAGGTATCGTGCGCGTGGGACTCCCATGTAAAAAGCTAGAGAGTTCGAATCCGTACAGAGAATGCCCGCTATTCTGTAGGTGCGGGACAGAAGGAAACGTCACATCCGCTCGATTGGATAAATAAAGAAGAGATAAAAATCAGTGGGGACGCCTCCAAATTAAATAATGATAATAAAATCAACAAAATCAGCAGCCAACAGAAGAAAAATTATTTTGGATAAGATTTCTTATCCGGAAGCCGTACGGACACACTCTCCCCCACCTCTCCATCTGCCCCTTCTTCATTTTGTTCTTGTCGCGTCCCTTACCTTCTCCCCCTTATTCTTCGCGTCCGAAGAAAAACCTTGGACTTCCCCTCTATCTCTCTATAGGGACACACCTCTTCCCCTTTTTCTTCTTCGTTTCATCGCATCCCACCACCCTCTCCCCCTTCTTCTTCTTTGCATCCTTCCGTTTGAGGTCCGAAGAGAAACCCGGAGCGTGTCCACGGAAGCCCTTAACGACGCCATCACTCTTGTGAATCTCTCTCTCTGTTGCTGGTAGACTTGAAGCTAGTGTTCGCTTATCACAATACGATCTTTGATTTGCCACAGCTTGTCCATTGACCTATACCACATATATTTGATTATTCTTGTTTCATAAGAAAGATTTGTGGCTGCAAATTTTTTTTTTTTTATCAGTCCTATTCTGTTCCTATTCTACACTCACTCGGGCTTTCGCTCTGCTCTACAAGGCGTGGGAGTCAAACCCACTCTTGGCCTTACGCGTCCCCACCTCATCTCCTCCTGAGAAGGTGGGGATTTGAACCCCTCACATCCCCCTTCCATGTTGGAAGGGTGACCACTAGGGCGCATTCCAGTAATTTGTGGCTACAAATTTAAGAAGTGCATTTTTCTACCATAAAATGTTTTTTTTTTCTTTTAAACGATTACTACAATTGGTAAGAATTTGTTACTCTTATCACCAATTTTCTTAATCTTTGGATAACTGCTATTATGAATTCTGTAATCCTTAATGGACAAGATAAAGATTCTGGAGTTGTTCGTATTTACCTTTATCTAGTCACTAATGCTTCACACCCCTGTTTATTGATGCGGATTTTCATCATTATGTGTCAAATAAGGCTTAATTCTATGGCTATCATCCGGATGAAATCTAGTGATCCCAATGTTCCGCAAGTTCCTCATAGAAAACTTCCATCCAACGAAGCTGCTTCAGCTAGTACAATAGAACAGGTTTCTCCTGCTAGTATGCTCTTTAATCAAGCCTTAGCATTTCTGATGGAATATCATCGAGGTCCTTTACTGTTCTTTTATTGGCTGTTTAGAAATGTATCTACCATTATCGAATATGTCCAAGCAGAATTCACTTTTCCTTTAACAAAGGAAGAAAATCTTTCTAATCTTTTTTGATTTGCTTTGGTAATTATTATCTAGGTCGGTGTTGGTCAAGCTATTTATACCGTTGGCAATTTGTTTAACCATTCTTTTCGTCCAAACATTCATGCATATTTTCTTGCTCGTAGTCTCTTCATCCGAACAACGGAACTGGTGGAAGCAGGATGTTCCCTAGAGTTGTCTTATGGTCCATAGGTACTGTGATCCTTGATCACCAGGTTCTTTCTTTCAATTAATGAATCATGCTGGTGGTCACTAAACGTAAGTGCATAAATCTATGGGGGAGAACTTTGATAATAATAATGCATGTAACTTGTTCACAATTGTCCAGTTTATTAATTATATTGATGATTCCCTGATTGCAGGTCGGGTAATGGAACTATCAAGACTGCTTTAAATTTCTGGAAGAGAAGTATTATTTTCGATGTCAGTGTAGAAGCTGTTCAGTAGTGAATCTCTCTGATCTTGTTCTGAGTGCTTTTCATTGTGTTCATCCTCACTGCTGTGGCTTGGATACATTTGACAATCTGAAATTGAAGAACTTAAGCAGTCAAGACATGTTGGAGACATATATAGCTTGGAGCCTTGTTTACAGGCATCTAAAGTAATTCTTAGCTAGGACAAATGTTAATTTTCGTAGGCTTTTCCATTTGAAATAACAGCATCGAAAAACTACTATAAGGAATTTTTTCTTGTTCCTGTGGTGTCTACGTAAAAATTTCACTGGTAGAGAAGCTTGGTGATCTCCATGTTGGCGAAATGGATCACAATCCCTTTGTCGTGACCAAATTTTCTGGTGCATCACCTAAAATTAGGTTAATGGACTACTAAGTCTAACTTAGCTCAGGCTCTCTCAAGCCCATACCAATTCGGGACTTAGATTCAAATATCTAACATGCAAAATGGAGTCGTCACTAATCGGTTTATGGTAGGTTGATTAGACACCTAAGTAAAATAACGAGAGAATTATTTTACTTCTACGAATCAGAAACTTTGGGTACGGGGACTTGGTTAAATTAAATTTCTCTAACGCCCTTTCGGTACCTTTCTCTTTTATTTTTGAAAAATGTTTGGCAAGCATCTTAAATTGATTTTGATTTACTTTCCTAACATGTGAGTTGATTATACGAGTGTGCAAACTACCAATTTAACACTGAAGAAAGCAAATAAATAAAATGCAGGACTTACCTTATAGCAACGAAAGCATCTTCAATGTTAGATCATAATTTACATTGACGGTCCTAGATATGATTTCTAATTAACATGCAATCACTCAATTTTTGTTTTCAACTTTTTAATGTGAATATAATCTATATGCAATGCAATGCTTCTAATTTAACATGCAATGATACGACATAACAATATAACCTATCCTGTATGACCTAAGCAATATGACATAAATAAGCATGCGGTCTATCCTAAAGCATGAGATGGATTTATTCTAAAAAAATGATTTTTTTTTGTATTTTCCATGAGATTCGAAATTAAAGAAATGCAACACTTAAATATGCAATCTAAATTAACCAAATAACCTAATTCTAATGACGAGCAATTTCTAACTAAATGAACCTAGCAACAATCATTAGATGACGGGCATTTCATGAATCTAATCCTACATGACATGCATGATTTTTTTTTTTTTGTATTTTTTATGAAAATCATTAACAATAAAAATCTAACTAAAGTGAAATGCTATCTATTCTAAATGCCTTCTAAACATGCATTTAAAAAAAAACAACTTATCATGCAATCAATCCTAATCTACATGGAATGCAAATGCAATTTTTTTTTTTTTTTTTTATGTTTTCGGGATAAATAAAGCAATCAAAAGATAAATATCAAATCATCCATGGTTATCAAAAATGCTTCCATCATTCGAATTGAAATTCAAACTTGATTATTTCGCTAATAAATCGATAAATTGATCTTAAGTCTTAAAGATCAAGATATCAATTTTACTCTCGCGTGAATAATTACTCCATCTAAAGCCTTATAGATGGAATAAAAATCCATGTGCGGTTGTGAATTGGATGCTACATTAGGGATATCAATTATGCATAGAGAAATATTTCAAACAAAGAGACAAAATATCAAAACTAAAATAAGATAAAACAAATCTACTAAATAAGCTTACCTAATAAAATAAATCAACCTAGTAAAATAAACCTACCTAATAAAATAAAATAAATCACTACCTAAATTTGAATTTTTTTCAAATATTTGATAGATTGGACCATGAAGGAGCTTGGCTCGGCTAGGCTCAAGGACGGTGGCTGTGGTGGTGGGTCACCGTTGGTTGGAGGTCTCGTTTGTCGGAACTTTGGCGAGGGTGATGGGCACGGTCGTCAGAACTCAGGCGAGAGGGTAGCAAGCACGCGCGGCGAAGGGTGGACCCGCAGTGAGTAGGGGGTTCCGGGCGCGGTGTCGCTCGGAGAGGAAGTTCAAGCGGCATGCGGGCGATGGCTGGCTGACCGGCGGCGGGCGGACCGGAAGCATCGTCGGGGTCGTCGCACAGTGAGAACAGGGACATCGACGGAGCTGGGTTGTCGGCAGCAGCCGCGACACTTGGGTGGAATAGCAGTGACGCTCGGTCGGCGGCAGGGGAGGACTCGAGGCTGGCAGATTCAGCAGTCGTGGCTAGTCACGGGTCAGGCAGGAGTAGTGATGTCGGGTTGCAGCGGGCCGGCAGGGGTTGACAGGGTTGTGGCTACCAGTGTCAGCGACGGAAGCAGCAGAGGAGGTCGCGGGTCGGCCGGCGCCGAATGGTGGCGATGTCGCGGCGAGCGTAGCCGGTCACGGGTGAGGGATGGCTCCCGCGGCGGTGGGGACGGTGGGGCGGAGGCGGTGGTGCGGCGCAGATGTGCGGCGTGAATGTGACCGGCAGAGCGTTGCGTAAGGGATCGATAGCTATGGTCGGCGAAGGTAGCCCGTTGAGGAGATGAACAACGCCCCTCTATTTTCTCTTTTTTACTTTTTTTTTTTTTTTCTTCTGCTACGCTATCCCCTCTCGTCCCTTCTCTTTGCTATCTTTCTTCTCTACTACTGTACCCTCCTATTGGCTTTGACTTTTGGAACCTCCCCTCACGAAGGAACCATCGGTAAAAGAATAGGTTTTCTCTTTTGGGCTTGACCTTTTTACCTAGAAAACCTATAAAAAAAAAAGCCCCCTGAAAAGCCTAAAAACAAAGGAAGATTTTTTTTGGTTTTTGACTTCAATTTTTCGACCTAATGAACCGAGAGAAAGAAAAACTCCATTGTGCAGCCGTATATTCAATGTGTGGCCTCCCAAAACCCTATGCGAACAACCTATTTATAGGCCATCGATTAGGGTTTCAATTTTTCTAAATTGATATCCACGAAGATTCTTTTTTCCAAACACAATATTCGTTTTGCTGAACGCAATATTTGCTCTTCACATCTGCCCTATCCAAAAAATTCATCATATCCCGGAAAAAAAATTCAAACTCCTTTTTTTCACGAGATAATTTTTATCATTAATTTTTGGGCCAATTTACTCGCTTCGCGGGCTTAATCCAGCTTGCCAAGTTAAAGCTCAGAACCACTAATTCGAACCCATCCGCCACCAGTCCAATAAATAAATGCAAAAAATACAAATTAAAAATAAATGCACCTAAATTTATATGCTATACAATTAATATTTTTTCAGGGATAAAATTAACCTCTAATTTTCTATGCAATAAATAAATGATTGGACCGCCAAAATTTAGGTGTCAACAGCTGCCCCTCTTTGAAAGTGAGCTCGTAGAGGTTGCCTTCAAAGACAAATTGAAACTTCAATTTTGACCATGCACACACATTGAATGATTTTTTTATATTGGAAAATGAATTCCATTTTAAAATGCAATTTATACGATGCATGGAAAAGCTAATGCAAATGCATGATATGAAAGGAAAGAACGTACCTAAAGTTACTTACCAATCAGTGCGGTAGAGTATCTTGAGGTACATGATAAATCCCCATTTACTCCACAAGTATCCAGTTTTCACTCAGGTTCCTTGAAGAGTCTAATAGGTAATAAATTGAGACATTAAGACCGAGAAGAACATTCACATCCAAAGTAAAATGTTCAACGAAAAGAATTGAGACATCTAGATCCAAACTGAGATGTCAAGATTTTTTAAAAACTTGAAATACCTACATCCAGACTAAGGTATAACGCGACAGATTGAAAAACATTCACATTTAGAGTGAAATGTTTAAATGAAAATAATCAAAACATCCGGGCCCAGACTGAGATGTCATGATTTTTGAAGCTCGAAATACCTAGATCCAGACTAAGGTATAACGAGAACAATTGAAAAGCATTCACATTCAAAGTGAAATGTTTGAATGAAAATAATCAAGACATCTAGGTCCAGACTTAGATATCATGATTTTGGAAGGTTGAAATACCTAGATCCATACTAAGGTATAACAAGGAAGATCGAAGAACATTCACATCCAGAGTGAAATGTTCAATAAAAAAGAATTGAGACATCCAGATACAGACTGAGATGTCAAAGGAACCTACCTGGAATATCTTACCTTCAAGGAGGGTAGAGTGATTCAAGATAGTTGGTGTTACATGTCTAGGACCTGTACCTTTCTACGGTCACCCAGAATAGCAACAAGACTTTGTAAGGAAACTGCTTTCCTAGGACCCGTTCCTTTCTACGGTTGCCCAGTATGTCAATGGTTTTGTAAGGAAGCTACTTTCCTAGGACCCGTACCTTTCTACGGTCGCCCAGTATGGCAATGTTTGGTTGCGTCTAGGACCCGTACCTTTTTACGGTCACCTTGACGAAAAAAATTGATTTTCCAAGATCCGTACCTTTCTACGGTCGCCTGAATGAGGAAATTGCTTTTCCAGGACTCATACCTTTCTACGGTCACTTGAATAGGAAATCACTTTCCAGGACCCGTACCTTTCTACGGTCGCCTGAATGAGAAATTGCTTGGTTAGGACTCGAACCTTTCTTCGGTCGCCTAGCGTTGCAACATATATCATCTGACCAGGACCTGAACATTTCTTTAGTCGCCTTAATCAGATTGAATCTGGAGAAAAATCATTGGGGGACAACTTAATTGAGTGTCGATGTAAAAAACTCTGGGCTATGAAAGCACGCTAGGTTAGGAACTCTGGGCTACAAAAGCATGCCGGATCTATTAAAATTGATATCGGGTTACGAAAGTACATTGAGTTAATGAAAAAGGGACACTAGGCTACGAAAGCACGCTAGGTCAAGAACTCCGGGTTACGGAAGCACGCTGGGTCAATTAAAAGGGACATCGGGCTACGGAAGCACACCGAATCGATGAAAAAGACTCTGGGCTACAAAAGCACGCCAGGTCAAGAACTCCGGGCTATGGAAGCACGCCGGGTCTATTAATAGGGACATTGGGCTATGGAAGCACGCTGAGTCAATGAAAAGGACTCTGGGCTACGAAAGCACGCTAGGTCAATATAAAAGAAATCCGGGTTACAGAAGCACGTTGGTTCTATTAAAAGGGACATCGGGCTATGAAAGCACGCCGAGTCGATGAAAATGACTCCGGGCTATGAAAGTACACCAGGTCGATATAAATGACACCGGACTACGAAAGCACGCCGGGTTGATGAAAGGGATTCTAGGCTGGTGATATCTCCGATTCTTGGGGATATGTCTTCTGGAATTTAGATATCCCGTGAAGGTCTCTCACCTCCTGGTAGATTTAAATTTTGGAACATACCCTTTGAATGTTCATGGAGGCTTCTCATCTCCTAATATCACGAGGCATTCTGAAAGGAATCTGAATGTCAGGAACTCTTGGGTCTTTGAGAAAGCATTACCTGTCAGACATGATTAGAGCAAAAGTGCATTTACCAAAGAAATAAGCAATTAAGGTTATTCTGGAATGCACACTTCAAAATCCACTGAAATTTTTATCAATTCAATCAAGGTTCATGCATAATGACTTTTGCATCACCCAAATCCACAAGAGAGAATTGTCGTTCAAGACAATGACATGAACTTCTTAAGAATACTAAATGAGAGACTTTCAATTAGAAATGACTTTCACTCACTCTTATTTAGAATGGCTATTTTATGAGAATCACTCCATCTCACCATCATCATATCGACAATGGTCCGAGTATACTCGCAAGCAGTACGACCTTACGAATCTGAGAGGTCTTTAATAGGGACTGTAATGTGGGCTTGGTCCATGGCTTAACAAAGGGACTCTTTGAGTCAAGGCTATTGAAAGAATAATTCTGTAATCATCTTCGGGTTTACAAGTTAAGAACCTTGCAAAATGAGAAAGAAATAATCTTGCTCGCACTTCTTCGAGGATGCTTAAAAACATATGAACTCTTACGTTAATTTAAGTGTCATAATCAGAAGAGACTTTGCAAGGGACGTAACGGAGGCTGGGTTCTTGGGTTGAGAAACGAAAGGATCAGTAGGCTCAAAATATGTGTAAAGGGTGGGAGTTGATGATCATCCTAGCATTGCCAGCAATTTTCTTTTTCACCATCGGGGATTGTCTTCATGAAGTGCCCCATTGATTGTAAAAACTCAGCATTTGAGTTCCTTGAGTATTGCTCAATTAGGATTTAATTCTTGCAATTAACAGTCACCTATCTTGACTCTCTTTTTTCATCTATGGGCATCGGCCTTACTTTTACCAGGCACCCTGTTTTTTCATGCCCCTTAGTTCTCATTCATTTTTTTCCTCACTTTGTTTTTCATGGGCATTGGCCTTGCTTTTACCAGGCACATTGCCTTTTTCATGCCCCTTAGTTCTATTTTAATTTCAATTCTTATGCACAATGCATGCGTCAAGCAATTACACTTTGAATGACACTCGAACTTTCAAGGGTCTTTATCTGTCTTTTGTCTTGCCCCAGTGTGTGGGATGATCACCAACTAGGTTTTGAAGAAATGAAATTGCAGGCTCAAGTGGGTTATGCAAAGGATATAAGTATGTAGGATAGAGAAAGAAATTCTCTTCGTCATCCTAAGGGACTTAAATTAGCACATGAATTTAATGTAATAGCACGACTTGAAGATTAAAGCAAGTGAAAGCAAGACAATTTCTATTCATTCTCCTCCACCTTATGGTGCTGTCTTACCTCCAATTTGCCCCGATGTGGGGTGGTTCTTGACAGGGGTAATTTGAAAAGAATCTCCACAAATGTATAAGGCTCAAAGGGGTTAAGCAATGGATTATATGTAGTGTTTGGGATAGAGAAATGAATTACCCCTTATCATTTCGGTCATCGTACTTTTCGCGAGAAAACTCTTTATCTTGTAGATATGGAACTTTCTATACTCATCTCACAAGTGTATGTGTAGGGGACTATGTATAGGATAGGGCTTGCCTTTCATCATCCTGACGCGTCTCATTTTGCATTCTTAAGCATTTGATATCACTCCATTGAAGTGTCCATCTTGACAAATCTCCACATGAAATTGGTGAGTTAAATAGGTACAATCACTATGAAAATTCTCTTTTCAAAAGAGTCCAGCAACTTTAAGCATGAAAAGCTTTTGTGACTTCAAACAAACAATTTACCATACTCAAAACATGGTTTTAAACATTAATTCAGGGGATTGCCCCACAAAGGGATTGCCTTAGCAATGAATGTCCTTGGATTGTCCCTATTAATCAAGATTGAAAATCTGCTTTTGCCTCTGCACAAGAAAACGTGCATGAATAGGATACTATGCAACATCAAAGTAAATTCAAATTGCACATGGAATATCCATTTTGGTTTTGGTGGAGATTTTGTCTTAGTTGGGTCACTACAAAAATCTGTCATACCCCCAATTTGTCATCTGTAAGGAAAAGAACAGAGTGTCATTTCCCAAAATTAATTATGTTCAAGGACGAGACATACCTCTTCCACCAGAGAATGATGGTCCTCTTTTACTTGCCCCTAATTTTCTTATTAATGTGCAAGAATGAAAATTCCGTCAAGCATGGAAATGTAAAACACTTTGCTTGACTCTTCAAGATCACCTAATTCAAATGAACGGGAACATGTAAGCATGAGGTGTAAATAGAGAGTTAATCCATGACAATGATCTAATCGATTTTTTCATTTTTTTTTTACATGAAAAGTCCACACATGAAAGGAATTTCATAAAAAAGAGCTAGGAAAATAAATACATGGGATGTCCTAGTAAGGACGAAATTTCCTAAACATGAACTAGGGAAAGCCAAAATCTGAAACTTCCTAATAAAAACAAAAAAAGACAGGAATTGAAAACAAAATTCCAAAGTTCTTTTTTTGTTATTTTCCAAATGATTCATTGCATGGCAATTTCCTCATTTCATGTCTAATTGACAAATGAGTTAAATCAATAATTGGCCTAAATTGTCATGGACTGACCAAAAGCACGACAAAATAAATTGCATGGTATAGGGATAGAAGATTTACTTTACCGAGAAAAATCAATGGCAATCACATAGACATGCACATGAGATATGAGACTCGATTTCTACTCTAGACAGGCTTAGCAAAGTGGAGTTTAAAGGGTGGGATGACTACTCGCAGTGTCACGTACTAAGTCAAGTCCTCTTAACTCCGGTTCAGTAAAAAATGATACCCCAATGCGACGCAGTCTCGCGGGCAGCGGCAAACATTCTTGACACCAAGACAAAAGCTTTCGGGATTGAGTTGAGCAACCTCTACTACGCGGCCTCGCGGTCGAAGTCGTATCCAACTCAATATCATCCTAGGTATCCTAGTGCGGCTCAGGTTTGGCGGCAGGTTGTGTGTGCAAAAGTGTAGTGTAAATGCATAAGCATGCACGGCAGTTTATATCACACAACACTCCATATATGAAAATAAACCATACATTTCTACACCCCCTACAAAACCAAGGTCAGCAAACACTTCCCCTTATACCTGCCATCCTGCAATAACATTTAACACCTTAAATGTTAGGGACGTACTTGGAATCCTCGCTGCTAAACAAAAATATTTTTTCAGATAGAAGAGAAAATTGGCCTAAGTCCGCTAAATTTTAACTCAAGTCCCTAGCGGAGTCGCCAAGCTGTCGCGACCAAATTTTCGGGTGCATCACCTAAAATTAGGTTAATGGACTTCTAAGTCTAACTTAGCTCGGGTTCTCCCAAGCCATACTAATTCGCGACTTAGGTTCAAATATCTAACTTGGAAAATGGAGTCGCCACTAATCGGTTTACGGTAGGTCGATTAGACACCTAAGTAAAATAACGGGAGAATTATTTTGCTTCTACGAACCAGAGACTTTGGGTACGGGGACTTGGTTACGTTAGATTTCTCTAACGCCCTTTCGGTACCTTTCTCTTTTATTTTTGAAAAATGTTTGGCAAGTAGCTTAAATTGATTTTGATTTACTTTCCTAACATGTAAGGTAATCATACGGGTGCGCAAACTACCAATTTAACACTCAAGAAAGCCAATAAATAAAATGCAGGATTTACCTTATAGCAACGAAAGCATCTGCAATGTTAGATCAAAATTCACATCAACGGTCCTAGATATGATTTCTAATTAACACGGAATCACTCAATTTTTGTTTTCACTTTTTTAATGTGAATATAATCCATATGCAATGCAATGCTTCTAATCTAACATGCAATGATATGACATAACAGTATAACCTATCCTATATGACCTAAGCAATATGACATAAATAAGCATGCGGTCTATCCTATAGCATGAGATGGATTTATTCTAAAAAAATGATTTTTTATTTTATTTTGTTTTTTCCATTAGATGACCGGCATTTCATGAATCTAATCCTACATGACATGCATGATTTTTTTGTATTTTTTATGAAAATCATTAACAATAAAAAGCTAACTAAAGTGAAATGCTATCTATTCTAAATGTCTTCTAAACATGCATTTTTAAAAAAACAACCTATCATGCAATCAATCCTAATCTACATGGAACGCAAATGCAATTTTTTTTTTTTGTATTTTCGGGATAAATAAAGCAATCAAAAGATAAACATCAAATCATCCATGGTTATAAAAAAATGCTTCTATCATTCGAATTGAAATTCAAACTTGATTATTTCGCTAATAAAATAGATAAATTGATCTTAAGTCTTAAAGATCAAGATATCAATTTTACTCTCGCGTGAATAATTACTCCATCTAAAGCCTTATAGATGGAATAAAAATCCATGTGCGGTTGTGAATTGGATGCTACATCAGGGATTTCAATTATGCATAGAGAAGTATGTCAAACAAAGAGCAAAATATCAAAACTAAAATAAGATAAAACAAATCTACTAAATAAGCTGACCTAATAAAATAAATCAACCTAGTAAAATAAACATACCAAATAAAATAAAATAAATCTCTACCTAAATTTACATTTTTTTTCAAATATTCGATAGATTGGACCACGAAGGAGCTCGGCTCGGCTAGGCTCAAGGACGGTGGCTATGGTGGTGGGTCACCATCGGTCGGAGGTCTCATTTGCCGGAACTTCGGTGAGAGGGTAGCAAGCACGCGGCGAAGGGCGGACCGGCGGTGGCGAGTGGTGCTGCGTCTGCCGTGTCGCTTGGAGAGGAAGTTCGAGCGGCATGCAGGGGCGGTGGCTGGCTAACCGGCAGTGGGCGGACCGGGAGCATCATCGGGGTTGTCGTGCGGTGAGGACAGGGACAACGGCGAAGCTGAGCTATCGGCAGCAGCCACAACACTTGGGCGGAATAGTAGCGACGATCGGTTGGCGGCGGAGGACTCGGGGCTGGCAGATTCAATAGTCGTGGCTAGTCACGGGTCAGGCAGGAGTAGTGATGTCGGGTTGCAACGGGCCGGCAAGGGCTGACAGGGTCGCGGCTACCGGCGTTAGTGACGGAAGCAGCAGAGGAGGTCGCGGGTCAGCAGAAGCGAACAGTGGCAATGTCGCGGCGAGCTGCAGTTGGTCGCGGGTGAGGGATGGCTCCGGCGGCGGGCGGACGGTGGGTGGAGGCGCGATGGTGTGGTGCGGATGTGCGGCGCGGATGTGACCAGCAGAGCGCTGCGTAAGGGATTGGCAGATATGGCCGGCAAAGGCAGCCCGTGAAGGAGATGAACATCACCCCTCTATTTTCTCTTTTTTATTTTCTTTTTCTTTTTCTTCTCTGCTGCGCTGTTCCCTCTCGTCCCTTCTATCTGCTGTCTTTCTTCTCTGCTACTGTACCCTCTTGTTGGCTTTGACTTTTGGAACCTCCTCCTCACGAAGGAACCATCGGTAAAAAAGAATAGGTTTTCTCTTTTGTTATTGACCTTTTTACCTAGAAAACCTAAAAAAAAAGTGCCCCCTGAAAATCCTAAAACGAAGGAAGAATTTTTTTTTTGTTTTTGACTTCAATTTTTCAACCTAAAGAACCGAGAGAAAGAAAAACTCCCTTGTGCAGCCGTATATTCAATGTGTGGCCTCCCAAAACCCTACACGAACAACCTATTTATAGGCCACCGATTAGGGTTTCAATTTTTCCAAATTGATATCCACGAAGATTCTTTTTCCAAACACAATATCCGTTTTGCCGAACGCAATATTTACTTTTCACATCTGCCCCATCCAAGAAATTCATCATATCCCGGAAAAATTTCCAACTTCTATTTTTCACGAGATAATATTTCTCATTAGTTTTTGGGCCAATTTACTCGCTTCGTGGGCTTAATCAAGCTTGCCAAGTTAAAGCTCAAAACCACTAATTCGAACCCATCCGCCACCAGTCCAATAAATAAATGCAAAAAATGCAAATTAAAAATAAATGCACCTAAATTTATATGCTATGCAATTAATATTTTTTCAGGGATAAAATTAACCCCTAATTTCCTATGCAATAAATAAATGACCGGGCCACCGAAATTTAGATGTCAACACCCTTGAGAAAAATTATAGCTTCCTTCATGGGTCCCATTTTGACCTGGAATCTTCTTGCTCGATTGTGAGCGAAGCTTTGGGAAATATTAAAAGGTAATTTTGTGTATTTCCATGAATGTTTTGCCTTGGCATTTTGGATAAGGACTAAGTGTGGAGTGGTTACTACAAGGTAGGAGGTAATCTCCTAATGAATTTGAGTAAATCTGAGTTGAAGATTTTGCATGGTTGGGTGCATACAAAAAAGCATTATAAAGTGAAACTTCAAATTTGATTTTTTGTTTTATACTAAAATTCTTTTCTAACTAGTATCTGAATTTGCAAATCCTATCCTTCTCCTTGCATGCATCACCTATTATTTCATTTGTAAGAGCTTTCACTTCTTGATATTTTGTGAGATGGAATAGTTAGAAAAGAACTGTCAAGTTCGTTACTTTTTAATGCTTGAGAATCTCATGAGTAGGTGAGAAAAAAGTTGCGTGCATATAACAGAAGCATTGCAGAAGTAAGTTCCTCCACTTCACCATTTTGTTATCGTGTTTTTCTTGAGTGATTGTCTGATACTATTTTGTGAACAGAAAACATTAACGTGTTGTGATCTTTTTAATTTAGGTAAATACATTTGGTTGTGGGTGCTTATAATTTTTTTTAGCCTTAAACAATCGTGATCTTTTTTATTTTTTCGGTCATAACATTCACATTCATGTTTGAGTTTGCATAAATAGCCTTGACTTGAGACTTGATACTTAGAGTCCACGAGAGGCAGAATGGGAAGCTTGATGATGCTAACAAATGTGTTGATTTTCTATCTTTTATTTGTTTTTTTTTAATCCAGTGGTGAACAATGTGCACTTGAATATTAAACCATCAATGTCCTACTGAAAAGACATGGGTAACATTTTCACAGTAGAAATTAGTAGTAATACCCATATTTTAAAGATCAACACTAACTTTCCATCGGTGCTTTATTGGCATTTAGGGTTTAGGGTTTAGGGTTTAGGGTTTAGGGTTTAGGGTTTAGGGTTTAGGGTTTAGGGTTTAGGGTTTTTAGGGTTTAGGGTTTAGGGTTTAGGGTTTAGGGTTTAGGGTTTAGGGTTTAGGGTTTAGGGTTTAGGGTTTAGGGTTTAGGGTTTAGGGTTTAGGGTTTAGGGTTTAGGGTTTAGGGTTTAGGGTTTAGGGTTTAGGGTTTTTAGGGTTTAGGGTTTAGGGTTTAGGGTTTAGGGTTTAGGGTTTAGGGTTTAGGGTTTAGGGTTTAGGGTTTAGGGTTTAGGGTTTAGGGTTTAGGGTTTAGGGTTTAGGGTTTAGGGTTTAGGGTTTAGGGTTTAGGGTTTAGGGTTTAGGGTTTAGGGTTTAGGGTTTAGGGTTTAGGGTTTAGGGTTTAGGGTTTTAGGGTTTAGGGTTTAGGGTTTAGGGTTTAGGGTTTAGGGTTTAGGGTTTAGGGTTTTAGGGTTTAGGGTTTAGGGTTTAGGGTTTAGGGTTTAGGGTTTAGGGTTTAGGGTTTAGGGTTTAGGGTTTAGGGTTTAGGGTTTAGGGTTTAGGGTTTAGGGTTTAGGGTTTAGGGTTTAGGGTTTAGGGTTTAGGGTTTAGGGTTTAGGGTTTAGGGTTTAGGGTTTAGGGTTTAGGGTTTAGGGTTTAGGGTTTAGGGTTTAGGGTTTAGGGTTTAGGGTTTAGGGTTTAGGGTTTAGGGTTTAGGGTTTAGGGTTTAGGGTTTAGGGTTTAGGGTTTAGGGTTTAGGGTTTAGGGTTTAGGGTTTAGGGTTTAGGGTTTAGGGTTTAGGGTTTAGGGTTTAGGGTTTAGGGTTTAGGGTTTAGGGTTTAGGGTTTAGGGTTTAGGGTTTAGGGTTTAGGGTTTAGGGTTTAGGGTTTAGGGTTTAGGGTTTAGGGTTTAGGGTTTAGGGTTTAGGGTTTAGGGTTTAGGGTTTAGGGTTTAGGGTTTAGGGTTTAGGGTTTAGGGTTTAGGGTTTAGGGTTTAGGGTTTAGGGTTTAGGGTTTAGGGTTTAGGGTTTAGGGTTTAGGGTTTAGGGTTTAGGGTTTAGGGTTTAGGGTTTAGGGTTTAGGGTTTAGGGTTTAGGGTTCTAGGCCTAGGCCTAGGCCTAGGCCTAGGCCTAGGCCCAGGGCCTAGGCCTTAGGGCCTAGGCCTAGGCCTAGGGCCCAGGGCCTAGGCCTAGGCCTAGGCCCAGGGCCTAGGCCTTAGGCCTAGGCCTAGGGCCTAGGCCTAGGGCCTAGGCCTAGGCCAGGCCTAGGCCTAGGGCCTAGGCCTAGGCCGAGGGCCCAGGGCTAGGCCTAGGCCTAGGCTTCAGGCCTAGGCCTAGGGCCTAGGCCTAGGGCCTAGGCTCAGGGCCTAGGGCCTAGGCCTAGGGCCTGTGGGCCTAGGGCCTAGGCCTAGGCCTAGGGCCTAGGCCTAGGCCTAGGCCTAGGGCTCAGGGCCTAGGCCTAGGCCTAGGGCCTAGGGCCCAGGCCTAGGCCTAGGCCTAGGCCTAGGCCTAGGCCTAGGCCTAGGCCTAGGCCTAGGCCTAGGCCTAGGCCTAGGCCTAGGCCTTAGGCTTCAGGCCTAGGCCTAGGCCTAGGCCTAGGC